>CM064543.1:10485693-10730693 GCA_032716605.1 Paralithodes platypus
CTAACAAAACTGATACGATTCACTGTGCGATTGACCACTTGCGAGTTTCATTCTATAAGGAAGTTGGAGCCTTAGACATCGATATTTAGCAGAATTACCAGCTAATATAAAGTTGTAATTCATTTTTAAACTAATAATACCCAATTCAACATACTCACTCTAAATTCATCAGAAACCTACATTATTATATATGTATTTAGTATCCATATGTACGGCTCCAACTTCCTTATAGCCTGAAACTCGCAAGTGGTCAATTAACGTTTCGCATACCAACTCCAGCGCATAATCAATGTGTAGTGTAAGCAATTAAGCGTATAATCAGGGTGTGATAAACGTTTCGTGTAACCAACCTAGTGTATAATAATCGTTTCGTGTAATCAATCAAATGTATAATAAATGTGTATTAATCTTTTTGTGTTACCAATCAAGCGCATAATCAGAGTGTAATAATCCTTTTGTGTAACCAATCAAGCATAATAATCACTGTGTAGTAATCGTTTCACAGAATAAATGCCGCGTATAATCAGTGTGAAATAATCGTTTCATATAACCAATCAAGGGAGCCCACCTCGTTTTTTTTTCTCTTTCTCTCCCTCTCTCTTTGGCTTGTATCCATTCGGCCCCATTCAGCCTACTGTTTTAAGACGTTTACCCCCATCCAGGTGTCAATATTTTCCTGGCGAGCGGTAGCGAGCCAGCATATATATATATTTTTTTTGACGGCAAGCTAAATTTTTACATTTTTCGATAGAAAAATTTCTCCAGCGAAGCCGGATTTCTCCATACAATGCTGGCTCGTCATCGCTCGCCAGGAAGAAATCGACACCTGGATGGGGATAAATGCCTTAAAGAAGGTTGGCTGGATGGGGTCGAATTGATACAAGCCAGGGAAAGAGAGAAAAGGAGAGAAAGATAATACAAGCAGGTGACCCCCCTTAACCCTTAAGTGGCGGCGCGCATCATATGTCGAGTAAAAGAAATTTGGACTATGTGGCGGCTCACACCATAAGTCGTGTGGCAATTTCAGCACGTAATGTTGCTGAGAGAGAGAGACAAGTGGTGGCAGGAGAGTAGCGAGCGTATGACTGCTCCAGACCACCGCGGTGAACCAACTGACATGAATCCCACCATCCTCCACCCTCTCACACTCGCTACATAGTGAAATGTATGGGGAAAGTACCGAATTACATGGTTTTTGCACTCGTGTTGCGCGGTTGTTGCAAGAAAACTAGCGGTCATACAAGGATCGTTGTGGTGTCATTGGAAAGCTTTGTTTATGCCCTTTCAGGGATAGATACTTGTTTTACGCTCTGGGTCTTATTTAGGCATGAAAATGATCACGTAAACAGCCCTATTTTGGGTAAAAACACCCCGCTGGTGGCTACATATTATTTACCGCCTAGGCCGCTCGTTAGGTGTTAAACCAATCAAGCGCATAAACATTGAGTGAGAATGGTTTCCAGGAACCAATTAGACGCATATAATCAGTGAAAATAATCGCTTCGTAACAAATTAGCTGCAAATCAGTTTAAGGGGGGTCACCTGCTTTTTTTATCTCTCTTTTTCTGGTTTGTATCCATTCGACCCCATTCGGCCTACTGTTTTAAGACGTTTATCCCCATCCAGGTGTCGATTTCTTCCTCGCGAGCGATAGCGAGCCAGCATTGTATGGAGAAATCCGACCGACAAATCGACAGAAAAACGACCCACTTCTCCTTAAACCTTATGATTATAGAAAACAAAAATAGTTATGTCCACTAACATTCAATCCTTATCTCGAACGATTACTATTGAAATACTTTAAATAACACTAACAGCTATGGAGTTTATCGCTTGTGGTATGTGTTATCAGAGCTTTTGTATAATCCGGGTGATCCATTAATGTCTACTTGTGTCAAACTACCTAATTCCAGTTTTTGTTGTTTTCTATTTGAGTGAGGGAGACAAAAGGCAGAAATTGCCTGTATCTAGTGCCTCCCCCAGAGTTGAAAGAGTGACAGGGCCATAATCAAGGGACGTGCGAGCGTTCAGGGGTGATATTGTGTGCTCAGGGATATTTACCCCATCAGCACCTACCCTTAGGTAGGTGTTAAGTAGCAGCATGACACTTTTTTACCATTGATTCTGAATAAATTAAATTATTCTATACAGTTTAAGAAGGACCTGTGATATTAAGGGGGTTTATTGAGATACTATTTCCTCCATAGCAAAAACCCCTTACGGAGTCCCTCAAGGGTCTATTTTAGGACCAATTCTCTTCATTATTTTTGTCAATGATATACTAAAATACATACAAAAAATTGCCTACTAGCACAATATGCTGACGACACACAGTTCCTTCACAGTGGTCAATTAAACGAATTAAATAATCTAATCGCTAGATGTGAAGAAACTCTACGGATTGCAAATGCTTACTTCCAAGAAATTGGTCTATTGCTGAACACCAAAAAGACTCGGTGTATCTTCATAGGAACACGTCAAATCATATCAAAAATACCAAGCAACACCACCATTCAATTCGGTGATACCAAAATCCAGCCATCCATCCACGTAAAAAAACTTGGTGTTCATTTGGATCAGTATATGACCTTCGACAAACATATAAGCCAAACAACAACAAAAGTAATGGGGGCCATATTATACATAAATAGAACAAAAACATATTTTGATAAATCAACTTGAATCGCAGTTGTACAATCACTAGTATTAAGCATTCTGAACTACTGTAATATGATTTGGGGGACGACTAATGCATCACTAATCACGAAGGTTCAAAGGTTGCAAAACTTCGCGGCAAAAGTCGCAGATGGTAAAGCTAGGAAGTATGATCACGTTACACCCATTTTCAAAGAATTACAATGGCTAAGCATAAAGAAACAAATTACTTTTAATTCAGTAGTAACTATTTTTTTTAAAGTCACCCACCACTACCCAGATCACTTCCTACCTCTCCCACCTGTTAACAATATTACCGATAGTAATACAAGACAACGACACAATCTTTATGTCCCCAGAACCAAGACTGACTCGGGAGCCAGAGCTATGTCTGTAACAGGTCCTAAGTTATGGAATCAACTACCATCGATATCAAAGAGGCAAATACCGTACATGCATTTAAATCAAAGTTGAAAAAGAACTTATTAAATAATACATAATCTAAATATCGGGCCTCATTGTTCTCTATGGTAATATGATGTCCTATATATTCTTATTCATATTTTTATGACTATATAACAGTGTATATATGTGGGTATTTCAATATAGATACATATAAACTATATACTGTCGAACAAATATGAATGTGTGTGTAAAAGTATGTAAGTCCATGCACATATATATGCAATGTATACTGTATACAGTATTCAATATGTCCTTATTTTGCAGTATATATTTATGGATGTATTCAAGTATGTATATATGCTTCTATTAATATTGTGACATCTACCAGCGTTGGCAGAATCGCCTCTCGTTAGCCACTACCGCTCGCCAGGGACATCGAAATGGGCTACAGTTATCAGAGAATGTTGTTCTTTCTTTCCTAGTAATCGAATTGTCACAGACAGTCCAGTGGTGGTCTTTGTTTTCGTCTGTGACAACGGGTATATTTTATATCAACAGTAGTGATAATAGTACCAGCGTGTGAATGAGAAAGACTTTCAGAGCGAGGAGGTAGTAAGTGTCTGTATGTATGGGTGCATTCCTGCCTCTCGCTCGCCATTGCTGTGTCATATGATAAGAACATAAGAACATAAGAAAGTGGGAGTCTGCAGAAAGCCGATTGGCCTAAGCAAGGCAGATCCCTGTCCCACACAACCCCAATTACAAAGCCCAATTATAGGCTCAACACTCTAATACCCTGAGGATCATCTTACCAAACCGGTTAGAGATTAACGCAGGATTACGGGGGTCTGCAGAGCGCTGATTGGCCCAACCCGGCTGATGGGGGCCCCCTTCACACCCAACCCTTCTCGTCCATATGCTTATCCAATTTTTTCTTAAAGCTCCCTATAGTTCTTGATCCCACTATATCACTTGGTAGCCTATTCCACCCATCTACAACTCTGTTACCAAACCAATATTTGCCTATATCTTTTCTGAAACGAAATTTATCTAATTTGAAACCATTGGTACGAGTTCTTTCGCTATCACTGAGCTTTAGTACATTTGTCATGTCCCCTTTGTTAATCCCACTAACCCACTTGAACACCTCTATCATATCCCCTCTAACTCTGCGTCTCTCTAACGAATGTAAACCTAATTTCTTCAACCTTTCTTCATACGGAAAATTTCTAATATTATGGATCATTTTTGTCATTCTACGCTGAATTCTCTCCAATGAATCTATGTCCATTCAGTAATAAGGACACCAAAATTGGACAGCATAATCCATATGGGGTCTCACTAATGACAAGTAAAGTTTTAAGATAACATCAGCAGTTCTGTTACTCACACTCCTAGAGATGAACCCGAGAATCCTGTTTGCCTTATTACGAACGCTTATACACTGTTTTCTAGGCTTCAAATCATTGCTAACAAACACACCTAGATCTTTCTCGCAGTCTGAATTTTCTAATTCTAAATTAGCTAGTTTATATTTAACATTTGTTTGCATCTTCCCTATCTTTAATACCTTGCATTTGTCAATGTTAAACTTCATCTGCCAATTTACTGACCATTCATGTAAGGTATCTAGATCCCTTTGGAGGCACTCTATATCGCTATCTGAATCAATTGATCTCCACATTTTAGTATCGTCTGCGAATTTACTTATCCTACTAGTTATACCTAAATCTAGGTCATTTATGTATATAAGAAACAACAGGGGACCTAATACCGAACCCTGGGGGACACCACTTTTGACTGCTCCCCACTCTGACTTGGTACCATTTATGCTGACTCTCTGTTTCCTACCAATTAGCCATGACCTAATCCAGCCCAACAACGACCCTCCTATTCCATGTGCCTCAACCTTTCTCATCAATCTCTCATGAGGGACTCTGTCGAAAGCTTTACTGAAATCTAAATATATAATATCATATGACTTGTCACTATCTACTGCTTCATATACCTCTGAGAAAAAGCTAAGCAAATTAGTAAGGCAAGAACGTCCCTGAGTTAATCCATGCTGAGAAGAATTTATTAAGTTAAATTTTACTAAGTGGCTTCTAATTTTCCTAGCAATAATGGACTCTAGCAACTTTCCTATGATTGATGTGAGACTAATGGCTCCACCCGAAGCCCCATGCACCCCACCGAGCACCCAGGCAACCAGCTCACCTCTCGACAAACCGCTAGTACCGGACAACCCTAAGACCGTGGCTACACACTGCAGTCCGTACCGGTCTAGCCCCGACACCCGATCCGCCGACACAGGCTCCTCCAAAAAAATCCGAGCATCCTCCTCATTGTTCACCACCCGAACGCCGTTAGACAACTCCACCTTCTCCACCTCCTCGCCTGTTTCCCGTACTGTGTCCTCACTGTGCACTGATCCGTCGTTCGACATAGTGTCCACCGGAAATCCTCAACGTTTATAAAAAAAAAAAAAAGTACCTAAACTCTCATGTAGCACTATTCACTCAAAAAATGCTTGAAGACAACTTAAGTGCTATACTAAGTTGCCAAAAAAAAATCTGTGTCCAAAATATTCCTCAAAAACAAATGTCCACTGCCAAACTGTGAGAAATAACAATCGACCCCCAAACGGTGATTACAAAAAAAAAATCTCCACAAAAAAAATCCTGCAATTATTTCATAGTTCACTAAATCCTAGACTAAGGTCGCCATTTGTTATATCTACTAGGATATGATACTAGGCATACTAGATACTGATACTAGGCAAGGTCGCCATTTGTTACGACCGGGACTACGAATAAAACAAGGGCACTCAATGATTGGACTAGTAATAGGGCACTATGCAACAACGGTACGCTAGATCCAAACCCTCGAACTTATATGCCGGCGAACAAAACACCTATACCCTCCAGGGTAAATCTGCGATATCGGGGTATCCTTAACTGGGCATAAATGTACTCTACTTCAGGCTAACCTGCACTGGTATAGCCTGATAACAAACAAGATGCAAGTTACGTTAAAATGCATAAAAAGGAAACTATGGAAAGATCAATAAATCACTGCAAGATTTAATACAATAAAAAGATGCTTCAATACAGTTACTCTAAACAACAATAAACTCTTCACTCCTATCTGAAAGAAAGTGAAGTATAGTCCTACAGCATAGACCTGGAAACTTCTGAAGAAAGTGATGCTCATAAGATGCTCGTACTGATTTATAACTATATAAAGGCAGGAGGCAGGACACCACACGTGTAAATCAAATACACTAAAAGATAGGACATATAATGTTAACTGACACGAGAATACTATAAATGCGCAACGGTAGCAATGCTCGACACTAAAAGAAGTACTTCCTCATCAACGAAACAGTCTGCTATGGTTGTGCGGCTCAGCAACAACCTAGACTAATAAATACTGTGAATAATAATGCGCACATATCAAAGAGCTTATATTGAATACTACCAAGTGTCTACTCGATTAATAATGTCTAGCTGGGATACTCTAGGTAAGGAACTGGGGTTGAGCAAGACAGGCTCGTAGCCTAGCGATGTCCTTAAGACTACATCCCTTAAGTTACGTTAATTGACTAGGGGGCTCTCTCGATAGATCCAGATCACAAGTATTTGGTTCTATCCTGGCGACCCTCTAAAGCCAAGCAAAGAGGCAGCAAAGTGTGGAACTGGTACAGGCCAAAACCCTCAGTCAACACAATGCTGCACTCGCAAAGGACGCAACCGAAAAGACACCCCAGGCTACCACAGGACCGGTCGAAGTCGTGTAGGTATAAGCAAACCGTACACACATCGGAGACAACGACTACAGTTACCTTATCCCAGTCTAGCATTAAATAAAAGCAGAAACACTAAATCAATAATGGAGACACACAAAGTTCTTAACCTATACTAACTAGGAACCCTCAAACCTATTCTAAGTACATGTAAATATCTCTGAGGACGGCGCATGCAATACAATGGGCCGGCTATGAAAACCGTATGCAGAACCCAAGGGGAGTGTTGTGCAGTTCATAAAGGTTAGAGTATGGAAAGAGAGAATCGAGTGAGAGAAACAGTGATAAAGGTGGTGATCGGGAGAGAGTATGCAAAGGGATGTTAGAAGCACGCGCGCCAAGCCTGTCCTGACGAGGACAGCTCCTGGGGACCCTCATGGAGGAGGTAAGTTACACAGGAGACCGCAAAGGCGCGATGGTCGGCCAATCACGGGCCGAGACGTCACAAGACAGCAGGCATTCCATTCCACTCGACTCCTATCATGGCGCCCCCTCGGGCTCCGGAACCGGGTACGTTCCCGCAGGCCGATGCCCGCTTGCGGTTGGGTATGCCTCTAGGTGATTCACGGGGTGGGTCCCCAATAGTAGCACCCCCTCCTCAGGGTTTATCTTCTGAGATGTTGGTTCAGCTCGAACTCTCCAAACTCGAGCAGCGAAAGCATTAGGCTGAGCTCGAGCAACGAAAGTATGAGGCTGAGCTCGAGCAGCGAAAGCATGAGGCTGAGCTCAGGCAGCAGCAGCAGCAGTGGGAATCTGAGCTTAGGATTCAGGCTGAGGAGAGAAAGGCCATACGTGAGGCTGAGCTTCAGGTTGAGGCTACGAAGTACTGTGCAGACATAGAGCTTGAGAAGTCTCGGGTGGAGTCGACAGGGCAGCGTCTCGGTTCTGGGAATCGAGGTCTTGATCAGTCTTTATCGCACCTTCTTAAGTTAGTCCCTGCATTTGACGAGTCGGGTGTCACCGAGTTTTTCCTGCGTTTTGAGAAGAAGTGCCGGGAGCACCAATGGCCCGAGGTTAAGTGGCCCTTGTTTCCTCTAGGTTGGTTGGCAAAGGACTCAAGGCATATGATGCGTTGCCCTTGGAGTCTTGCATCGATTATGAGGTATTGAAGGAAGCTGTTCTGCGGGCGTACGAGTTACAACCAGAGACATATAGGTTGAAGTTTCGGGGTGTTACGAAGGGTCGTGAGTGCACTTTTCTAGAACATGCCCGGGAACTGTCTGATGCTTTGAGAAATTGGCTGAGGTCAGAGAAGGTGACGACGTTCGAAGAGCTTGAGCAGTTATTCCTTCTAGAGCAATTTTTTAAATGCACAGGTGGCGACCTGACTTTGAACCTCAAAGAGAAACATCCTAAAACTCTACAAGAGGCAGCTGAGTTGGCTGACCTGAGATTATCGCTGATTTGTGGGTGCGGGTCTGCACAACGGACCGATGCAGTTAACAAGGGGCGCAACACTCCACCCCCCCCCCCCCCCCCCCCGAGTCAGTGATGCAACATTTAATAACAAAAGTAAGAGCAATGATACTAAATTTGATCACAAACCAAAACCGTCCTGTTTAAGAAAGGTCAGGGCCCTTCCCCACCTCAGGGGAAGTCCAAGGGTGAAGTAGAGTGTTTTAAGTGTCATAAAAAGGGGCATTTTGCACGTTCCTGCCCTAGTAACCAACCTGCAGCAGTCGTGTCTTTGGCTAGCAACATTGGGGTGTCTCTGAGGTCTTCTGAGTTTACCCGGGGTGATATGTCAGATGCGGGGGCACAGCCAACGAAGGAGTGTCCGGAAGGCTCGAAACCTGTCCGCGATGCTTTTTGCGACCATAGAGGGCGTGGCTGCGTGAGTTGGGCTGGTTGCAAGCATGGGTTGGAGTTGTTGCGTGATACAGGTGCATCCTAGACTCTGATGAAAAACTTTACAGGCCAACCTATAAACGCGGCACGGGTAGTTGTGGTGCAGGGTATTAATGCTACACGGTCATACCCGTTGGTTCGAGTGGAGCTGGAGGTTGATGGTGTGACACGAGAGATAGATGTTGGAATCGTAGAGAAACTGCCAGTAGAGGGCGTCGACCTTCTTCTCGGCAACGACTTTGCGGTGCCTACTTCTGAGGTTCCACCCTTAGTCGTTGCCGAGAGGGCGGCCGACGTGAGTAGGGAGGGGCAGGAGTTGGTCGAGAGGTGTCAATTACAGCAGATGGCGTGTGTTGTCACCCGATCTCGTGCATCTAAGGTGTCACAGCCTATTCCTCAGTCTCTAGACCAGCGGAGGAACGGTCGGAAGGAGAAAGCTAAAGTTGGGAGAAGTTTTGTGAGTTTTGATCCAGCGGCTCTTCTTGGCGACTCAGTATTAGCACCAATGTTTAGGTCCGGAGTGGCCACAGAACCTGTCACACTTGGTGAGGAGGTAGGGCGTGAGAAAACTCCGAGATAGCAACGTTACACACTTAAGCAAGATAGGATCGAACAGTCCAGTATCGGGGGAGGCCATAAGTTGCTCCGGGAGCATTTAGATAGATTGGCTCCTTCGGATAACCGTCGGCTGCAGATAGATGATCCTGAGCTTCAGAAGTGTAGTAACGGTGCGATTGAAATTGATGAGGACGGGGATGCAAAGCCGGGGGACTTCTTTCGTGTGGAGGGCATATTGTACAGGCGTTTTCTAGATCCCAGGCGGAGTTGGGAGGGTGGGTCGAGAATGGTTGACCAGTTGGTAGTGCCTAGTGTGTGCCGTGATAGCCTACTGAGGTTGGCGCATGATGTACCGTTGGCAGGGCATTTGGGTGTACGTAAGACGGTAGCAGCATTGGCGAAATTGTTTTGGTGGCCAGGTATGAAGGCACATGTGGCGTCATGGGTGGCAATGTACAGTACCTGCCAGACAGTAGGTAAACCAAACCAGTGTATTCCCAAGGCTCCGTTACACCCTATTCCTGTAATCGGGCCACCATTCAGTAAGGTTATAATCGACATAGTTGGCCCTCTACCCCCTACTAGTGCAGGCAACAAGTTCCTCCTCACAATCATGGATGTTGCCACTCATTATCCGGATGCATACCCCATGCGAAATGGTACTGCTAAGACTGTTGTTCGTAACTTGCTATTGTACTGTTCTAGGTACAGGTACCTGCAGAAATTGCAGTCAGACCAAGGGTCCAACTTTACTTCTAACCTTTTCAAACAGACCATGCAGCAGCAAGGTATCAGTACAGTTGTCTCTTCAGCCTATCACCCAGAGAGTCAAGGGGTGTTGGAGAGGTGGCACTCGACTCTGAAAAGCATGCTGCGTTGTTACTGTGTTGAGAATGGCAAGGATTGGGATCTTGGGTTGCCCTATGTATTATTCGCTGCTCGGGAGGTACCTGGTGAAAGCCTAGGGTTCAGTCCCAATGAGTTAGTTTTCGGACATCAGGTCAGAGGCCCCCTCAACATGGTTAGAGAAATCTGGGAGGGCACAGCAAAACCATGTTCCATGTTAAAGTATGTCCTCGAGAGTAGAGAGAGAATGCTGAGAAGCCTAGAGTTGGCAGGTAGGAATTTGGTAGGGTCGCAAGCACTTATGAAGGACAGGTACGATGAGAAGACAAAACTCCGGGAGTTTAAGGTGGGGCAGGTGTTGATTCTGTTACCTCTGCCAGGTCATCCGTTGTCTGCCAAGTACGCTGGTCCTTATAAGGTGGTAAAAAAGATCTCTGACCTAGACTATCTTGTGGCTACTCCAGATAGGCGTAAAAAGAATCAGCTGTGCCATGTGAATCTGGTGAAAGAGTTTGTGAGGCGCCCCCCTGAGCCTCTCGCTGTCCCTGTGTTGACCTGCAGCGGTCATGGAGGAGGAGTGAGGGACAGTGAAGCCCAGGTGGAGGATAACTGGGAGTGTCATGTCTCTGCTGACCAGTGGGCGGGGAACTCCAGACAGGTGGCTAACGATGCTCTAGTGCACCTGCCTGAGCAACAGCGTGCAGCCCGTGCAGCGCCGGTTTGCTTCATACCCCACTGTGTTTGCAGAGCATCCAGGCCTCACAACTCGAGTGGTGCATGACGTGGACGTGGGAGATCACCCCCCCCCCCCCTTTAAATCAGTACCCTACAGAATTCCACCCATTAAACTCCCAGCTCTCAGAGCGGAGTTAGAGTATATGTTGGAACGGGGGCTGATTGAGAAGGGGGCAGTTAGGTGGACATCTCCTGTCACTCTGCAGCCCAAGCCTGACGGGAAGGTTCGCTTCTGCATTGACTTTCGGAGATTGAACGGGTTGACTCCCACCAATGCTTATCCCCTTATCCGTGTTGACGATAGTGTAGACAAGATCGGTAAGGCACAGTTTCTAACTAAGGTAGACCTAGTGAAAGGCTACTGGCAGGTGCCCTTGTCTGAGCGGGCGAAGGGGGTATGCGGGTTTGTGGTTGATGGGAACACCTACCGTTGCAATGTGATGCCGTATGGCCTTAAAAATGCCCCAGCAACCTTCCAGAGTCTTATGAATGAGTTAGTAGCTGACATCCCTAACTGCACTGTCTACCTAGATGACGTTATAATCTACGATGACAACTTTGAGAGTCACTGTGAGCACATAGAAGCCTTGTTTCGGAAGCTCAGTGAGGCCAGCTTGGTGGTCAATCTGGGCAAGTGCGACTTTGTCCGAGCAACTGTGCAGTATCTTGGGTGTGTGCCACCCCCCCCCCAAAAAAAAAACAAGATACAGGCTATTAACCAGTTCCCCAGGCCGTCCACCAAGCGGCAGATCATGAGATTTTTGGGCATGATCGGTTACTATCGCCGCTTCATTCAGGGTTATTCTACTGTGTTAGCTCCCCTGACAGATTTGCTAGCAAAAGAGAAAAAGTTCAAGTGCGCACCTGAGTGTGAAAGGACTTTTTCGCTGGTCAAGCACCTACTATGCACTCACCCAATCCTCAGGGCCCCTGACTTTGAAAGACCATTCCAGCTGGCAACAGATGCCAGCGGTGTAGGGGCTGGTGCCGTCTTAATGCAAACAGACGAGGAAGGTTTGGAGCATCCAGTCAGTTTCTTTTCCAAGAAGTTTAATTCCGCTCAGAAAAACTACTCTGTGGTGGAGAAAGAACTGCTGGCAATAGTGTTGGCGCTCAGGCACTTTGAAGTATATTTTCCTGCCTACGGGCCAGTCGTGGTGATTTACAATGACCACCACCCTCTTAAATTTCTGAACCAATTCCACAACCGGAATATGAGGCTGACACGTTGGTCACTCATGTTGCAAGAATACAATCTAGACATTCGCCATATTGCCGGTTGTGAGAATGTGATTGCAGACTGTTTGTCGAGGGTGGAGGATCCGGCGTAGATCACCACAGGTGTGTGGGTTTGAGTGGAGAAAAACCAAGCTTGCCCCCGTAGAGCAGCCGTCAAAACAACATTAAAATTAAATAAAAAAATCACATAAAAACTTTCTTTTTGATAGTTAATTGTAAGTTGCCAATGTTATAGCTAAAGTCCTAAGTTGAACCTGTCTTTCACTTAGTAGGCTGGGCTCTGTGAAACTCGCTCAGGGAGCATAGCAGGCTAAATTATACTATTGTGTTTGGGAGGGGTTGCAAGATTTTCTTTATGCTAATATGTTGTTTTATTTAAGATTGAGCTCTGCATTTCATTTCTGGTGGAGTGGCTAGGTGTGGCGGGTCTTGTCGGCATTCTGCCTTGTCAGATATGGTGCTCGCCTAATGTTGAGCGTCCCATATCTTGGGCGGGGTGTGACGTCTACCAGCGTTGGTAGAATCGCCTCTCGTTAGCCACTACCGCTCGCCAGGGACATCGAAATGGGCTACAGTTATCAGAGAATGTTGTTCTTTCTTTCCTAGTAATCGCATTGTCACAGACAGTCCAGTGGTGGTCTTTGTTTTCGTCTGTGACAACGGGTTATATTTTATATCAACAGTAGTGATAATAGTACCAGCGTGTGAATGAGAAAGACTTTCAGAGCGAGGAGGTAGTAAGTGTCTGTATGTACGGGTGCATTCCTGCCTCTCGCTCGCCATTGGACGGCGTGTCTTGCTGTGTCATATGACGCCTGCTGTCTTGTGACGTCTCGGCTCGTGATTGGCCGACCATCGCGCCTTTGCGGTCTCCTGTGTAACTTACCTCCTCCATGAGGGTCCCCAGGAGCTGTCCTCGTCAGGACAGGCTTGACGCGCGTGCTTCTAACATCCCTTTGCATACTCTCTCCCGATCACCACCTTTATCACTGTTTCTCTCACTCGATTCTCTCTTTCCATACTCTAACCTTTATTAACTGCACAACATTCCCCTTGGGTTCTGAATACGGTTTTCATAGCCGGCCCATTGTATTGCATGCGCCGTCCTCAGAGATATTTACATGTACTTAGAATAGGTTTGAGGGTTGCTAGTTAGTATAGGTTAAGAACTTTGTGTGTCTCCATTATTGATTTAGTGTTTCTGCTCTTTTATTTAATGCTAGACTGGGATAAGGTAACTGTAGTCGTTGTCTCCGATGTGTGTACGGTTTGCTTATACCTACACGACTTCGACCGGTCCTGTGGTAGCCTGGGTTGTCTTTTCGGTTGCGTCCTTTGTGAGTGCAGCATTGTGTTGACTGAGGGTTTTGGCCTGTACCAGTTCCACACTTTGCTGCCTCTTTGCTTGGCTTTAGAGGGTCGCCAGGATAGAACCAGATACTTGTGATCTGGATCTATCGAGAGAGCCCCCTAGTCAATTAACGTAACTTAAGGGATGCAGTCGTAAGGACATCGCTAGGCTACGAGCCTGTCTTGCTCAACCCCAGTTCCTTACCTAGAGTATCCCAGCTAGACATTATTAATCGAGTAGACACTTGTTAGTATTTAATATAAGCTCTTTGATATGTGCGCATTATTATTCACAGCATTTATTAGTCTAGGTTGTTGCTGAGCCGCACAACCATAGCAGACTGTTTCGTTGATGAGGAAGTACTTCTTTTAGTGTCGAGCATTGCTACCGTTGCGCATTTATAGTATTCTCGTGTCAGTTAACATTATATGTCCTATCTTTTAGTGTATTCGATTTACACGTGTGGTGTCCATATAGAAAAATATGTCCGGCTTCGCCGGTAGAAAAATCAAATCCGGCGAAGCCGGACATATTTTTCTACCGAAAAGTCAGATCGCTACTGCTCACTATCTTGAGGCTAGCAAGCGATAGCGAAGGCCAAATGGATATAATCCACTAAAATGGCAACATTACCCTTTGGACTGAATGGCATTGTATCTATCGTTAACTTAAATCGTGTAATAACTCAGTTATTATAAATACTCAACCTCATGTTCATAGAGTAATTTATTCTTATTTTTGTCTAATGAGTCCACCATATAATTTATGAAAAGCATTACTGGAACACTCTGTATACGTATATATGAGTGGATGTATATGTGTGTATGTACGTATATATGTATATATATGTGTGCGTATGTGTATGTACGGTATATGTATGTATAAATATGGGTGTATGTATGGGCATGTTGGTATATACTGTATATGTATGTATTGCGTGTATATATGCATCTGAATGTGTATGTACAATCTAAGTTTATACCTTATACCTAAGTTTATACCTAAGTTAATACTTAATGTACACTTTGTAATTGTAATTATGAGCAGAATAACCACTTTTAAGTGGAAATAAAAACATTATTATTATTTTATCATTATTTGAATCGTAGAGGTAGATTATATACTAAAGAGATTCCAAATTATTGTTATACCACAATATAACTAAATTTGCTATTGTATGGTTGCTGTCATAAATTCTGATATATTATGAAGGGTCAAACTAATAAAACAAACCTTCGAAATGCAAATTTCAGATAAAGAATCAATATATATTTTTGTTCAGCCCAAGTTAGTTTTAAAAATTTATAAACAGCATTAATCTCTAATAATTTACATAATTTACATAATTTACATTAATCTACATAATTTAACTAGGATAAAGCCGGTATCACACGAGAGCTTTTATAGTCAACATTCGATGATCATAATTTTTCTGGTAACATTTCTGGAATATTTTGGTCTAGTATCAGAAACTAGACTGATGATTGATGAATTTAGGCAACCAAAATATTGTATATGTTAACCACATAAGCTGCCAAACCAGTGTTGAGCAAACATTTTGAGTGAAAAAGCGCTCGTGTGATACAGGCTTAAACCTATTGTATATAAAATTGATCATATTGTCCACAGATTAGCACCATGGATGAACATTTGTATACAAAGCACCATGGACCTAACAAGAAAACTGTGCTGTGGCGGCCAGGCGAAGGAAGCAGTGTTGTGCCAGGCCCCCAAATGTATCGTCCATTCACACATGTCATCCGCACCGTCCACATCTATGAGGCAATCGACATATGTGTCAGAGGCCAGATGGAGCCCAAGCTAATACAGTCCCTCAGCAGTCTCAACTGTCGTAATTATACACTACAGGGCAGACGGATATCTGTATTGTGGTTTGGGGTCAAGAACAACGAGGAAGATGAGAGCATACATGACTGGTATGGAAATGTGGAGTTTGCCATGCCTGTGGAGACACTAATTCAACGGTGGAAAAACTGTTACTTGGTAGAGATGATGACAGCAGCAACCCACACAGCTACCAGACTACTCATGACCAACAATGACTACTCAAGTTTCCTACCCACATTTGATCCCAGTAGACGAGGCGGATCTTGGCTATTAACAAACAAAGGATGCAACATGGAACTGAGAGACTGCCGTCGCTACAATAACGAAGGCTCCAACAGAAATGGCCACACACTGGAGTTCATGATTGAGGTTACACCACACGGAATGAAAAAAGTTCTGGAAGAGTGCATAATATCCTTTAAGAACCACGAAGAAGCAATTGATCTGAATACTCCCCATGTGTGTCACAGGTTTCAGTTTTCTCGTGATCCAAACGGTTGCCCTTGTCCATTCACCAGGCCCATGGCTTCCAGGGCATTCTTTCTGGAGCACACCAGGCTGAGCAAATACACTCGAATTGCAAAACCATCTCTGTCCCCAAGTGCAGAGATACTTCTATGCCACTTTCTTGCAATGCAATCACCTAGGCCACCATTAACACCATCTCCTAACCCTTTAGCCCTAGCCAACTTTCCTTCCCATCCAACACAAAACTTCGCTTTCAATGTTCTGGCAAGGCACAGTTTTCGTCTCAACCTCCCAAATGGTATGATGCTTGAGCGACAGCAGATCCTGCATGGGAAACCAGATGGCTGGTCAATGATAATGAACCAAAGGATCGCCAGACAACATGACCATGATGATGAAGAGGACGAGTACCACGGTGGTAGTAGTAGACACAACAGGTGGAGGACAGCTGACACAGATGAACGGCTGGAATATCAAGAGAACCAAGCACTACCTCCACCGCCAGGCCAGTTCTACCAACACAATGGCTTCCTACCTGCTCCTGCAAGCCATCAACCACCAGTACCCTTTCCACCACCACAGGGGTTCAGTGTACCTCCACCACCCTTGGGTCAAATGCCACCCCATGGGTTCCTTCCTCCCCACAATGCATCCTCCATGTTGGTGCCTCAGTACTTCCATCATAGCTGGGCTTTGTAAGTAATACATAGCTGACTATGAGTACAAATTAGACAGAATCCAGAAGGAAAACCAGGTGACCATTACTTGTATTTCTTAATATGTGTACTCGTAAGTCAAAATCAAAGTAACTTTCTTAGAAGTACACGCAAATTGTGATTCAGTCGAGAAGTTAGTAGCTTCAGTCATCAACAGACAGCAGCAGTCAATGGTAGACTGTTCATATTTATTGTTTAAACTTGTTATTGACTTGATGAATATAAGAAAAATCCAAGTATCTAACTATACCTAAGGAATTCTTTGAGGAATTGATCAGTAATAGTTCCAGCGCACCATTTAATAATGATTAGTAAACATTACCAATATCAGTAAACAATCTAATATAGATGACATGTAAGCGGTTAAAGCTGTAACTGAATTTTGTTTTGGGATAATATATAAAATATTTAGTAAATAAAACAAACGATAAACGGAAATAAAATACTTTCAAATGGTGCAGGCACGTAACAAATATAATTGAGAACTGATGGCACTAAATGACAATAACAATGTTGCCAATTCCTTTAGCAACGGTAGTATGCTTCAATATTTTGATAAATTGAAAAACAGTGATATTTAATTAATGTTTTGTCTTACCTGTGTTCCTAATCTCATTTTGTATGATTTCTAAACAAGACGATGCCTATCTTATCCCGAAAGCCTTTCAATATGATCTCAATCAAATAACTAATCTTTGATGAACCTACAGTAACTGAACCTATTCTATAACAAATGTATCTACTATATAAAGGGAACTTTCTGTGTCTGCCTGTCTGTTTGTTCACGAACTACTCCCTCAGTTTTCAAGATGGAGAGCCCATACTTGGCATGCATACTATGGGGGTGCCAGAATAAGTCTTATGCGATTTTTTTTGTCCCCTCACCCCCCCCCCCCCCCCCGCCCAGGGTGGTGTGTGCTTCTATTAGGCGCCTTTAGCTTACGGTTACCTTAATATTATCGTCTCTCTCATACAGATTCCCAGACTTCCTTAACCCATTCAGGGATTCTGAGATAAAATTTGACGACTCACTTTCATCATCCATATCATAATTGTTTAGCTTACCGTTCTTCATATATTTTCTATATCGTAAAATATGCTATGTACTTCTATATTGAAATGTATTAGATCAATGCAATTAACTTTCAATTACTGTATAAATTCATATTATCACCAACCCATCAATTAACTTACAAATAAACCTAATTAATTAAATCAATAAAACTAATGAATGCACCTAGTACTCCAAGGAATCAAACTTAGGATACTCACACCGAAATTCCGCTCACTAACCATTACGCTATCAAGACATTCATATTCACATACCAAGTCAAACCAAATCACAACCATATATTTAACATTTCATACATTATTTCTCATCTAACTACTGTATTTTCAACTGAACAATTTTCTTTCGTTCATAAATATTTTCAATGTTGTTACCTTTTCAATATAATAATGACTCTTTGAAATGGTGTCACACAAAGTATTTAACATTTCAATGCGATGGCGTCCTTTTCAATATATTTTTGCTAACATTAAACGATCATAGTCAACGTTAAATAGTATAGAAGAATGGAAGAAGTAAAAATGTAATTAACCCTGTGAATTCTACAGATCCTTCCTAAGCTTCACTAAAATCGTCCAAAGTTAGTATGAGTAAAGTTGAAAGAAAAGCGTCATTATATTAAAGGTGAATAAGTCTAGGGGTCATGCACTCCAAATACAATAGGGAGAATTATACGTTGCACCACCCACATACTGTATTTAAACATTTTACCTAAACTTCCATTCATAATTTTCTTCAAGTTTTACCCCAACATTATCGTAACATTCCAATTATAAATTTCTTTAAGTGTTAGCCCCAAATATGTCTTAACATTCCATTCATAATTTTCTTCAAGTTTTACCCCAAAATTATTCCAAACATTCCATACATAATGTTGTTCAAGTTTTACCCCAAAATTTGTCAAAACATTCCATAAATAATTGTCTTCAAGTTTTACCCCAAAATGTGTCCTTTATTCCATTCATAATTTTCTTCAAGTTTTACCCCAACATTTTCGTAACAATCAATTAAAAAAAAATCTTCAAGTTTTACCCCAAAATTTGTCCTAACATTCCATTCATAATTGTCTTCGTTTTTTGTTTAGCCTAAAATGTGTCCTAACATTTCATTCATAATTTTCTTCAAGTTTTACCCCAAAATTTGTCCAAACATTCCACACATAATTTTCCTCAGGTTTTACTCCAAAGTTTGTCCAAACATTCCATACATAATTTTCTTCAAGTGTTACCCCTTTCTGTCTGATTATGGCTGTGTTACACTGAACGAAATGCCTTATGTTTAGTCACAGGACAGGTCGCATTGCTACCAACACAAAGCTGTAATTTCAACCGTCTCAAGCTTATATAAACGTCGAGTCTACTATCGTTAGCGCATATAACATTACACTAATTCCAGTATCTGAACCCTTAAAACAAATTTAGTTCTGAAGCATCTGTGCTATAATATAGCATTGTTATTGTTTTTCTGTATGTATGAATGAGACAAAAGGCAGTTTGCCTCTAACGAGTGTCTCCCGCAGAGTCAAAAGAGTTACAGAGCCAACTTCAAGAGACATTGCATGTCACAGTGCATGGACACACGAAGTGTATAGCAGTTTAAGTCATAGGATGAAGGAAAGATTGATTGAGGGAGATATTGGTGCATACGGGTGCGTCACAATATGCTCTTGGCTACTGTATATCTACCCAAATAATTCATTCTCCTTGAGTTGTAAAAAAGTTGTATAATCAAATGTTAACCCCTTCTGTACCGGCGACGTCTCTTTCATTTTATTGTAGCTATATTTAGACAATTTTGTGCAGCTCAAGAAGGATCTGTGGTAGTAAAAAGGGTTAAGTGAGATAGTTATAAGCCTGTTAATTGCTGGAGGCCCTTTAAAACTGCATGAAATCGTTTAATAGTAGCCAGAATAAAGTTAAAAAGTCGTAGCCGGTAAAGAAGGGGTTAATACAAAATCAAGCACTGGGGGGGGGGGAGTTAAGGCTAAACTTGTATAACTAATTTCCTTGAAATATCTTTAATTATAGCTAGTAGAAATCTATTACAGTTTCCGCATTATTACAGATCGTGATATATAATTATATAATTACAAAGAAATCTATGCATTTATTAGTCGAGCACCATCCACATATCCTCAGATTAAACCAACTTAGCTGGTCATGAAATCCACAATGTTATCTAACTATACTTTATTCGTCTTGTTACTAAACTGTGACTTGATTTTAAGGGGAAGATTTCAGTTTATTCCCTAGATCTCCATTATGCTTAAAATTACACCCCCTAGACCACCTTTTAAGATTAGTTTGTAAATTTGTCTAGTACCAGGCCGAAGGCTCTTAAATTAAAGGCTCGCTATCGTTCGACAGGGAAACATAGACACCTAAATGGCAAAAAAGGTCTTAGAATTGACAGAAATGGAGCGACAGTTCTAAAAATTGCCAACCTAATGAGGAGAACGTCTTATAATTTCAAAAAGCAATGGGGCTAAACATGAGGGAGAAAAGGGTCCAGAAAAAAAGAATCCATCAAGTGGAAATCTCCCCTTAATGACGGCATAGTGGCATACATCGCGACTATTGGAAGTTAACTATAATTATGAGGAAAACATGTAGTATTGGCTCATTCTATAAACATGTAGTATTGGCTCATTCTATAAACATGTAGTATTGGCTCATTCTATAAACATGTAGTATTGGCTCATTCTATAAACATGTAGTATTGGCTCATTCTATAAATATATGGACCGCTTGCGAGATTCATGTTAGAAGAAAGTTGGAGCCGTAAACATCGATATTTAGTAGGTATAAATAGAATATGCAAGTTTTTGATTTATACAAATTTTGATTAATATAATTTTATGTATTTATTAATGCACTACACCCTAATTTTCAAAAGGTAATTTTGTTAAATATTGATGTCGACAGCTCCAACTTCCCTATAGCCTGAAACTCGTAAGTGGTCAATGAAGTGCTGTTGGGAGATTACTCTTTTCTCCTGGTTAAGGTAAACAGAGTAAATTATATTGTAATTAATGGGACCAATTTATTACAGAAATTATGCTGACTATGATTTTAATTACATATTTTTAATTATAGAATCAACGTTTAGTGTTTTTGCAAGTTCAACACAGATATAGCTTTTCAACATATTAATAGCTTTGGACTAATATATTTTTGTAATAGCGTTGTCAATATATTTTTCCTGTGGATTGCATTTAGTTTAGTAATGTTGTCAATTGCCAGGTTAGATACAGATTGATTGCATTAATTTTGTATCACACTGGACTCACATAATGTACTCACAAAGTGTAAAATAATCAGGTTCTAAATATTTAAATCAGATGAACTTATCTTTATCATACCTAGACCTCGAAAAAGACATTGCCCGGGTTTGGAAGACCAACATTCTCAAATGATATTTAAGGGGAGATTTCCACTTGAGGGATTTTTTTCTTGACCCCTTTCTCCCTCATGGTTAGCTCCATTGATTTTGATATTTTAAGACGTTCGCCCCATTAGTTTGGCGATTTTAAGAACTTTCGCTCCATTTCTGTCAATTTTAAGACTTTATGCCATTTAGGTGTCTATTTTTTCCTGGCGAGCGATAGCGAGCCTGTAATTTAAGAGGAACCGGCCTTTGGCCGGGAAATTTTTCTAACGAAAAATGTACAAATTTATCTTGAAAGGGGGTCTAGGGGCTGTAATGTTAAGCTTGATGGAAGTCTAGCGAACTAACTAAAAACCTCCCCTTAAGTAAGGTTACTTATCCGTATAACCCCTTTGATTCCGAATAGTTCTGGCACTAGTTGTAATATAAAAAGGAAAACCTCTTAATGAAATGAGTTTAAGTAATTATTTAGATCACTGAAAATTAAGTCTTTCCGATTTTATTTATTTATTTATTTATTTATATTTTTAGTTATTTTATTATTATTATTATTATTATTATTATTATTATTATTATTATTTTTATTTTTTTTTGGGGGGGGGGAGTAGAGGCTATACTTAGACAAATCCAATCAGTGTAGAATGTCCTCTCTACATAATCCTTATTTTGCGACCGTATCACGATGTCATTCAAGTAAGTAGCATTCCTTGGGACCAAAGGATTACAAACATTAACATAGCTCTCTCTAAATGGCAGAATATCTTCCTTTTCTGATATTAATCGTCTAGCGGAACAGTTCAATATAACGCAGTATATTTACAGAAGACAAAAAGATACTTGGGTCAATTGAGGGTTTTTCATTTTAGAATATACTGTATCTAATTTCCAAACTCAGACAAAAGTCTTAATTGAACCACATGAATTTAGTTAACGTAAAAAAATAATAATGTCATTGTACTGAAAACATTTTTAATCATAGTTTTACGCACAAAGAATAATTAAACTGTTCATGGAACGTCAACATTTGATGTGGTTAACTACTAGTCGTTGCCAGGCGTCAGATTCATGTCAATATTATTCTAAGTCTGTATTTTGAGCTACAAGTTGTCGACTTTACTGCAATAAAATTAAATCTTGATTTTCCGTTGTAGTCCGATTTGTCACAAACATGTAATTATATTTGTCACAAACATGTAATTATATATTTTTATATTTGTTGTTATATAAGTTATTCGGCATAGGTTATTCTGCATGGCCTCAGGCAGCTCGAGGATCATGATATGTAATCATTGCCTGAAGGAAGTTAAAGTTGCATACAGCATAGCAGAACTACGTATGAACTACATTACATTTAATACATTATGTTACGATGAAGACTTTTTAGATTAAATGTATTGCCATGCTATCATTAGATAACTTTGTGTATCTTAAAATTGTAACTCTTGCATAAATAGACGATTATAATATAGTCAAAGTAAGGGGGATCCATGATAGTTAAGTGGTTAAGGGGGGATGGGCCGGTTTTCTGGACCACTTTCTCCCTCATGTTTAGCCCCATTAGTTTTCACATGTTAAGATGTTTGCCCCATTAGTTAGTCGATTTTTAGACCTTTCGCCCCATTTCTTCGTCAATATTTAGACCTTTCGTGCTACTTAGGTGTCGATTTTTCCCTGGCGAACGACAGTGAACTTGTAATGTTGGAAGAACCGGCCTTCGGCCGGGATTTTTTTTTACCGAAAAATGTACAAATTAATCTAGAAAGGGGATCTAATGATTTTTTTTTTTTTTTTTAATTTGGAGGTAGGTCTAGGGAGGAAAGTAGAAAAATAATGAATAGGCCTACATGCAAAAATCGGCCAAAAAGTGAACCATTCAGTTAAATCATTCAGTATAGTGAGCGTATTATTCTTTTCATTTCACTATCATTAGACTATATTATTTAGATTAGGAAGAGATTGTGAGAGCGAGAAGATTAATTATGATAAACATGACCCCTTCAGTTGTTAAAGGTTCTTCCATGGCTGAAGGTAAATCGTCTAATATAAGCCAGAATAATAGTAGAAAGGAGAGTCATATTACTGGCAGGACTAAGACATAGGTTAAGGGGGGTGACCTGCTGGCTGTTATTTCTGTCCTTTTCTCTCTTTCTCTGGCTTGTATCCATTCGGCCCCATTCAGCCAACTATTTTAAGACGTTTATCCCCATCTAGGTGTCGATTTCTTCCTGGCGAGCGATAGCGAGCCAGCATTATATGAAGAAATCCGGCTTCGCCGGAGAGATTTTTCTATCGAAAAATGTAAATATTTAGCTTGCTGTCAAACAAAAATAAAAAATATGCTGGCTCGCTACCGCTCACCAGTAAAAAATTGACACCTGGATGGGGATAAAAGTCTTAAAACAGTAGGCTGAATGGGGCCAAATGGATACAAGCCAGAGAAAGATAGAATAGGACAGAACAAAAACAGGTCACCCCCCTTAAAGGCGGTGTCACACGAGTTCTTTTTCCGTCAATGTTTACGGGCAATTATAGTCTGGCAGCTTCAAAATTAAAGTTATATCAGAAATCAGCCACCTAACATCATCTACCTTCAGGCTAGTTTCCGATTCCAGTGTGAAAAAGCCTCAAACCATTACGAGAGAAACAACTTGCTCGTCGAAAATTGATGGAAAACCGCTCGTGTGACACTGGCTTGAAGTTGTATATATATATATATATATATATATATATATATATATATATATATATATATATATAACTTTTAGCTGTATACACTTCAAGCCAACCATTAACCCCTTCTGTACCGGCGACGTCCTTTTCAATATATTCTGACAAGTATTACAAGATTGTATTCAGCTTAGGAAGGACGTCTACCGATTAACAGGCTACAGACTATCTCTATGCATCCATTGAACTACCCTATATCTCTATGCATCCATTGAACTACCCTATATCTCTATGCATCCATTGAACTACCCTATATCTCTATGCATCCATTGAACTACCCTATATCTCTATGCATCCATTGAACTACCCTATATCTCTATGCATCCATTGAACTACCCTATATCTCTATGCATCCATTGAGCTACCCTATATCCTTCCTAAGCTTCATAAACTCGTCTAAAGGTAGCTGGAAAAAACAAAATACGTCGCCGGTACAGAAGGGGTTAAGAGTGAAATATACTTAGCTCAAATGTTAAATAATTGTGTATGATTAATTAATGATAAACATGTACAAAATAATAAATGTGATATGAACTAGCAGTTACTGTTTATGTAAATAATGGTCTTGATATTACTATATTTTAATAAATGATGTTGATTTTGTGCTGAGTTTTCTTTCCTCTCAATCTTATATAAACATCGGTTGGATAAAGTTCTCTCTCTCTATATATATATATATATCCAAGTTGTCATATTAAGGGGAGATATCCACTTGACGGATTTTTTAATTTTAGATTTTAAGACGTTCGCCCCATTAGTTTGGCGATTTTAAGAAGTTTCACCCCATTTATGTCACTTTTAAGAACTTTCGTGCCATTTAGGTGTCGATTTTTTCCTGGCGAGCGATAGCGAGCCTGTAATTTAAGAGGAACCGGCCTTCGGCCGGGACATTTTTCTACCGAAAAATGTACAAATTTATCTTGAAGGGGGTCAAGGGGGTGTAATTTCAAGCTTGATGGAAGTCTAGGAAACACACTAAAAACCTCCTCTTAATCCTTTGAAGATTCTGACGCGTTTTAACAGTTTATTCTGGCTATCAGTAGACGATTTTACACAGCTTAGGATGGATCCATGGGAATGAAAAGGGTAGAGATTATCACAATTAACCCTCTGATGCCAACAGAACCTTCCTAACCTGAATACAATCGTCTTATGATAGCCGGAAAACTGAAAATAAATGCGTATTGGATAATTATTGAAAGGGTTAATTGAAACAAATTATTGATAATCTGCAGATGTCTATTGGAAGATATGCGAACTTCTTCATTTTATATTATACTAGCAGGGGTACCCGGCGTTGCCCGGGTTTAAATTCTACTACCATAATCACCATCATCAATCACTACTACCACAATCATCACAATACTACTACTACCATAATCACCGGCCTCGACCTCCCTGTGCCTCATTAAACGGCGACCTCGATTTCGGCCGCTAAATGACCTCCGATTTTGGATCTGACCTCATCCGTACCCCCATTTTGGGGGGCTGCGAACAACTTTCGTTCCATACACCTTTTCGATCGGAGGCCTCCTTCTGCCCCAAACGGCAATTTTTTTCATTTTTTTTTTTTTTTTCCAATTTCGGCCTCGAAACGACCTCCGATCGTGGCCTCGCCCCCTCTATGACCTGACCCAGGTCAATTGACACCCACATGCAAAGTTTCAGCTCCCCAGGTCCAAAACTGCGGCCGCTTATTAAGAACACAGACAATCGCAAATATTATATAGATTATATTAACGTTTAATTAGAAAGAAGCTCTTATCATTTTCATTAATTTTTAGTCTTTCAGCGTTCTTTTAAGCCGTTGAGTACCAGCAACGTGTGCTATATTAAAGTATAGCTATATTTGGACGATATTATGCAGCTTAGGAAGTATCTGTGGTAGTAAAAAGAGTTGGTTGAGACCCACCGATAACCTCCCCCCTCCCCTCCCTGACTCAAGCACCCTCTCCCCTCACCCACTTACCCCTCCCCACACTGCTAATAATTCTTCTCCTTACACACTGCTAATAATTCTTCGCCTTACACACAGCTAATAATTCTTCACCTTACACACTGCTAATAATTCTTCACCTTACACACTGCTAATAATTCTTCACCTTACACACTGCTAATAATTCTTCACCTTACACACTGCTAATAATTCTTCGCCTTACACACAGCTAATAATTCTTCACCTTACACACTGCTAATAATTCTTCACCTTACACACTGCTAATAATTCTTCACCTTACACACTGCTAATAATTCTTCACCTTACACACTGCTAATAATTCTTCACCTTACACACAGCTAATAATTCTCCACCTTACTCACAGCTAATAATTCTTCGCTTTACACACAGCTAATAATTCTTCACCTTACACACTGCTAATAATTCTTCGCCTTACACACTGCTAACAAATCTTCACCTTACACACAACTAATAATTCTTCGCCTTACACACTGCTAACAATTCTTCACCTTACACACTGCTAATAATTCTTCACCTTACACACAGCTAATAATTCTTCGCCTTACACACTGCTAATAATTCTTCACCTTACACACTGCTAATAATTCTTCACCTTACACACTGCTAATAATTCTTCACCTTACACACTGCTAATAATTCTTCGCCTTACACACAGCTAATAATTCTTCGCCTTACACACAGCTAATAATTCTTCGCCTTACACACTGCTAATAATTCTTCACCTTACACACTGCTAATAATTCTTCACCTTACACACAGCTAATAATTCTTCGCCTTACACACAGCTAATAATTCTTCACCTTACACTGCTAATAATTCTTCACCTTACACACTGCTAATAATTCTTCACCTTACACACAGCTAATAATTTTTCACCTTACACACAGCTAATAATTCTTCGCCTTACACACAGCTAATAATTCTTCACCTTACACACTGCTAATAATTCTTCGCCTTACACACTGCTAATAATTCTTCACCTTGCACACTGCTAATAATTCTTCACCTTACACACTGCTAATAATTCTTTACCTTGCACACTGCTAATAATTCTTCGCCTTACACACAGCTAATAATTCTTCACCTTACACACTGCTAATAATTCTTCACCTTACACACTGCTAATAATTCTTCACCTTACACACTGCTAATAATTATTCGCCTTACACACTGCTAATAATTCTTCGCCTTACACACAGCTAATAATTCTTCACCTTACACACTGCTAATAATTCTTCGTCTTACACACGGCTAATAATTCTTCTACACACTACTAATAATTCTTCGCCTTACACACTGCTAATAATTCTTCGCCTTACACACAGCTAATAATTCTTCACCTTACACACTGCTAATAATTCTTCGCCTTACACACAGCTAATAATTCTTCACCTTACACACAGCTAATAATTCTTCGCCTTACACACTGCTAATAATTCTTCGCCTTACACACTGTTAATAATTCTTCGCCTTACACACAGCTAATAATTATAAACCCCGGTTGTTTAGACAAGAGTTTTAATTAGTTTATCTCGTATTTACCCATCGATCTATAAATGTTTGACCCGGAGTATGCCCATAAATTATTTGAATTTGTTTATTATATTCCCGGCACAATTAATGAGAGTATTGCCTTTCAGTAGAAAAGTAATATAGTTTTTTGTTCAGATTTATCAATTTACACAAATATTTCGGTGTCCAATTAATTACTTCAGTGGCGACACACACACACACACACAGAGAGAGACACTCACACACACAGACACAGACACACACACACACAATAACGGGAGAGAAACTTTATTTTTATTTGTTTGTCCATTGATTTTTCCATCAAAGGTTTGTTGGTGTGTCTGAGTGTGATTGCGAATGTGTGTTTGTGTGTGCGTTGTGTATGTGTGTACGTATGCGTGTGTCTGTGTATAGGAAAGTGGCAGTAAGGCTCTGTTCAACACGTGTAGGCCTAGTTACTTCTATACGGTGTGAATTCTTATTGCACATAATTAAGGGGGGTGACCTGTTTTTTCTTCTCCGTTGACACCAAGATTAACTCCTGCTGTACCGGTGACGTATTTTGCATTTTATTTCAGCTACATTTAGACGATTTTATGTAGCTTAGGGAGGATATATGGTAGCTAAAAAGGAAGGATTGAGATAGTCTGTAGCTTTTTAATTGATAGGCGTCTTTCCTAAGCTGAATAAAATGTCAAATAGTATCCAACATGAAGTGCAAAGGACGTCGTCGGTAAAGAAGGGGTTAACTAGTCTGCGTGTTATTATTTATTATTTTTGATTAGTTTAATTATGCAATGGCTTCCTGGTAAAGAGGGAGGTATTCGCTTTTTATGGACCCACTTCTCACTCATGTTTAGTATATTAGTTTTTTGAGATTTTCAGACGTTCGTTTCGTTCCGTTAGTTTGGCGATTTTGAGACCTTTTGTCCCATTTCTTTGTCAATATTAAGACCTTTCGTGCCATTTAGGTGTCGATTGTTTTCTGGCGAGCGACAGCGAGCCTGTCATTTTAGAAGGAACCGGCCTTCGGCCTGGATATTTTTCTACCGAAAAATGTACATATTTATCTTGAAAGGGGGTCTAGGGGGTGTTTTTAAAGCTTGATGGAGGTCTAGCGAGGAACTAAAAAAGTTAATAAATAAATATATAGACCAAAAAACAAGCACTACCTCCTTTAACCAATACTATATTATAATTATTAAGACTCTTAAATGATTAGGGAGTAATAGTACTGGGGGAACTTTTAAACAAAATAAATGTCTGAAAACAATAGTTGCTATATAATTCATTGACTCCTTATTTACCGGTAACGTCTTTATTATTTTATTCTGGCTACTATTAGATGATTATATTCAGTTTAAAAAGAGTCTCCAGCAATTATCAGGCTTCGAACTATCTCCCGCAACCCTTTTTACTACCCCAGATCCTTCTTAAACTGCACAAAATTGTCTCAATATGCCAACAATAAAATTGGAAAAACGTCGCCGGCACAGAAGGGGTTAATGATGTGTGTTTAAGGGGGGGGGGTTCACTTTTTGGGCGATTTTTGCATGTATTCATTATTTTTCTAGTGTCCTCCCTAGACCTCCATCAAATTAAAAAAAAAACATCCATTAGATCCCTCTTCTAGATTAATTTGTACATTTCTCCGTAGAAAAACTTCACGGCCGAAGGCCGGTATTTCCAACATTACAGGCTCACTATCGTTCGCCAGGGAAAAAATCGACACCTAAATAGCACGAAAGGTCTAAATATTGACGAAGAAATGGGGCGAAAGGTCTTAAAATCGACTAACTAATGGGGCAAACATCTTAACTTCTGAAAATTAATGGGGCTAAACATGAGGGAGAAAATGGTCCAGAAAACCGGCCCCTACCCCCCCCCCCCCCCCCCCCCCCCCCCCCCCCCCCTTAACAGTTATTGATATCAACTGCGTGATACTTTGAATACACCTTACGACAGAATCTATATAACATGATGGAGGCAGCATTATGATAATAGACTCTGTGGGAATAACATAAACCCGTTGCCACGATGTAAAGAAATATTTTAATAGTACATATCGTGTCAGAACGTCATAGTTGTTTTTTTTTTTTTTTTAAACCACAGGCAACCCCGTTTTGGAATAACACTTACTTTGATTATTTCCCGGTTCATTCAATCCTACGCACTTAACCTGAGGAAGACGCTGACAAAAATAATGATGGAAAAAATTAGATTAAAACTGGAGCCTAAGGGTGAGTTGGCATACACAGAGCCACTGATTTAAGGGGGGGGGTTATATATTTGCTTAACCCTTTCACGCATATGACGCGATTTTGAGCCTATTGGGAATACTTTAAAGCCTTTGTTACCATCAGGGGTACTTAGAAACCTTTAGTTTAGTTACTTCAACCTCTGCAGTTGTCTTTGAGTTAGCTGTGGGCAGAAAACTAATTTTGGAGAGGTAAGAGTAAGAGAACTCTATTTCTTATTGCTAATCTGGCAACCTCTGCGTCATAAATGCGTGAAAGGGTTAATTACTTAAAACAAAAATAGCTTCCTCCCTAGACCTCCATCAGCCTTGAAAAAAACACCCTAAGACCCCTGTTCAAGATAGATTTGTACATTTTTCGATAGAAAAATGTGCCGGGGCTAAACATGAGGGACAAGGGGGGCCAGAACCTCCGCCCCCTCTTAATATGGGCGTGTTTACAGTGTGTTCTAAATCTGGTATCAGGTGTTGGTGGCGAGTGTGTTCAACCTTCTCGTGTTTACCTTTCTCCTTCCCTTCTACCAAACACAGGTAAGGTGCTGCGAGAAGAGTTGTACGTTAAAGGAACGTTAGATTGTAACTTATTTATGTTTTTTTATTGTTATACATTATACAAGACTCATTTCCAGTATATATATTCTGTCAACCATTGATGGAGAATACGTGTATAAAATGTCAACAACAAATATTATACTAGTGACTTTCTAGGATGTCACTTACTGTATTAATCTTGACCAAAACAAAAACTATGAGAGGTTGTAATTTAAACATTTGTATATCGGCTTACCGCCAGTATATGTACACATTCTACAAGATGTTGCACTAACAAATAATTGACATTAAGCAACGATTAATGTGATAGTAGTGAAAATTATGACCCTTCCTATATCTATAAATGCCCATAGCATAGCATGACCTTCCTTGTGGCAAATGATGATATACTAGATATACATGTCCGTTACTTTAAATTGTAATATCGTGATTTATTATAGTCACATGAGAGATGAACGAACATTAGTTTATTGTTAATTAGTATTACAGAGGTGGTACAACGAACACTGTTTCTTTCACAAAGCTTTAGTTTATATCCACCAAGTCACACCCCTTAAAATATATCTGTTCTCCTGACCTCATATGCTTTCCAACAATGAAGACATTTCGGACGAAGCATTCAACCCAAAGTAAATATTGGGCGTTCCCACCAACTATATATAATCTGTTCATCATGTATGCGTAAAAAAAATTTTTTTTTTTTTACAAAATTGGGTGCCAGTATAGATATTTGTATTAATATTATATGTAACTTAAACTATATGATTTTCAATAGTAGGCAAATTATAAGTTACATTCAAACTTCTTAATGCATTTGTAATTAGAACCAGCGCTTATGAAAATCTATGTTAATGTACAAGTGTCAGTGAAATATTACGATAATTAATATATGGTATGGTGTATATCAACAAGCACTGTTAAGAAATTACATATGAAAGATATCAATTTAATTCGGTCACTGTAAACAATATTACTTACTAAAGAATATGCAAATTCTTAGTTAGTGTAAACATTTTGCTCGTAACTCAACAGGGGGCGTGTAAATCAAGAGGCAAAGAAAATAATTATGCAAAGTTTATCTAGCCTATGTAAATGGAGGCTATGTAAAGTGAAGGCCAGGTGGAGAGGGAGAGAGAGAAAGAGAAAGAGAAAGAGAGAGAGATAGAGAGAGAGAGAGAGAGAGAAAGAGAGAGAGAAACAGAGACAGAAAGAGAGAGTTACACAGGTACTCAGACCACACAGACCTTGCGGTCCCTACTAGGTAGTCCAGCTGTAATACTACTAGGCAGGGACAGTTTGTAGTAGAAGGATAGGACAGCAAAGTAGAAGGCTCTCTCCCCACCCTCCGCTTCCTCCGGATAAAAAGCCGTACTGGAAAATAGGATGAAGTGTAACCTCATGGGTCAGGAAATCCCCACAAGGAAAGTTTTCATAGAGTATAATTATAAAGAAATGAGTCTGAAAGTGAATTTACAATTTCAGAGAGAGAGAGAGAGCGAGAGCGAGAGAGAGAGCGAGAGCGAGAGAGAACGAGAACAGAGCGAGAGCGAGAGAGCGAGTAAACAAGAGGCGTAACCAGTATGCTATTTGGCAGGAGCCCTCATAACAAGCCTGGTCTGATCATACACTATCCTCCTCACCAGATACACTCGCCACACACATCCAGGTTTATCATACAACCCCTTCAATATTATACTGCCAGGATAACTAACCTAACCCAATCTGATTCATGGTAAGAGAAATACCCTGTCAGTACAAGTGAGATGAATTAACTAAGAGTTGACACCATGAACAGGACTAAAGACTTCATTATATGACATTTGGAAACTTGTGATACTAGGGATACAGTCTGCTTGCTTATTATTTCTTTGGTCGTTCTATAATCTGTCTTATGCATACATTCATACATTCATACATACATACATTCATACATTCATACATACATACATATAAAGACCGAGTGCTCCACACGAAGTATAGAGAACTCGGCGGCGCTCCAGGCTGCAACTCTGTTCAGAGCTGTCTCGTTTATCAGGTTTTTCAAGTCAAGATCAAACCGTAAGGTCTGATCCCTTGTCGTTCTTGGTCTACCCCTTGGTGCAGCTACCTCCACGTTCACGGACTTGCATCTTTTCACCCAACTTAGTTAATCCATCCTCTCCACATGTCCAAATCATCCAAGCCTACTATTACGCATCTCATCATTGATCAGGATCAGGATTGATTAGGATACAAAAGAAGTGGGTGAGGAGAGCTGGAGGGAGGCGAGAGGAGGGTGGAATGGCGAGGAAGGTGGAGAGGTTGCAGGAGGAGGAAGTCAGGGAGGAGTACAGGAGAGCAATGGAAAGACGACTAGGTGGGTTCGACCTGGAAGTTATGGAGGAAGTGGAGGAGATGAGCAAGGTGTTTAAGGATGAGATCTGTGCAGCAGCATGTGAGGAGGTGTGTGGAGTGAGGAGAAGAGGGAGGGGAGTGAAAGGTACAGCATGGTGGACAGAAGAGGTAAGAATAGCTGTGGAAGAAAAGAAGAAAGCATATAGAGAGTGGTTGGGTAGTAGAGGGAATGAAGATTTCGAGAGACAGAAACGAGCGAGGTACGTGGAGAGTAAGAGGGTGGTGAAGAGAGTTAGTGAAGGAAAGTAAGAGAAGAGTAGATGAGGAATTTGGAAGGAATCTGAGTGTAAAATGGAGGGAGAGTAAGAAACTGTTCTGGAAAGAAGTCAAGAAAGTTAGGGAAGGTAGCAAGGGAAACAGTAAGGGTGTGAAAGATAAGAATGAGAGAATGCTAGCCGAGAAGCAAGAGAGAGTCGAAAGATAAGGGAGTACTTCAATGAGTTGCTAAATGTAAGGAATGAAGAGCCAGCAAACATAGCTGGATATGGTATGGGAGGGAGAAGAAGAGAAGTAGTGGAGGAGGAGGTGGGGATCAGGAGGTCAGAAGTGTGGGAAGCCATGAAAAGAGTGAAGTTGGGTAAAGCACCAGGAACAGATGGAGTGTGTGGGGAAATGTTGAGGTATGGTGGTGAGATAGTGATCGAATGGGTATGGAAAATGTGCAAACTAGCATGGGAGAAGGGGAGTGCACCCGATGACTGGAAGACTGGCATACTAGTCCCCCTATATAAGGGCAAAGGGGAAAGAGGAGTGCGTGGTAACCACCGAGGAATATGTCTTGTAAGCGTAGTAGGAAAGGTATACAGTAGGGTAGTGATTGAGAGAGTGAGAGTGAGAATGGAGAAATGGATAGGCGACGAGCAGGAAGGTTTTAGGAAGGGAAGAGGATGTGTAGATCAGATTTTTACCCTGAATTGTGTTGTGAAGAAATATCTGGAGAAGAAACAAAAGGTGTATGTTGCCTTTATGGACTTGGAGAAGGCCTATGACAGAGTGGGTAGAGAAGGTTTGTGGAAAGTACTTAGAATATACGGAGTAGATGGCAAGTTGCTGAAAGCAGTAAAGAGCATGTATGAGGGTGCAAAGGCAGCAGTACGTGTGGAGAGTGAGCAGAGCGAGTTCTTTGACCTGAATGTTGGTTTGAAACAGGGGTGTGTGATGTCCCCGTGGTTGTTTACTGTATATATGGATGGAGTCATGAAAGAAATACTATCAAGAGCAGTGGATGTTGGTGTATCGCTGAAAAGGGAGGGAATTGAGTGGAAGCTACCTACATGTATACTGCTGTTTGCGGATGATACAGTTCTGATGAGTGATAATGAATGGGAGTTGCAGGGTCTGGTAAATGAGTTTGGAATAGTGTGCGAAAAACGGAATTTGAAGGTAAATGCGGGGAAGAGCAAGGTTATGGTCTTCGAAAGGTGTGAAGTCACAGAGTGTGAGGTGAAGCTGAACGGTCAGGCTATGGAGATCGTCAACTCTTTTAAGTATCTGGGCAGTGTGTTGAGTAAAGATGGGACTATGGATGAAGAAGTGTGGGAGAGGGTACAACAGGGGAAGAGAGTTGTAGGAATGCTGAAAGCAGTAACAAGAAATAGGGTGGTCAGTATGGAAGTGAAGAAGTCCTTGCATGACAGTGTGGTAATCCCGACACTGACTTACGGAAGCGAAGCATGGACGTTGGTTGAGAGACTCAGACCAAGAGTGAGAGCAGTGGAAATGAATTACTTAAAAAGTGTATGCGGAGTTACATGGAGGGATAGACAGACAAATGAGGAAGTAAGAAGGAGGTGTGGTATGGAGGTAGATGTGCTGGAAAGTGTGAAAAGGAACAACTTGAGATGGTTCGGCCATATGGAACGTATGGAAAGCGAGAGAATGACTTAAGAGGGTGTATGAGAGCGAGGTGGAGGGACAGAGAGGGAGAGGTAGACCGATAGAGAGGTGGAAGGATGGAGTAAGGAAGTATATGAACGAAGGCGGTGCTGGTTGGGGGGAGGGGCGTCGACTGACTGGGGAGTGCATGGGGGCAGTTCGTTCGTGGCGACCCCTTCGGGGATCACGGCGTCAGGCAATAGATAGATAGATTATTGATCAGCCAAAAACTTTCCCGAAATATCTACTAAAGGTATATATTGGGCAGCAGATCATTAGAGAAGATGAATAAAGACTGACAAACTATTATACCACACCTTATTATGTCACCCTTCATAACCACCAACTTCATGTCAATGCCTTCACTCCAAAAATACAATCTCGTAAAATAGAGATTTGAAGGGCTGTTGACAAAATGTAATTAATAAAAAATTATAATATCTCAGTTTCCTGTACAGTCTTAAGTGTACTTTATATACCATTGGCCGATTTTGCTCAACCTATAGGAAGTAACATTACGAGAATAAGGGCTAGAGTTTTAATTAAGCTTTAATTAACTTTCAAATTCCGAGAGTTTCTTCCTAAAAGTTAAATTACCTTGTCGGCCGGTAGGTAGAACAAATAAAATGTCTCTGATTAATAGTATTAAATTCATTTGTATTTCTTACGTTTTTTGTCATAATACAAAGAAGTTAATTAACAATAATCCTGACGAGACTAATCTACACCGATTTAGGAAAAAAAAAAAACATACGATTGTAAGGCTGAGACGTAGGATAGGTAATTTACTATTTTCCTCAATAGCAGTAATAAAATATCTTAACCCATTTAGTACCAGGGACATCCTTTTCATCATATTCTGGCAACTATTAGACGATTTTATTCAGCATAGGTAGGATTTCTTGCAAGAATAAGACTTCAAACTATCTCAACCAATCCTTTTAACTAGGCCTACCAAAGTTCCTTCATAAGCTGCATAATATCGAGTAAATATAGCTAGAATAAAATGTAACACATCGCTGGTACTCAAAGGGTTAATCAGACTACCTGTAACTATTTCGTATTCACAGTATTTTCTCAAGTAATGTCAGTAACAAGATAAGCTTCAACATAAACACTAATACATTTCAAGTCACATGAATTTTTAACGGGGGTCACCAGATTTTTTATCTTTCTCTCCTTTTCTCTCTTTCTCTGGCTTGTATCCATTCGGCCCCATTCAGCCAACTGTTTTAAGACGTTTATCCAGGTGTCGATTATCCAGGTGTCGATTTCTTCCTGGCGAGCGATAGCGAGCCAGCATTGTATGCAGAATTCCGGCTTCGCCGGAGACATTTTTCCATCGAAAAATGTACAAATATAGCTTACTGTCAAAATGAAAATATATATACAGTATGCTGGCTCGCTACCGCTCGCCAGGAAAATATTATAACCTGGATGGGGGTAAACATCTTAAAATAGTAGGCTGAATTCTTAATAACTACTGTATATAAGGATATGTATTTTCAATCTGCCAAGTAGCAGAAGAAAAGATCAGTATGTATCTGCAGGATTTATTTGCCGAACTTTATTCGTATTACTAGAAAACAATCTAAAATAAACTAACATTCGGAAACAGATGTATTTAGATTATTATATTAAACAAAATCTCTAATATTTCATATATTCTTGAACACATTCATTTCAATTTGCACAATTTTTTTTTTCCGTCTCGTTCACATGTTTTTTCTCTCCAAAACATCACACTAAATCAATATTTTGTATTTGTATATTTTTCACCCCCCCCCCCCAAAAAAAATAGGAAAAGTGGGGATTGGGCCTGAGTATATAGAATATAATTTTGTTCATAATTATGATAGATAGATATAGATATAGATATTTTATGATAGATCGATATAGATATAGATATTTTTCATAATTCACAGTGGCAGTGAATATACAACCCACCAGCCATCCCTATCCTCCTAATCAACCCACCAGCCATCCCTATCCTCCTAATCAACCCACCAACCATCCCTATCCTCCTAATCAACCCACCAGCCATCCCTATCCTCCTAATCAACCCACCAGCCATCCCTATCCTCCTAATCAACCCACCAACCCTCCTAATCAAGCCACCAGCCATCCCTATCCTCCTAATCAACCCACCAACCATCCCTATCCTCCTAATCAACCCACCAACCATCCCTATCCTCCTAATCAACCCACCAACCATCCCTATCCTCCTAATCAACCCACCAGCCATCCCTATCCTCCTAATCAACCCACCAACCATCCCTATCCTCCTAATCAACCCACCAACCATCCCTATCCTCCTAATCAACCCACCAACCATCCCTATCCTCCTAATCAACCCACCAACAATCCCTATCCTCCTAATCAACCCACCAACCATCCCTATCCTCCTAATCAACCCACCAACCATCCCTATCCTCCTAATCAACCCACCAACCATCCCTATCCTCCTAATCAACCCACCAACCATCCCTATCCTCCTAATCAACCCACCAACCATCCCTATCCTTCTAATCAACCCACCAACCATCCCTATCCTCCTAATCAACCCACCAACCATCCCTATCCTCCTAATCAACCCACCAACCATCCCTATCCTCCTAATCAACCCACCAACCATCCCTATCCTCCTAATCAACCCACCAACCATCCCTATCCTCCTAATCAACCCACCAACCATCCCTATCCTCCTAATCAAACCCACCAACCATCCCTATCCTATCCTCCTAATCAACCCACCAACCATCCCTATCCTATCCTTCTAATCAACCCACCAACCATCCCTATCCTCCTAATCAACCCACCAACCATCCCTATCCTTCTAATCAACCCACCAACCATCCCTATCCTCCTAATCAACCCACCAACCATCCCTATCCTCCTAATTACAGAGAGGTATTTTTGGTTTTCTGGAGCCGCTTTTCCTTCATGTTTAATCTAATTAGTTTTAATTTGTTTTAGACATTTGCCCCATTATCTTCGTTATTTTAAGAACTCTCACCCTATTTCTTTGTCAATATTAAGACCGATTTTTTCCTGGTGAGGAATAAATAGCAAGCTTGTAATTTAGGCGGAGACATATTAGGCTATCAAGACAATACATTACAATAAATTACATGTTTCCCCCCAAAAAATCAATAATTTACAAAATATTCTTCTTTGTGCAACCAATTTAGTTTACCTTGAATACTCAGCTAATGTACACAATTTTTGAGAAGCACCACCAAGACGATACCTTCATTAATCCACTTTGTATTTAATAGTCTTGTGTTGAAATTGATCCTAATATTTACATAAGCCAATGTGCATACTTTTGCTTTAGAATTAAAATGTCTAATGGGAACTGCATAGCACCCTTACTGCATAATTACCAAATATCTCCATTTATTAACCCCTTCTGTACCGGTGACGTCATTTGAATTTTATTCTTGCTATATTTAGACGATGTTGTGAAGTTTAAGAAGGATCTATGGTAGTAAAAAGGGTTAAGTGAGACAGTTCTAAGCTTGTCAATTGCTGGAGGCTCTTTTTAAACTGAATATAATCGTCTAATAGTTGCCTGAATAAAATTAAAAAGACGGCGCTGGTACTGAAGGAGTTATTATAAATTTAACTGTAACGTCGAATAATTTGAAGATATTACCCTAGGAAAATATGCCCCTCCTTCTACACTGTTCTAATATCCTCTCATTCACAAATCACTTGCCATGTACGCTAATACTGAAGCAATCACAACTGTAATTACTGCTTGAATAGTATAAAATACCTTAATGTACAAAAACTAATAGTACGAAGAGTATATTACCACTAATTTATAGATCATTTAGAAGGCTGGTTTAATTTTATAGCTAAGTAATCAGCCATTAAAGATATGTAAAGATTCCTATGATGTTAAGGGGGGTGACCTGCTTTTTTTTTCTCCTTTTCTCTCTTTCTCTGGCTTGTATCCATTCGGCCCCATTCAGCCTACTGTTTTAATGCGTTTATCCCCATCCAAGTGGCGATTTCGTCTTGTATTTTTCTATCGAAAAATTTACAAATTTAGCCTGATTTCAAAAACAGTTTTAAAAATATGCTGGCTCGCGGTAACACCTGGATGGGGATAAAGGTCTCAAAACATGAGACTGAATAGATACAAACCAGAGAGAGAGAGAAAAAACTAAACGAGTTGGGCCCCCTTAACCGAGATTCGGTATATCACACGTTTACAATATGTCCGTTCCAGAGTTGTAAAGGTCTTTCGCTATTCCCCTCAGCACGATGACGTCTTTCCTAATAAATTCTGACCATCATCGGACAATATTATTCAGAGTAGGAATGATCTGTGAGAGTGAAAGTTTCTAGAGTCAGCTTGTGCCCCTTCGATTCTCAGGCCTGTGATCCAAGACAAACCCCATTAATGTCAGTGATAATTACTGTATATTTGCCATGATTCTAGCAAGTGAAAATTATATGCTTATTGTTGGAATTACAACAAGAGTCCTGCCATAATGTTCCAGTACTTTTCATTGTAATTACATCAACTAGCGTATCATATTGTCTGCCTAACAATACAACAATAGTAATTATCACTGACAGCGATAAGGCTTGCCTAAGAATATGGGCCTTAGATGTATTTCCTAAGGTAAATACGACTGTCGAATGGTAGCCAGAATACATTGGGGAATATGTGTAAGATACTACCATTACTTGCTTCAAGCTTAATGAGCATGCAAGTTTTTTTCCCTACAACTTACAGGAATATCTTGGTATTTTCTGAAATAAAAGAAGACAAAATATTACTACAACAAAGTTAGTACTATATCATCTACAATCAGCTAAGAAATTTATAAGAAGATATTAGGTGTTAGTAGTCGATACTTGATGATTAAACATTAATACTGTATACTCAATACATAGACTAAACTAGAGCTACAATGCTGAAGAGTAATACCTCAAATACGATAAATAAAAATAGTCATTAGTAGAGTTAATCCAAGTTAGTGACTCAAAGGAATAACTATAAAATATCCACCTTACCTGAACATTCCAACACAGGCTCAAGGACTCACATTGACCCACACGTCCTAAGTCGCCCTGTAGTAACTCCGCAACTGACTCAGGCCGATCCGTACTTGTCGTGCCAGTCCCGGTAGAGCTGGGAATCACTCTGAGTCGGCCGGGTCTTCTGTAAGGCAGCTTCCACGTCCTCCATTGTTATAGCGTCTAGTTTGAGATCCGGCAGGTCGGTGTCCTCAACTGTTGGGGCGTAGGAAGGTAGACGAGGTTAAGAGACATTTTGAATTGACTATACGATCTGATATACATAATACATACATACACAAATTTAAAAACCGAGTGCTCCAAACATAAGTAGTTCTGGTCTCACGTCCTAATGGCGGCGTTCCAGGCAGCCCTGTTAAGAGCGGCCTCACTTTGTCAGGTTCTTTGATTTAAGATCATACTGCAAATTCCGATCTCACGTCTTTTTTGGTCCACCCTTTGGTGCAGCTCCCTCCACATTCATGGACTTGCATCCTTGATAAGGTATAATAGAATGCAAAATAAGGTAGGTCGAGGAAGTTAAGATACGTTCTGGATTAACTATACGATCTGATAGGGTATAATAGAATGTAAAATAAACTTGGAAAACTTGAAAGGCTAAGCATGTTCACCGGGTGAAAAAGAGTACTTTATGGGTTTCCCTTACAGCTTATATATTATTGATCTGAAGATGCTGCAAGCAAAGCGTGGTCATTAAAGTGCTCCTCTTCTAAAGGGGCCCTCACACAGTCAGAAGTGCGAGCTAGAATCACTAGGAGTAGGGGACAATTCGGACTCGCTGGCCTATTCGCGGTGAAAATCGATGACTCCTAGTGACTCTAGCGACTCCTGTTAGACTCCCACTAGCTCGCACTCCTGACTGTGCGAGGGCCCCTTAAGTAAGTTGGAAACATATGAAAGCAAATATTCCTTAAGCGCTTTGCAATACACAGAATCCATCAACAGACAGAGGGAGTTGGCTTGATGCAGTTTCAAATGACAGAATATTCTCACTTATTGATTGTACTGTTGCAAAAGTTACCATCGGAGTGAAACCCTAAAAATGAAGCGTTACCCAAGCGATCCTCGAGGACACTGAAGACTTTCCAGAGACACTAAAATATTGGAAGTCCGACTCGTTTTACTCCTCCATCACCATCATCTGCACACACCCAGACCTCCCCTTCAAGCAGACCAACAAAAGAGAAAAAAACAAAAATGCTCCCGAAGACTCCCTACAAGCTAAATGTTTACATATTCAACAGAAAAATGTCTCTGAGAAAGGCTAGTCTCTTTAAGGGGGGTCACCGTTTGTTTTATATCTTTCTCTCCTTTTCTCTCCTTCCCTGGCTTGTCTCGATTGGGCCCCATTCAGCCAACTGTTTTAAGATGTTTATCCCCATCCAGGTGTCGTTTTCTTCCTGGCGAGCGATAGCGAGCCAGCATTGAATTGAGAAATCCGGCTTCGCAGGAAACATTTTCTATCGAAAAATGTACAAATTTAGCTTGCTGTCAAAACAAAAAATATATATACGATGGCTCGCTATCGCTCGCCAGGAAATTATTGACACCTGGATGGGGTAAACATCTTAAAACAGTAGGTTGAATGGGGCCGAATGGATAAAAGCCAAAGAGAGAGGGAGAGAAAGACATAAAAAGCGAGATGGGCTCCCTTAATTATCTTAAAAATTACAGACTCGATATCGCTGGCCAAGCAAAAAATCGCCACCTGAATGAAGCGAACAGTCATAATACCTGAGTGATCCTCGAGGACGTTGAAGATTTTCCTGAGACATCCCATGGCTGCCTCCCGACAAGCTACCTTCAGATCCGACCCACTGTACCCCTCTGTCTTCTGCACAAGGAGGGAGAGAAAAGTGGATTATTGTTTCAGTGCCAAAGGTAAACCTAAGCAAATATAGACTTTATCTTTAATTCACAGTGGCTTAACCCTTCCAGTATACTCAGGTAAAGGTATTGAGGGATAAGCCTTTACAACGGCACCTCGTAGCTACTTTCTACTTTTCCTATTTTCTGAAGAGTGTAGAGAAGAGAGAAAGGGCGTTGGAGAGAGAGGAGGCTGTTGGAGTGGCTTTGTTATGTGTGTTATTAGTTTGTATACGTCGTCAAGGTGTCCCCCGACTGGGTGCAAGCATGTGAAACACGCTAGGACGTACTACCACAACCACTAAATGTCCGCCAACATCAGATTAATATTGGAGGGTAATCAAGTTCACCTTATCATAGTGATACAATTCCTAAAGCGAATAATATAATATTTCATTGTTACCTAATATATAATAGAGATGCCATTGTATTGAAAGGAATTCACGAAGACTATATACAATGAGTCAATCAATGGCCTCCTACACAGGTTTAGGACTATCAACATTGAAATTCCAAGTTTTGAAACATCTGAGAAGTAATATAATATATAACTTGGGACTGATACAGATTCATATGAATAAGAAACCATTATTAACCAAGAGTGTATATAGAACATCTTAGGGGTAAAGTCAATCTGGGATCAATGTGCATAATCCAGGTCAATGGTAGCTACATATCCCGAATTAACCTGTGTCTTAGATACTTAATCCCTACTGTACCAGAGGATATTACCATGTACCCTCCAGTACCAGGCAGTGTAGCCAAAATGGCTTCAGAGGCAAGAGAGAACATCCTCCCACCTCAAAAGTTGGTGAAGCACTGGCCCAGCCGGCCTGTGGAGGCTTGCAAGCAAGCTGAGAAGTGTTGCCAATTCCTCAGAGCAATGTTTACAAGTCATGTTAGCTGCTACCGCTGGATACTGGCAGTTACAAGGACCGCATATTACTGATGTAAGTCGTACGTCTCTGGTACTGGTGAGTGACTTTTTTACTGACGTACAACGTCTGTCGCTTGTTCAGAAGGGGTTAATATATTTTTCAAGGTTAAAATACTATCCACTTCTATCTACAGTAACTGTTATTGTTGCATTTCTAGTTATTTTCCCAGATTTATAATTGCCCCATATTGAAATTAATAACATTATAATCCCCTCAAAAGTTAAAGGATTTTCAACTATGGGTGTACCTCTGCAAGCTTGGCATAGTCGAGGTGTGTGGGTATAGAGTGGCCGGCCTCCTCCAGGTCTGTGATGAGCTCGGGCAGGTGGTAGTTGAACATCCCCTTACGAGCCTCGGGGCTGGGTAGAGGCACCAGGATCCTCTTCTCCAGACGACGCAACATGGCCGGGTCCAACTGCCTAAGGGACAGAGATAAGATGAAGTAAGGGCTGTTAACCCGGGAACTGCGGGAAGACTCTTAAGAGTTCCCCTGGCGGACTGCGGGAAGACTCTTAAGAGTCAGAGAAAAAAAATATATATTATTTTTATTTTTTTATTTTTTATTTTTTGTTTTGCCCCTGGGCCATGCAAAATATCACTCTTCTACCTCCCCTCCTTCCCCACTTTCCTCCCCTCCTTCAGTTATCACCTATTTTCCCTGTTATTCCCTTATTCTGAGGTATATTTTCGTGCTAACATTAGCGAGTTGCAAGCAGGGCATTGTCATCACTGTTAGCAAGCGAGTGCAAGAGAGAGAGAGAGTATCGATCGACTGTGTCTCAGTGGCCTTGGGGGAAATTGGCGGAAAAGCAGGTTGCCTCACCCATACATTATATAACTCGCGGCCTGTATCTCCGATTTTGAACATCCAAACGCTGTTTTCACTCGTTTTATTGTTGTAACAGGTTAATACCTTTATAATCAACCCATAATAGGTGCGTATGGATAAGTATTAATGCTATTTATGGTAAAATGAATATTTTAGTGATGGAAACAGCTCAAATACATGTGCACAGGCAGAGGTGTCTAATTACCCCCATGCGCACTTAAGAGGTTAAGGAAACCAATTAGATACTAAACAAAGTATAAGACAAAGTAGTAGTCGAAGAAAGAGGAAAAAGTTAAGTGGATTGAGAAGAAGAAAAGGGCAGGAAATATGAGAGAAAGTTATGGGAAAGGAAGAAATGGAAGAGGAAGGAACTGTGAAAAGATATATGAAGGAAGAAGTATATAATTGAAGAGCAAGGATGTAAAATGTAGTAAGAATGGGAAATATTAATGATCTGGAGAACTTCAGGGGCTTCGTGCAGTCGTGCTGCCTGAGGGACATGAGGGAAGGTGAACTATAATGGGAGGATATCAAGAGTGTACCAAGAGCTGACAAAGAAAGAATATATAGCGAAAAGAATATGGATAGAAGGTGCAGGAAGAGATGATTTATTATGTTTTTTACACCAACCAACTTCACATCTAAACTCAATTAATGAAATCAACAAATACATGTGGCACTCCAAGGACTCGAACTTAGGATACTCACATCGAAATTCCGCGCACTATGAAGTAGGAAATGGAAGAACTGAATAGCCAGGTGCTGTAGTAAACTCGTTAGGTAAAAAGGGAAGCAATTTGAGGGGAGAAACGAGTAGGAAGAAAAAAGGGGAATAAGAGAGAAACAAGAAAGATCATAGAAGCCAGAAAACCTAGTTGGAATGGAGAGTAATAAGAAATATAAGCCAATAATATAAGGACAAACAATGGGAATGGGAAATATTATCGTGAAAGAAGAGAAACATATATACTATAAGGACCACAAACTTCACAAGCATCTGGCACTTAACATTGCTTTCAATTATACAATCCTTCCATATTGCAGCTTGTGTTAATCTTGGGTCTCCTAGCGTCAACTCCTCTTATATGCTTCCATTAGAGAGAGTATCATTCCAATAACTTGGTGAAATATAATCGTAGGGTATTCATTTTTTTAACTGCCTTCATTACTAACCAGGGGATATTGGAGGCAGCCAGAAGGAAGACATGATGGTTGGCCTGTGTGAGCCCATCAAGTTCGACCAGTATCTGAGTCTTCATGCGACGGGAGGCCTCGTGTTCCTGCTCCCCTTGACGTGTGGCCATCAGTGCATCCACCTCGTCCACGAAGATAGTCGACGGAGCGTGGTGTCTCGCCAACTCAAACAATACCTATAGTAAGTTTCTGGGTTAGCTGGGAGATCTGGTAGTTTATTCAAGTGCATTGGGGTTTGTAATTGATGATTAATGTTAAGAACAGGGTGTTACTTAAGTTATAATAGATCTGGATATTTACAGATTAGATTTATAGTTACCGTACCTAAAAGAACAGATAAGGTATGATGCTTCTGACTCGCAATAGGTTTTTTTCTGGTTATATCTACAGGAAGTTTGTGGGTTGGCTATAAAATCTGGTAAGGTATAATAGACCTTACTATAGTCCGTTCATTCTAGGTTGGGCAGAAATCGTAACCTCTAACCTCTCATAACTCAAAAAGAAATAGAGTAATCGAGCTAACATTTACTACCACATGGGAAGACTTTGCTAGGGAATAGGTGTATAAATTAACGGCTCATTTGCCCTAGCCCTTTTTTAATTACAGAGATTAGAGGTTATGATTTCTGCCCAACCCAAAATGAACGGACTATAGTGCCAGGTTGGATTCGGAGTTAACTTTAAAATGAGACAATATGTTTTTGACTGATAACAATGTTCTCAATGATATTTGTCTATGGTCTGCAATAAGGCCATGTTATCATAATATATAGATGGTTTAGTTATTAGATATGATAAGGCTTTTAGATAACCTCAATACAGTGGTTTTCTACTATCCGTAATAATGGTTGAGGAATAAATCATTGATAAATACAATGCATTATTGTTTACTTTGCTCAATTAATCCATATTTGTTCTATGTAATATCATATGACATACGGATAAATATAGAAATAAAATACATCCAGCATATCACACTCTATTGAATACTTTTTTCCTGAGAGTGGTGAAGACAGTGGGGCCATAATGGTGTGCCCCATGGTTCCCTAGTGTCTTACTCTCACAGCCCACTGACACAAGTCGGCTTTTCTCTCTCTGGTGTAGGGATGCGGCGACCCCACCGCCCGCCACTTTGGTGGTGCAATCGGCTTCTGGAGCAGTGGATCACTGCTTCCTATCTTCAGAAAATTCCTGTGCTTGTTATGCTTCCAGCCAGGGCCCCACTGGGGTAAATACAATAGCAAAACAGTGGTGCAACTGCCATCCGGGTGAGGGACTGCTCTGAGTCTGCTCCTTCAGTGCTAAGGGTCATAATCCACTTAGTGGAAATGGCACTGTGGAGTGGGTCAGTGGAGGCATTTCTGGGAGCCTGGAGGCAGTTTCTGCCATGGCCATCCTTTTTGGGGCGCTTCCTCTGGAAGCAGGGCGTCAGAATAATTATGATGATGAAGTCAATAAATTCAATTAAGAATAATAGAGCTAAGATGCATTGCCCACATAAATTCAAAACAATAAGAAACCCCTCTTTGCTTTAGAATAGTAGTTAGTAATAATGGCACCCGCATGAAGAGTCCACTCACCCTGACCAGCTTCTCCGAGTCTCCCCTCCACTTAGATACCAGCGTTGTGGCAGAGATGTTGAAGAAGGTGGTGCGGCATTCAGTAGCTACTGCCTTGGCGAGGAGGGTCTTACCTAGAAACGGCAAAGCAAATTAAGACTTCATGTATGACGATTAATTTAGTGTGTTTGCGTTACATTGCAATATATCATTTGATTTGATTTATGAAAGATCCCCCACAGTCCATAGATTAAGAGCAATACAAGACATTTGTTCATTAATATATGTTTGTTAATGCTGGCTAAGTACAGAAATTATAAATCAGCCTTGAAATCAGCTCGCACAGTGAAGAAGCTAATAATATTCTTTTACTTTCCTTACTCTAGGAATCAGGTATTGCTTATATTATTACACACCCTTCAGTGAAAACATTTTCTAGTAACCTTGAATGTAGAGGCAAATCATAATTGAACGGAGAGATAAAAAAAAAAGACAGATATTGTTTAAGACATTCTGAAGCATATGGGTTAGGTAAATATATCCTCTTCCAATGCTTCCTTAATCCCTTCACCATCCGTACGTAATTTTCATCGTATTCTGGTTACCATTGGAAGATTTTCTTTAGGTTGTAATCTACCTATATGACTCAAATGTGTAAATATGATCTCAATAAAGCTTCTTAGGAACATAGGTCCTTCTTAAACTGCATAAAATCATCTAATTTTAGCCAGAATCAGAGGTAAAAAGGTGACATGGTGGTAAAGGGGGGTAACATATACCAGTACCAGGAGGACCATAGAGCAGGATGTTTAAGATGTTCGTTCCGTTAGTTTGGCGATTTTAAGACCTTTCGCCTCATTTTCTTTACCAATATTAAGACCTTTCGTGCCCTCTAGGTGTTGATTTTTTCCTGACGAGCAGTAGCGAGCCTCTAATTTTAGAACTAACCGGCCTTTGGCCGGGAAATTTTTCTACCAAAAAATATACAAATTTATCTTGAAAAGGGGTCTAGGGGGGGGTTTTCTAACCTTGATGGAGGTCAATAAATATATCAGAGGTAAAAAAAAAAAAAAAAAAAAAAAAAAAAAAAAAAAAAAAAAAAAAAGAGAGGTAAAATGGTGGTTAACATACCAGTACCAGGAGGACCATAGAGCAGGATGCCCCGCCACGGCTTGAACCGGCCCACAAACAGCTGGGGGTACTTGAGGGGATACACCACCGCCTCCTTCACCAGCCGCTTGGCATCTTCCAGGCCCAGGATATCCGTCCACCGCACTTGAGGGTTGTCTATTAGAATTTCCTGTAAACAAATAAATAAAAAATAAATAAATAAATATATAAACAAAATATAACATAATAAATAAATAAATAAATAAATAAATACATAAATAAAAAAAGAAAACAAATATCTTCAAAGATAAAAAAACATATTATTTTCTTTCATAACACTCTAGATGTAAGTTATAGCCTGTGTATTCGATGTTTGGCAGACAAAACAATCTGGATGTGAATTAACAGATGGCACTGTAAGACTCTCCATCACCACTCTTGTTATCAAAGGATGGTGCTCAACGACACATTCAGCGTCATACTATCTAAATTCAACACACCATACCACATTCCTAGTTTGTACTGATGCATGCTACAAAGCTGCTACCATACCCTGTGTATAATGTTGGCTAGGTCCCTGAACTCTCCGGTGAGGTGAGGCAGGGATATGGGGGGCTTCACAGTCTTGTCATCCCACAGTCCACTAGCCTCATCGTCCTCCTCTCCTGAAACACAAGTAAAGCATTGTAACAAAATATAAACAGAAAATCAGAATAAGTTCGTCTTTTAAGGCCATTCAATCACATCACCAGGAGTTGTCAAAGACAGTGCTTAAACAAACCAAAGTCTTCTTAGGAAATTATCTATAACAGATATGATTAATTTCTTTGCCGCTTCCTACATAGAATGCAAATAAATATATTGCCTGCAGGTAGCAAAGATATAATAGCATATTTAACATCTGAAGGCAAGGATTGAAAGATGATCAAAGGTTTCAAAGGGTGAGGTTCAAAATTAATTACTAACCTGGTTGAGAATCCGACTTGGCCTGTTGCGACCGAGGTTGACCTTTTCCTATGTCACCAATATTGTCCTCCAGCCGAGTGTAGTCGCTGATCATCTGTTTCAGGTCCATGACTTGTCGGGGCTGTGGGGGAAGAGGTGAGTTAATAAAGATAAACATGAAGTTGGTATCATTCAAGGAATTCTCAGTGAAGATCATTACTGTCGTATGTGATTCTGCTATAGTTGGTCAGATTTTAAGGGAATATATTCTTGTTGCATTTAAATACAAAAAGCATAAATAATTATTCAAATTATTCAAAACTCAGTACATCCAAAACAGCTTACATAATAATAATTTGGCCTAGCCATTTAGCCATTACCGTAGGTCAACAGCATTAATAAACATATAATAGAAATAGAATATATGAATGAGGAGAAAATGTGAAATAAGAATATATAATTAATTTATTCTATGTATATCATTCTTTTAGCAGAACTTACCATTTTGTTATTAGTTTTAACTGGTCCGAGAGATCCATTTCCTCCTCTGTCACTGTCTGTATCCGAGGAAGACTTGGACGGGTCCTTCTTCTCGTCCCCAGAGCTGCGCCCCATCCGCCTCCCGCCAACCAAGGGACCTCTGCAAAGATACAAAGTAGAAATAACGGTTAGGCACTTAATAGATGCTATCCACAATTATGTGACAAATTACTGAATGGGAAATTAGGCAAGCATCATAAACTCTAATTGAAACTGACATAATAGTGATTTCCTCCCATTTCCAGTTATGCACCCTCTATTTTTCATTGTAGTCGCAGCTCAACCGTCTTCTTTCTCCCACCAACCTCACTTGTATAAACCCTCTTGCTTTTGCTTCTTACACACCCAAGGTTTTCCGTGTTGAATTGAGTTGTGACAGACAAATTATATAACACTTCCACCATAAACAGGCAAACTCATTCCGGTCCGATGCAGATTTATAAATGTAGGTAGCCAGTATTGATTCAAAGTGCTTATTGTAGTACAGTATTTACTTGCTATGTGTAAGAAGATGACAAAAGGCAAAGCTGCCTGTAACGAGTGTCCCTTCAATTTGAAAGAGGGATACAGAGTCAAATATAGGTACGATAGAATCAAAATGTAGTGAAGGAGTTTCAAGTCATACAATAATGGAGAAGGTTCCAGAGTTTACTAGCCAAGTGGAAGAAACATAAGGCTATGTAAGGAATATTTAGAGTGTCTATGTAGAGTATTACTTGCATGACTTACCTTAGATGTGTCGAGAAACTATTACAGGTATATTTTCATTGATTTCATTAGTTAAGTTTATTTGTAAATTAATTGGTGGGTTGGTGAAAATAAATATGAATATGTAAATGTTAGTAGAAGATTAATATTTTTTTATTATTGCTTTGAATCTTTATTTAATCAAAGCAAATTGGCAAGATCACGTAATACACTAGATTTACCCATAATTACAATTAAATGGTATTAAATCCTAATAGTTCTCATGAAGTATTAATGATAGACAGTATATATATATATATATATATATTCTTTAATACATACGAAGTTGAAAGAAATGGCAATTTCTGCGTTGGAAATTTTATTATTCAAAGTTTCCAGGTCTCTGATGAGTTTTCGCTGGGTGGCAGGAAGTACATGAATGAGATTATCAAAATTCATGGTGGTACAGGGTTACATTAATGTACATGATGATACAGGATATACGATGCGTTTCACTGGACAACCAGCATTATCAAGTAAGGATAGAATGATATAAAAGGTAAACAGGAAGGGTATATATAGAGGGTGGAGGATCAAAGGAGGCGAAATCAGGGGGCAAAAGTCTGCTATTGGTGGAGGAGTATTCTAGGAGTGTTAGAGGGAGATCCGCGTCACGCAGGCGCACTGGATGCGGGAAGGTGGTGGTCGGTTGGCAGGGTCGAAGCTGATTGGCTGCGTGTCGAGGGGCCTGGCCTAAGTTGCGTAGTACGTGTGGCGCCGGAAGAAGACAAAGCTGAAGGAGGTAGCGCGGGGGGCTGCGTCAAGGGCACCGGAGGGCGAGGGGGGGGCGTTAGGTCCTGTAGGATAGTGCCTTTTGGCAGAAGGAAGGATCTGAAGGTCAAGAATTTGGTTGTTGATGTTGGGATGTAAGGCTTGGATATATAACGCTTCGAGTATTTGTAATCTCCTTTGGTCACTTTCTTTATCGAGTATGGTGGTGTGTTTCTCTAACTCGTTGCGTGTGAGGTGGGGGTGGTTAGGGGCGAGATAGTGGTCTTTGATGGCTCCAGCCTGAAGGTGAAGAGTTAACCGACGTGAAAGACGAGTCTGCGTCATGCCAATATAGGAATGAGGTCCACAGTCCTCATAATTACAGGTATGTTGGTAAATGACGTGATCGTCGGTCATCGGGGTCTTTATCTTGGTGGAAGCTGATTTGTTGCGGAGAACGAGGTTGGAGGTCTTGGGGGATTTGTAATAAATTATTAATTTGATTTTGTTTTCCGGGTTGGTTGGGTGGACATGCTTGGAGATTATTTCTTTTAAGACGACCTCGTCATTTTTGTGTTCAGAGGACATAAAATTGCGGTAGAAGATCTTAATTTCATTCAGGGGGTCAATGTTGGGAGGGCTTTGGGTGTACCATTTTTCAAGATGGTGGTTGATGGTGCTGGAGACGTCGGAGTTGGAGTATCCGTTATTCACTAAAACTTGGGATAGTCTTTCTAGTTCCTGGTGGGTGTCGGCCCAGGTAGAGCAGTGCGTGAGGGCTCTCCTTACATAAGCGGAGATGGAGGATAGAAGATAACGGCGGGGGCATTCCCTATCGCCGTTGAGGCATTGTCCTGTGTTAGTTGGTTTAGTGTAGACGGAGCTTCCTGCCTCGTGATTCATGACAAGGAGGAATATCTTAGAAAAATGGACGTCATCTTAAGTGACAACACCAAATTTAAAAGGATCACCCGCAACCCAACCGACGAAATCAAACATACTGCCAACACCACCATCACCGCCATCAACGCCAAACAAGGAGGGGTCCACCTTAAAAAACTCGTTGGAGAATACACCCCTGGTTATGCGTACGGAACCATCAAAACACACAAACCTGGACCTGGGAACCCCCTCAGCCCCATCATCTCCCAGATCCCCACTGCCACCTACCAGATCGCCAAGGCCCTGAACAACCTCCTCATCCCCTACGTGCCCTGCCAATACAACCTTAACTCAGCCCACGATTTCTTGGAAATTTTAAGAGACGCCCCCCGGAACAACAACCACACAATCGCCTCCCTCGACGTAGAAAGCCTGTTCACCAACGTGCCAGTGGATAGGACCATTGACATGATTCTACGTCGAATTTACCATTGCCCTGATACACCAACACTGGACATCCCGGAGAAGGCCCTGAAAACACTGCTGGAGCTATGTACCAAGGAGGTTCCCTTCATTTGCCCCCGGGGCAACATGTACAAGCAGATAGACGGTGTGGCGATGTGCAGCCCCCTAGGAGTTCTTTTTGCGAACTTTTTATGGGTACCATCGAGGAAGAGGTCCTAGCTGCCTAACGACCCGCCGTCTACTGTAGATACGTGGATGACATCTTCGTGCAAATCAAGGACCTCTACGAACTACAGGAACTCCAGCGTCGCTTCATGACCTCCTCCGGACTTAACTTCACCTTTGAAAAATCTAACAATGGAAAACTCCCCTTCCTCGACATCCTCGTAGCTCTGAACGACCATGGGTTCAAAACCACCGTCTACACTAAACCAACTAACACAGGACAATACCTCAACGGCGATAGTGAATGCCCCCGCCGTTATCTTCTATCCTCCATCTCCGCTTATGTAAGGAGAGCCCTCACGCACTGCTCTACCTGGGCCGACACCCACCAGGAACTAGAAAGACTATCCCAAGTTTTAGTGAATAACGGATACTCCAACTCCGACGTCTCCAGCACCATCAACCACCATCTTGAAAAATGGTACACCCAAAGACCTCCCAACATTGACCCCCCAAATGAAATTAAGATCTTCTACCGCAATTTTATGTCCTCTGAACACAAAAATGACGAGGCCGTCTTAAAGGAAATAATCTCCAAGCATGTCCACCCAACCAACCCGGAAAACAAAATCAAATTAATAATTTATTACAAATCCCCCAAGACCTCCAATCTCGTTCTCCGCAACAAACCAGCTTCCACCAAGATAAAGAGCCCGATGACCGACGATCACGTCATTTACCAACATACCTGTAATTATGAGGACTGTGGACCTCATTTCTATATTGGCATGACGCAGACTCGTCTTTCACGTCGGTTAACTCTTCACCTTCAGGCTGGAGCCATCAAAGACCACTATCTCACCCCTAACCACCCCGACCTCACACGCAACGAGTTAGAGAAACACACCACCATACTCGATAAAGAAAGTGACCCAAGGAGATTACCAATACTCGAAGCGTTATATGTCCAAGCCTTACATCCTAACATCAACAACCAAACGCTTGACCTTCAGATCCTTCCTTCTGCCAAAAGGCACTATCCTACAGGACCTAACGCCCCCCCCCTCGCCCCCTGGTGCCCTTGACGCAGGCCCCCGCGCTACCTCCTTCAGCTTCGTCTTCTGCCGGCGCCACACGTACTACGCAACTTAGGCCACGCCCCTCGACACTCAGCTTCGACCCCGCCAACCGACCACCACCTTCCCGCATCCAGTGCGCCTGCAGGACGCGGATCTCCCTCTAACACTCCTAGAATACCCCTCCACCAATAGCAGACTTTTGCCCCCTGATTTTCGCCTCCTCTGATCCTCCACCCTCTATATATACCCTTCCTGTTTACCTTTTATATCATTCTATCCTTACTTGATAATGCTGGTTGTCCAGTGAAACGCGTTTTGTATATCCTGTATCATCATGTACATTAATGTAACCCTGTACCACCATGAATTTTGCTAATCTCATTCATCTACTTCCTGCCACCCAGCGAAAACTCATCGGAGACCTGGAAACTTTGAATAATAAAATTTCCAACGCAGAAATTGCCATTTCTTTCAACCTCGTATGTATTAAAGAAAATGTATTACCTGGCTTTACTAACATATATATATATATATATATATATATATATATATATATATATATATATTGTACAGTATATATTAATATTTAGAATCATAACAGCAAGGCATCTAACCTGGTAAGCTCTTCTCTCTTCTTGTTGTCTATGGCTCTGTTCCTGTCTGCGTTGCGGGATCGGGCGTATGCTGACCTGACCTCCGTAGTGCCCAGGTCTTCACTCAAGCTAGGGTCACTGGTGGCTCGACCCAGACTCGTACTAGACCCGTTGTTCCGAGGCAGCGAACGTCTTCTGTGGTAGGAGAGTACATATTAAAAGGAGTAAATATGTAAAAACAATAAAATTACAATGGCGGAATCAGAAATAAAGTCATATACACTCTATTTGTAATATATTTGTTCAATTACAGCTTGATAGGATGTAGAAATATTAAAGTACTTTGTTTCTGTTCAGGCTCTGTCTCGTGTCGGCCACCCCCAGCACTGGGGTATGTGGCTGAGTATATTATATACATACATACTATACATACTTTGATAACCATAATAATTTGTTGTTTTGTTACTTTATTGTGGCTCGGTGAGTATAAACAAATAACAAATAATAGGATTATGGGGGCGGGGGGCCTGGTATCCTTCTCCCCTTAAATAAATCTAGCAAAAAAACGAGACAGAGATAGGGGCGAGGGAACGCGTTCGTGGTCCCCCGGACCCTAAGAATAGGAGCTTTGAATGTGCGTGGATGTAGTACAAATGAGAAGCGAGAGGATATTGGAAGGTTATTTGAAAGAAGGAAGTATGATGTGCTTGCACTGAATGAAACAAAGATGAAAGGAGAGGGAGAAGTGGATTTTGGAAACGTGATAGGTAGAAAGTCTGGAGTAGACGAGGGAGTCAGGGGGAAAGAAAGAGTGGCTATTATTGTGAAGGAGGAGTTGAGAGAGTTTATAAAAGAGTGGAAAGAGGTGTCATCAAGGCTAATGTGGGTGAGAATGCGGTTTAAGGGTGAAAGGTGGGTTTTTGTAAGTGCGTATGGACCAGGAAGTGAAAGAGAGTTAGAGGAGGTAGAGGGTTTCTGGGAGGATTTGAGAGATTGTCTACAAGGGTTTGATGAAAATGAAAATGTTATAGTTTTAGGGGACCTAAATGCTAGGGTAGGAAATGAGCCTGTTGAGGGAGTCATCGGTAGTTTTGGTGTGGATGGTGTAAACGAGAGTGGAGAAAGACTGAAAAATTTATGAAGAGTGTAGATTAAGTGTAGGTAATACGTTCTTCAAAAAAAGGCGTATACACAAGTACACCTGGCATAGACTTGTGAGGGGAGAGATTGTAGAGAGGGCATTGTGGATTATGTGCTGGTGACAAGGGAAAGATTGTGTAGACTGCTGGATGTGAATGTGATGAGAGGTGAGGCGGAGGGTATGTCAGATCATTACCTGGTGGAGGGAAAGCTAAGAGTTAAGAGTTACAGGAGAATAAGAGACAAGCGTGAAGTAAGAGAGGTAATAAAAGTTCGTGAGTTAGAGAAGAGTGAAAAAGAGAGGGAGTACAAGGAAAGACTAAATGAAAAGTGGATGGAAGTGAGAGAGATGGAAGAGAGAGAAATAGAGGTTGAATGGCAACAGTTTAAGGAAGGAGTGAAAGCAAGTGCAGAGGTAGTATGCGGAAAAAGGAAAGTAGGAGGCAGAGGTATCAGGAAGGGAAGCGAGTGGTGGAATGATACGGTGAGATGCAGTTGAGGAGAAGATACAGTGTTTTGAGAGGGTTTTACAGGATGGTAGTGTTGAGGTATGGGAGAGGTACAAGGAGAAAAGGAGAGAGGCAAAACGGAAAATTAGAGAAGCGAAAAAAGATGCAAACGAAAGGTGTGGTCAAAGGTTGAGTGAGAATTTTGAAGAACGAAAGAAGATGTTCTGGAAGGAGGTAAATGATGTTCTGGAAGGAGGTAAATAAAGTAAGGAAAGGAGGACAAAAGAGGGAAGAGTCAGTGAAAGATGAAAATGGAGAATTACTAGTGGAACCAGTTGAAGTGAGGAAAAGATATGCCGAGTATTTTGAATCTTTGTTAAATACAAGAGATGGAAGAGAAGCAGTGATTGAAGCAGAGGTGGATGGAGATAGGTTTCCCAGGCCACCCAGGTGGCAGGGAATGAATGAAAGGATTGAGGAAAATGAGGTAAAAGAAGCAGTGAAACAAATGAGAGCGGGAAAAGCAGAAGGTTTGGATGGTATTGCTGTGGAGTGTATAAAGAAGGGTGGAGATGTGATAATAGATTGGTTGGTGAGACTTTTCAATGTGTGCTTTGCTGTGTCAATGGTACCAATAGACTGGAAGAGTGCATGTATTGTGCCTTTGTACAAGGGGAAGGGAGATCGGCAGGAGTGTTCAAGTTATAGAGGTATTAGTTTTTGTCAGTGGTTGGAAAGCTGTATGGCAGGGTGTTGATAGAGAGGATAATAAAGTGTACGGAAGTTGCAATAGGAGAAGAACATTGCGGTTTTAGGAGGGGAAGAGGGTGCGTGGATCAGATGTTTGCAGTAAGACAGTTATGCGAGAAGTATTTAGAGAAGCATAAGGAGATATTTTGGGCTTTTATGGAATTGGAAAAAGCGTATGATCGTGTGGATCGTGAAGCAATGTGGAAGGTGTTAAGGATTTATGAAATAGGAGGAAATTTGTTAGAAGCAGTTAAGAGTTTTTATGAAGGGAGCATAGCATGTGTGAGAGTAGGAAATGGTGAGTTGAGTGAATGGTTTGAGGTAAAGGTAGGTTTGCGACAGGGTTGTGTAATGTCACCATGGCTGTTTAATATGTTTATGGATGGTGTGGTGAGGGAGGTGAAAAGGAGAACTATGGGAAGAGGATTGGGTTTAGTGGAAAGAATGGTAGAGATTGGGAGTTGAATCAGTTGCTGTTCGCTGATGACCCAGCATTGGTGGCGGATTCTGATGAGAAACTGCAGCGGGTAGTCAAAGAGTTTGGTGTGGTTTGTGGAAGGAGGAAACTGAAGGTGAATGTCAATAAAAGTAAAGTAATGGTGTGTAATAGGGGAGAGCATAGGGTGAATCTAGATGTGAGGCTGGATGGGGAAATATTGGAACAAGTAGAGTGTTTTAAATATCTAGGAGGAACGATAAGCAGGAGTGGAGGTGTGGAAGTGGAAGTAAAACAGAGAGGAAGGTTTTCGGAGCAATGGGAAGTATGTGGAGGACGATAAATCTCGGAGTGAAAGTAAAAAGTGCACTGTATCAAGGAATAGTTGTGCCAACAGTGATGTATGGGGCTGAGACATGGGCTCTGAAGAAAAAGGAGAAAAGAGGGCTGGATGTGATGGAGATGAGCTGCTTGAGGAGTATGTGTGGAGTTACTCGTAGAGACAGATTGAGGAATGAAGGGATATGTAGGAGAGTGGGGCACCAGGAACATTTGTCAGCCAGAGTGGACAGAAGGGTGCTGAGCTGGTATGGTCATGTTGAACGAATGGGAGATGAAAGGCTTACAAAGAGAATATGTGAGTCAGGTACAAGGGGAGATAGAAGGGCAGGAAGACCCCCATTGAGATGGAGAGACTGTGTAAGAAAGGCTTTGGATGATAGAGGAATGACTATAGATCAGGCAGGGGAAGTGGTGGTGGACAGGAGTGAATGGAGAATGCTTGTGAATAGTTGAGTGAACACGTGGTCATTTGGAGTAAGGGGTCGGGCGCAAGTTGGACTAGATAATAGTCCATCAGGCGTCTGGCCCGGGGAGACGATTAATATGAAGGGTGCGCCTGGAAGTGTGGTGGGAGGGCTTGTGGCTTTGGCTCCGCTGCATGTCTGCCTGCCGAGATCGGAACCTCTCCGGGTGGTCGGGGGCCGGGGGAGTGCTGGAGCGACCTTGGTGACCCTGGTCTCTGGGTCTTCTCCTGGGTGACCTGGATGTGTGTGAGTTTGTGCTTTTTATCTGTGTTTATTTGTTGTTTTATGTTGTTTTTGTGTTTTCCCTGTTCTTGCTCTGTCTTGAGTCGGCTACCCCCAAAATGGGGATTGGGCCTGAGCATATAGATAGATAAATAGGATTATTAACTTGTCCTACATGACTAAGACACAGGTTGTGTCCTACTTCTAAAAGTAATTATGTGTAGGACAAATTCTGTATGTAGCCATTCATTAGGTTTGGGCAACCTACTTTTCAATAGAAATTTAAATAGGCTGCATTGCCTTATGAAAGAAAGTAATGTAAGGTACATCCCCCCGTGTCAAAATGTCCACAATACTATGTCACCAATTTTGAGAGAATATATTTTATAAAGTTAAGAAATTCCAGGGGCTAAGTATAAATCTATGCAATGTATAAAAACAGGGCACACAAATCGAACGAAAACCCTAGAAACAAACCATCACAAGTACACTCGGATACCATAGTCTCTAGCCCACTCATAAGAATTCGTGGACCCCCTATGTTTTTCTTTATGTAAGTATAATTATACTGATTGTTTTTGGATAGAACTTGCTTTTCAATAAATATTATAATTAGTTTTGTAGTTGATGTATAGAAAGTTATAAAATACATTAGTTTCCAGAGATATACTGTATCTCTATAATTAGAAATAGGTGAAGTCCACGAATATTTATGAGTGGTATCTGAGTGTACATAAGTTAAATAAAGCTACCTGAAGAAAGGGCTGGTCTTCTTCCCTGCTGAGGTTGGCTGAGTTTCCTCGTCCACGCCTTTGTGTAACGCGCAGCGGTGGGGCTTGGGGTTGGGACGTGGCGGCAGGATTCTCTTGGCCAACTTCGGGTACCTTTGAAACTAGAGAACAGAAGAAGGGAGAGGTAAAGTGACAGCTGGTAGTCGGTTCAAATTAAGGGTGGATGGGCCGGTATTTCTGGCCCCCCTTCTCCCTCGTGTTTGGCCCTCATTGGTTTTTAGATTTTAAGACGTTCCGCCCATTAGTTTGGCGATCTTAAGACTTTACACCCCCATTTCTTTGTCAATACTAAGACCTTTCATGCCATTTAGGTTTCATTTTTTTCCTAGCGAGCGATAGTGAATGCGACTCTCAGATGTCTTAAGCTGAGAAAAATTGTCACGTTCATACCCAGAAAAAATTAAACGAACGTCATATAATGAAATGGCTAATTGTTCACAAAAGTTTTCCAATCCCTTTAGTCAGCTCACCTTCTCCACAAAAGATGCCTCATATTCGTGGAGTATACCGCCCAGGTGGACATTCTCGCACACACTGAACTGGTCGGTGTTGAGGTGAGACTCTAGTATCAGGGTCTTGGCTGCGTCGCCGTACCTGCAAGTTATAATTACCTGTTATTACCTGCCACCAATTACAGTTCTTACAGATCTATTTTATGGCTCTGTTAGTTAATTTTGGAATATACTACATACATACATACATACATGATTCATGTGTTGAAAGATGGTGAGAGTGGAGCTTCAAGGCGTTAACCCTTAGAGGGCAGGTAACCAAAATTATGCATGCGAGGGATCAACGAAGTTTAGACCTATGACCGCGACAATTTGTACTATCTCCAAAAACACTCCGCCCCTCAAAGGGTTGAGTTATTATCACTACGGTACAAATTTAACTCACATAAAGTATGAATGACCTATATTTCAATGTTTCAACCTGTGTATCTTGCTGTTGGAAGTTTTCGACGTTAACTATAAGCATTCAGCTTGTCAGGTAACATAGACTCAGTGTCACACACAAATAAAAGGATCTTAACATTACTTGAATTATATGAAACAAAATTTAATTGCATACATAACTAAAGGGAAGAGAATTATGTGTATCATACTTCGTATATTCATATGTCATTTTGCTCATGCAGTATCAAAATGGCAAATCCTTAAATGTTCTCTCATTCCCGGAGATTACAGGACCAAGAGAGACAAGCCTGACCTAGAGCTAAGACGTCTGGGTCTACCACATGCACGCATGTTGAGTATTCTCAACATGCAATCCTAAACACTTTACATATATGTACAGTCAAATTCAATAGTTCGCCGAAAACCTTGATGATAAAGTTGTGCGAAATCTAAAGAGAGCGACATAACTGGATCGTTCCAAAACTTGAAATAAAGAGTACTTGTTATACGGGCTACTAGAGACGCGTGAGGGTTGTCAAGGAATAGTGACAGTAATTTAAAAATACCGTTTATGAGTAAGATTTGGCGAACTTTTGATTTTGACTGTACAGTTGCTAAGATATGAACCTGGGACAAATTATGTGAATGAGTGACAACAATTACTGCGCTCACAGGCTTATAGTATTATTATTTACATAGTTTGAAGGCGAGTTTGTGGGCAAGATATGTTTTTACAAGATATTATGGGTTTAGCCTTTTGAAATAATGGTGTGATAAGTTATTGAACCCTATTACTGTTATTCATTCTACAGTATGCATTAATATGGTATTGCCGGAAAATACACTGTATTGTCCAGAGTATTTGTCCCAGGTTTAAATCTTGGCAATTGCATAGGGATTCATACAATAGTTATACTATTATCGAAGCTTCTCTATTTTCTTGCATACTACAATATATTAGAACATAAGAACATAAGAAAATGAGAGTCTGCAAAAGGCCGATCGGCCCACACAAGGCAGATCCCTGTATCCCTATTCGTGTATAAATGTGTACCCATTCATGAATAAACACAAAAGCTCTCTCTCTCGAAGATGAGTCAGTAGCCAGTGTCCAAGGTCACAAAGGGGGTCTATACCAAGTCTTGTAATACTCTGAGGTGTGAGTCACTTAGGTCACGCATGCTCTGCAAGTGTGACATTAAGGGGAGGTTTTTAGTGAGTTTCCTAGACTTCCATCAAGCTTGAAATTACACCCCCTTGAAAGATAAATTTGTACATTTTTTCGGTAGAAAAATGTCCCGGCCGAAGGCCGGTTCCTCTTATATTACAGGCTCGCTATCGCTCGCCAGCAAAAAATCGACACCTAAATGGGACGAAAGGTCTTAAAAGTGACATAAATGGGGTGAAACTTCTTAAAATCGCCAAACTAATGGGGCGAACGTCTTAAAACTTCAAAAGCAATGGGCCTAACCATAAGGGAGAAAGGGGTAAAGAAAAAAATCCCTCAAGTGGAAATCTCCCCTTAACTGAGTCATTACCACACACACTAGCATGGTGATTGTCCTTACATTTCTATACGCTATGCATTCTCTATTCCGTAACTGTTCGTAATAGTTCCTAATTTTCTAAGTCGTAGTTAAGGAATTGTTGCTCTATCTTTATAAATATAATATTATCAAAGTAAAACGATTCAAACATCTCTATCTGAGATAATATGGACAGTAATCTTGTGAACACTAATAAGGTTACACCCACTTGAATTTCTGAAGTCTGAATCTTTAACTCCAATTTCTGAAGTATCTGGGATATATAAAACCTACAATTGTCTCGTTTGTGTCCAATATAGATTTAAATGGTCGTATAATTATGACTGTACCCAAGCTAATTACAACAGCGGGGGGCGTCACGCACATACCGGTAATGTATGTGTCACCCCTTTCTCCCTAGGTTAAGGGAGGTTTTTAGTGTGTTTCCTAGACTTCCATCAAGCTTGAAATTACACCCCCTTGACCCCCTTTCAAAGATAAATTTGTACATTTTTCGGTAGAAAAATTTCCCGGCCGAAGGCCGGTTCCTCTTAAATTACAGGCTCGCTAGCGCTCGCCAGGAAAAAATCGACACCTAAATGGGACGAAAGGTCTTAAAAGTGACATAAATGGGTGAAACTTCTTAACATCGCCAAACTAATGGGGCGAACGTCTTAAAATTTAAAAACAATGGGGCTAAACACGAGGGAGAAAGGGGCAAAGACAAAAAATCCCTCAAGTGGAAATCTCCCCTTAAGCTCAATTGTTCATATTCTTCATACTTGGAGTACAGATATCTTAGCTTTTCATTAAGTTTTGTTGCACAAGACAATTTGAAAATAATATTTGAGTAATTACAACAGCATAAACAGATTGAAGTGTCATTGTGTGCAAAATGTGTTTCACTTCATAAATGATAGGTGAATATCAATATAACCTAACCTGACCTACCTAACCTAGTTTCCAGTCATTTCACGAAATGACTGCGTTTCAGTCTGATTGCAATATATATATATACTGTATATATGGTATACGTGTGAGGATGCTAACCCAAGGATTTCAACCAGTACCAACACACCCAATGCCATTATAAAGTCAGACACCTAGAATGATAGCCTAAACTAAGGTAACCAAACTTAACAGTACTGGTTGATATCTAATGGGTGACATGGTGTACTGGTTGAGTTGTAAGAGTATAGTCTACTTAGATCTCATTTTCGCCCAGCCATTCGGCGTCTGGTGCTTCGTCATCCAGCCACGAGGTCGTGGCTATTACCCTGGAGAGGGAAGTGATATCGTAATTATATCCAATCTCATACAGTATTAAGTATAATATATTCACCATTATTGGCATACACATCTACATGCCTGCTACCATCTAATCATAGGTTCTTAAGGGGAGACTCCAGGTTTTTTCCTATCTCAGCTTAAATTTCTAATGTTTCTGTTTTTGTTCTATAATGCTTCTTTCAACATAGGAGAATAGCATAGGAAGGAACAAAAAAACATATCGCATCCATAACCGCCCGGGCCGGGGGTTACATGGTGTACTGGTGGAGTTGTAAGAGTATAGTCTATTAACAGTACTGGTTAATATCTAATGGGTGACATGGTTTTCTGGTTGAGTTGTAAGAGTATATTCTATTCATCATAATTAGGCAAAAGATCTTGATATCTAACATCTACATTCTACAACTACAAAACATCTAGAGTAATCAAGCTATTATTTCTACCATAACATATTTCTACCGTATGAGAAGATTCAGACAGGGATTAGGCGTGGACATTTACAGCCCATTTGCTCTGGCCCTGTTTTGTGTTACAGGGGTTAAGGTTCTTGATTTCTAGCCCACTTATAATGAATGGTCTATAGCAGGTAATACTGACCCTTCGTGGTCGAGGTAGTGGTGGACGAGGATGATGAGAGACTTGCGGCGGATCTCGGCCCTCTTCTCAGCCTGTGGGAAAAAGGGACAAAATAAGCTAGATAGGACACCACTTTGTAAAAATCACCATAATGCAAAGTAAAATTAGTTAAAAAATTAACGGAAACATGCTTACATTACTGAAATGTTTGTGGACATGCAGTAATGCAAGTATAATATGGTCGCTCTTCTGTAAATCTAATGTTGTTGGAGGGAACATAATAAATGACATACAGCAATATCCAACAAACCCCAATACGCCCCAGTGAGATGCCAGGGAGCCTAATTGAGTTGTGAACAGGTAATAACTAAGTGAGTGGGTGGTCATTATACGTGGGTAATTAACGTTATTGTGTGCGTAGGTGAAAGGGGTAAGAGGGAACAGTAATAATAACTGTTTTGGATCCCTTTGGCCTTAGCATTATGTTTTTTTGTTCTGTTTGTATTTTTTTTTCTCCAGACTTTCTCACACCTCTCTCTCTCTCTCTCTCTCTATCTATCTATCTATCTATCTATCAATCTATCTATCTCTGCGGAGACAAAATGAGTGTGTTAATATGAACTTCGAAAACTTGTCCATGAATAGTAACCCCATTTGAGGAGCAGCCGTATATTGACAACGTTTCGCAGATAGTTTCTTCAGGTCAATGTAAGAGCTATCGGCGAAAGGTTGTCAGTAGAGTGTTCCTCCTCAAATTGTGTTGCTATTCACAAAATTAGATCTTTCACGTTTTTCGATGGGAAGGCGTAGTCTGAGAGGTCATTGATTGAAGTCTTAAAATACACAATGTGTTGATCATGTGAAATATAGCTGGATGCTGAAAGTTTTAGAATACATATATACATATAATAATACATACATATAAGATCTGTTCTACCTGGAACAAACTTCCCTCCTAAATTGTAAATAGTTCTTCATTAGAGTAGTTCAAGAAGAGGGTAGATGGTATTTTGCACACTCTGTAAAGAGTGTAGTGCACTAACCACACTCACACTCTCTCTCTCTCTCTCTCTCTCTCTCTCTCCTTCCACTTCGAGTATCTCCTCGGAATGGATCGCAAGGTCTCCGAGGTACTAACTATTCCTTGTAGCTCCGTGTAACTCCTAGTAATTACAAGCTAATAGCAGGAAAGACCCATTACGGTGAATTGTAGGTTCAGTTGGTCTCTTAACATTTAACTAATTATGCCACCTAAACATAAACATCTTGCCTAAGAAAAAGAACAATCTTCTTTTTTGGTAATGTAAATGTAGTGTATACAATAATACCAGACATGATAGAACCATACATTACATAAATACCAGACATGATAGAACCATACATTACATAAATACCAGACATGATAGAACCATACATTACATAAATACCAGACATGATAGAACCATACATTACATAAATACCAGACATGATAGAACCATACATTACATAAATACCAGACATGATAGAACCATACATTACATAAATACCAGACATGATAGAACCATACATTACATAAATACCAGACATGATAGAACCATACATTACATAAATACCAGACATGATAGAACCATACATTACATAAATAATATTACAACTAATTAAGAAACCCTGTAATTCCTATGCACACGTTCTGGTAACCTAACAACCGGGTCTATAGGGAGATATTGTCAAGTTAAACCGAGAGTGAATGTGAGGGTCCTGGGTCACAATTAGAGACTAAATGGTTCTAATAGTGGAGGGGGGGTCACGATTACAGCCTGGGAGAGCAAGGGGTTAAGATATATATGAGAGAGAGAGAGAGAGAGAGAGAGAGAGAGAGAGAGAGAGAGAGAGAGAGAGAGAGAGAGAGAGAGAGAGAGAGAGAGAGAGAGAGAGAGAGAGAGAGAGAGAGAGAGAGAGAGAGAGAGAATCACTTCGCTATGACAAGTCAAAGGTGCATAAACTATTTTCCGCATGAAAGTAAGCATATCCTGCGAGAACAAAAGTAAATCATCTCATAGTCTTGTGTGGGTACTTATTTCTTTACAGTTACACAATAGTACGGTAATGGATGTTTCACACACTAACCTATGAACACCAGTTTTCTTACCCATTTTCCATTGTTTGTCTTCTTTATTCGGTTTTACAATGCTTAACAAGTATACATTATGCCTTTATATGACGTGTCTCTAATTTGTTGGTGTATGTCATATCCTACTATTTCTAGACGATTACATTAAACTAAGACTGAACCTCCAATAGCACATTGGTGATTTTTTCAATTATTTAAAAAATTGGCTCATTAGTTTGTTGTCAATTTCATTATTTTACCTTCGTTTTAACTTAATTTCGGCTGCCTTTACCCAATTATTATCTATCTACCAACGTTCCACCATAATCCATTTGCCCGCCTCCCTTGTCTCTTCACCCCCTGTGGTCACCTCCACTATTTTATGCCACCAATATCGACTTTCTGTCTTCCGACCTCGGACACTTCCAAACTCTTCCTTTTTTTTCTTCTCTTCTCTGCATTATTCATTCTCTTGTGTGCATCATTTATTCTTTTATTGTTTCTCCGTTTTGTGTGTGTTCTTGCCCTTGACACTTTTTTCATGCCTTTTTCTCGTCTCTGCATTATTTATTTTGTTTTGTTTTCATCGTTTATTCTCATTTCCTCATTCTCTTCATCTCCTTTTCTCTGCAATATTCACGTTCTTGTATGCTTTATTTGATTACTTTCGTTTTACCTGCTATCTATCTATGTCGTTCTGCTTTAGCCACTTCCCTTCTCCTTTTCTCTTCTCTTCTCTGCATCATCGTCGTCCTTGTATTTATCATCTATTATAATACTCAATTGGTTAGGATATACATAGTATTAGTCAATGTATATATTTCCTCATATCAAACCCTTCAATACGAAATTTAAAATATATACTGGCTAATACGCGACAAAATATCCCAATCAAATCCCCTAATGACAGCCAGAAGCAACATCAAGGCGTCATCGATCAATAAGGCAGAGGGGATAATGAAAGAATTGATCCCCGGTACAGTTGACCCCTACAAATCACGCCCCCCGTCCCTCCGTACACACACACACACACACACACACACGCTATGGTACACGGTTGAGGGCGCGCACACCAACACGCACCTACACAGCTCCACACACGCACATGGGAAGAGCTTTAACCCCTTCCGTACCGGCGACGTAATTTTAGTTTTATTCTAGCTATATTTAGACGATTTGTTGAAGCTTAAGAATGATCTGTGGTAGTAAATTGTTTTAAGTGAGATAGTTCAAAGCCTGTAGGCTACATTGCTAGAGAACATTTTTAATTTGAATAAAATCGTCTAATACTTGCCAAAATATAATGAAAAAGACGTCGCCGGTTCAGAAGGGGTTAAGTCAAAATTGCCACTCTCTAAACAGACCACAACCACTATGGCTACAAACCAAAAATAGACCACAACCACTATGGCTACAAACCCAATAGACCACAACCACTATGGCTACAAACCAAAAATAGATCACAACCACTATGGCTACAAACCAAATAGACCACAACCACTATGGCTACAAACCAAATATACCACAACCACTATGGCTACAAACCCAATAGACCACAACCACTATGGCTACAAACCAAAAATAGATCACAACCACTATGGCTACAAACCAAATAGACCACAACCACTATGGCTACAAACCAAATAGACCACAACCACTATGGCTACAAACCAAATAGACCACAACCACTATGGCTACAAACCAAATATACCACAACCACTATGGCTACAAACCAAATAGACCACAACCACTATGACTACAAACCAAATAGACCACAACCACTATGGCTACAAACCAAATAGACCACAACCACTATGGCTACAAACCAAATGGTCCACAACCACTATGACTACAAACCAAATAGACCACAACCACTATGGCTACAAACCAAATAGACCACAACCACTATGGCTACAAACCAAAAATAGACCACAACCACTATGACTACAAACCAAATAGAAACCAAATAGACCACAACCACTATGGCTACAAACCAAATAGACCACAACCACTATGGCTACAAACCAAATAGACCACAACCACTATGGCTACAAACCAAATGGTCCACAACCACTATGGCTACAAACCAAATGGTCCTGTTACAGAACCAAACCAAGCCAAATCTAATCCATCCTAACCTAATCAAATTCAATCAAAATTTACTGCAGCCATTTGGGTTGTGGCCGATTAAGAGCGTGGCCCGTTTGGCTTGCTTTCATGCGGAGGTGAGAATATACAGTTGCCAAAAACCTGGAACAAAAATGGGGAACGGGCCTGAGCAAATAGATAGATAGATAGATAGATAGATAGATAGATAGATAGATAGATAGATAGATAGAAAACCTGAACCTGGGACAAGGATTAATAGATTTTAAAAGTGTATACATAGTTTGTAGGTGAATGTATTAGTTTACCCTTTAGTAATAAGTATGTGTACTAGTAAGACCATTCACTTTGTCTTATACTATGCATTAACCTGCAATGCTGGCTTAATACAGCTATAGACTATTCGTTGTAAGTAGGCGAGAAATCATAACCTCTATCCTCTGTAACTCAAAAAAGGCTAGAGCAAATAGCTAGACTGTAAATGTCCACATCTATTCCTTGATTGACTCTTTCTAAATGGTAGAAATATTAGCTTGATTACTCTAGTCGTTTTTGAGTTCCAGAGGAAAGGTCATGATGTCTCGCCTACTTTCAGCGAATAGACTATACCACACCAAAGCATTTGTCCCAGGTTCGGGTCTTGGCAACAGTACTCCGTTGTCCACATAGACCCTCATGCAATGCTGAACACGCACAGTCGGGAGCAGGTTACAAGCTTACACAAACTGAGGCATGGGTAGGTAGATATTCAGACTTACAGTGGGTTTACAGTCTCTCTCTCTCTCTCTCTCTCTCTTTTTCTCTCTTTATATATTGTTTCTACTTACACACACACACACACACACACACACACACACACACACACACACACACACACACACACACACACACACACACACACACACACACACACACACACACACACACACACACACACACACACACACACAGCACTCCACGCCACTACATAACAATACCTCACACGACATTCCAAGAACTACAAAGGTCACATGATTACCCCAAAAACACAATTATTAGCCCCCAATTGAAAGGGGAAAACACATACTCTTCGTTACGTTAAATAAGACGGACTCACGTGGCCGCTTATTCCCTCAAGTCCAGCATGGCACATTATGATCTGAGCTTTTTGAAGAGTGCTGATCTCTATTATAATATTCCTTCAATCAAGTCGCCCATGCCGATACAAAGCAACGAAAGGAGAAAGGGTGTCAAGTATTATGCAAGCAGGAGTCGGAGTGTAACCAGACAGTCACCCCCACCCCACCCTGTAACCAGACAGTCACCCCGACCCTGTGTTCCAAGCCAAGGCCCACACTGGCGGATCTAATGGGTGTTGCATGGGGGGGGGGGGTCGTGCATCGTTCAGGTTACAGTAGCAGAACACATAAATACACTTTTTTGGCGTTTCTGACTGTCGTTGAAAGGAAAAGAGGACCACAGAAAGATACATATAGATACACATATACTGTAGATAGATAGGATACATAAATAGAGAGATGGATAAAGGAGAGAGAGAGAACCTTAGTAATCGAGCTAATATTTCTACCAAATAGGAAGACTTGGCTTGGGAATAGGTGAATAAATTGACAGCTCATTTGCAGTAGCCCTTTTTGAGTTACAGAGGTTAGTGGTTACGATGTCTACCCAACCTAGAATGAACGGACTATAGTAGTGGTGGTAGCAAGGTGGTAGTAAAGGTTAGTAGTGGTACTCGAGGTGGTTGATATTTAGGTTACGTGGTCAGAGCTGCTGGGGGAGATGGGTCGTATTTCTGGTCCCCCTTCTTCCTCATGTTAAGCCCCATTAATGTTCAGATTTTATGACGTTTGACCCATTAGTTTGGCAATTTTAAGAACTTTCACCCCATTTTTTTTTTTAATATTAAGACTTCTCGTGTCATTTAGTTGCCGATTTTTTTCCTGGCGAGCTATAATTCAAGAGGAACTGGCCTTCGACCGAAAAAAAATTATATTAAAAAATTTCCAAATTTATCTTGAAGGAGGGTCTGGGGGGGGGTGGGGGGGGGCGTAAGCTTGATGGAGGTCTAGAGATGAAACTAAAAATATATATATATATAAAAAATATATATAAATTAATAAATAAATCGACCGAACAATAATTAACAATCCTCCCCTTAAAGTGAATATGGAAGAAGCATAAAACATGTAGAGTGTAGGTGGGAAAAATGTTAGAATATAGTTTGCTAGATGTACATAGAAGTTTTATAATACAATGTATAATGTATATGGGGAAATATAGGTGTGTTTCGTAAAGAAATTCACCATCTTACTATAAAGGAGAGAAGATATAGCTAATATGCTTTATGTATTAATTTATTTTGGATTTGAAATGATAAAATGTATAATCCCATAACAAGTAACTGTTCAGACACCTTACCGCCGCATTCATGTGCAGTACGAAGGAATATTCTAAAGTCTTATTAAAACATTTAGTAATTGTTAAGCTTTAGACAACCTAACCTCATGATCGCTACCAACTTCAGTACTTAACCCTAATTACCACGTAATATTGTCCGGGCTTATAGTTTAGACACTAAGAACATTGATTAGAGAGGCGTACAGTCAAATGCAATAATTCGCGGATAACCTTGCTCATGAACTGTGTAATTTCAAGTTACTATAACTTTTCTACGACATACATTCATCGTGTATTTTAATTACCCTTTAATGCCCCATTTTTTCAACAGTAAATTGCATACACATTAACATTAGGGTTTTTGGTGAACTATTGATCTTGGTTGTACAGTACACGGCGAACCGAGAGAGGTGTGTAAATATACAGTAGCTACGTGAGACGATACAGTACCGGTACATGATCATAAGTGACAGAAATTACTTGGACTAGGTATGAAGACGTAGGCTGAGGGAGGCATGAGGAATTGCTACATGGGTGAATGACAAAGACAGCAGTGTAAGATTATGAATGAACATGTGTAAGACTAAGGGTGCGAGGTGGGAGTGGTAGGAGAGGTGGAGGTTTGGGGAGATGGGCAGAAGGTGGGGGAGAAGGCGTGAGGAGGTGGAGGTAGCTGGAAATAGGTAGATGGGGAAATGGAGACAGAGGGTGGTGGAGTGGAAATAGATATATGGTGGTTGACGTAGGGGGGGTAGGTGGTAGGAGGGGGGAGATGTGAGAGGGTAAAGCAGGTGGGGAGGGGGAGATAGGTAGATGGTAGGGGAGGTGGAGGTAGGAGATGGGGAAGTAAGTGGAGGTAGGGAGGTGGGGGGGAGGTGGAGGTGGCATTAGATAGGTAGGTAGAGGGGGTGGTATATGTGGTACCTAAGAGTGTGTACATGGGGAGTGGTTCAAGCTACGTGGGTGACTAATCAATATCTACCCCAGTTAACCCACCTGAGCGGAGGTAAGGGGGTACTGTACAGGAGGGAGAGAAGCCACCACCACCCCCCTACTACCACCTCCATCACCACTACCTCCACCACTACCACCACCACCATCACCATCACTCTGTGGTGACTAAGAATTACATTATAGACTATCACTATTACTTGCTTGCTCGTAGTGGTCCTTATTAGTACAATCATCTGGCCCCGAGCGAGAATATATACTGTATATACAGTATATATATATATATATATATATATATATATATATATATATATATATATATATATATATATATATATATATATATATATATATATATATATATACTTTCTTTTTATTATTATAAGCAAGTAAAACAATAAGGGTAAGACAATCTATAGGTACGCAAAAGTAAACCAAGATCACAAAAAAAAAAACTACAAATTAAGAAAAAAAATGAAAAATTGTTGTAACCCTGACCGAGAGATTACCTTGCCTATCATCAGAGCCCAATTACAAGGGGCACAAATCATCCCGTCCACCAGTCACCAGATCTCAACAACGATTGGGGAAGGGATCAAGATACTGTAATCCCATTCAGAGGAGGATTACAAGTGATCACTGACGTTTGTAAAAATATGCAAGACATACTTTTTTACACTAAACTTTATGTTGGATAGCTTACATACGTGTACAATCATTCTGAATATTGTATGTGCCTATTATAGCAATATGGTATGTGCCTATTATAGCAATATGGTATGTGCCTATTATAGCAATATGGTATGTGCCTATTATAGCAATATTGTATGTGCCTATTATAGCAATATGGTATGTGCCTATTATAGCAATATGGTATGTGCCTATTATAGCAATATGGTATGTGCCTATTATAGCAATATGGTATGTGCCTATTATAGCAATATGGTATGTGCCTATTATAGCAATATGGTATGTGCCTATTATAGCAATATGGTATGTGCCTATTATAGCAATATGGTATGTGCCTATTATAGCAATAACTATTAAGAAAAAAACACAACTAAAAAAACAAAACATACCCTTTTCTTTCAGTTATGGTTTCATCCATTTGTCCGTGCTAAGGGGGGTGACCTGTTTTTGTTCTGTCCTTTTATATCTTTCTCTGGCTTGTATCCATTTGGCCCCATTCAGCCTACTGATTTAAGACGTTTATCCCCATCCAGGTGTAGTTTTCTTACTGGTGAGCGGTAGCGAGCCAGCATTTTTGTTATTTTTGTTTGACAGCAGGCTAAATTTTTACATTTTTCCATAGAAAAATTTCTCCGGCGAAGCCGGATGTATTCATATAATGCTGGCTCGCTATCGCTCACCAGGAAGAAATCGACACCTAGATGGGGATAAACGTCTTAAAATAGTTGGCTGAATGAGGCCAAATGGATACAAGCCAGAGAAAGAGAGAAAAGGACAGAAATAACAAAAAGCAGGTCACCCCCCTTAATTCTCCTCAACCCCTTAAAAAAAATACTTAAATTAAAATATGTTGCAGAGATAGCTGGGGTGAGGGGGGACTTTAGACACATTCCTATACTCTGTTCATTACAGATACGCTAGAAATACAGACCCCAAAACTCTATAACTCTAAAAGGGCAAAAGCAAATAGACTGTAAATTTCCGCACCTATTCCCCGGCTGACTCTTCCCAAATGGTAGACATATTTGCTTGATTACTTTAGTTATTTTTGAGTTACGAGAGGTAAGTAGCGTCAGGTAAGTACTGTAGGTATATAATTTGATCACATGCATACTGTATATTATATATATATATATATATATATTATATATATATATATTATATATATATATATATATATGTGTGTGTGTGTGTGTGTGTAGTCAAATGTTATAATGAAACGAACAATATGAAGTTGAAAGAAGGTAAAAAGTGGCTAACTCCACACAAAATAGAGGAGACTTATCGAATTTATCTGGTGTAGTTGCTAGGAGATTACAATTGTGGGAGAGGGATAAAAGACAGGAAATTAACAGAATTAGAATAAATATAAACAAAATCAAATAAGTGAAAAAACAAGAATAATTAAGGGGAACATCGTTACAATATGATAATGTTTTGAGGGGCAATCAAACATGAAGGATTTAATATTTTACATTGCAGAAGAGCTATAATGTATTCGCTGTAAGTAGGCGAGACACCATGATCTCTAACCTCTGTAACTCAAAAACGACTAGAGTAATCAAGCTAACATTTCTACCATTTGGGAAGAGTCAGTCAAGGAATAGACGTAGAAATGTACAGCCAATTTGCTCTAGCCCTTTTTGAGTTACAGAGGATAGAGGTCATGATTCCTCGCCTACTTACAGCGAATAGACTATAGTGCACACAGCAAGCATAATAACCTACAGCAAATAGCTATACTCTATTTTTTTCCAACTGATCGTAAATTGAATCCCTTAGTAGCTGATTTCTCGATAATTAATGGAAATATGTGAAACTACTATATCTCTGTGCCTTATTAATGCTAAGTTTTCATAATTAAGATCATATTTCGATACAAAATCTACCTTATAGCTGAGTAACCAAGATAGAAACATGACAATTTACGCTCAGCTGGAAAAAAATAGACTATAGTAATTATTCAAAGATCATTAAAAGGCCGAAATAGCAGAACACATTCGTCGATTATATACATCTTAAAGTTTAACCTTACCTCGAGAACCACATATCACACTCGACAATCGCAGTTATACTCGACACCAACACCTCCTACTCAAACCAACACCATACTCGACATACACTCCTCTCATACTCGTCGCAAACCCTCACACTCGACATCAACCCCTCATACTCGAAACCAACACCTAATACTTGATACATACCCATCTTACTCGACACACACACCTAATCCTCGACACACACATCTAATACTCGACATCAACACCTTATACTCGACACAAACCCCTCATACTCGACACCTACACTAAATACTCGACACATACCCATCATACTCGACACACACACCTCATTCTCGACACACACCCCTCCTACTCGACCCCTAATAATCGACACCAACACATCGTATTAGACATCAATGCTTCATATTCGACACCAGCACTTCATATTCAACACATACCCCTCATACTTGACACATACACCTCCTACTCGACCCCTCATACTCGACACCCACACATTATTCTCGACACATATCCCTCCTACTCGACACCAACACCCCATATTCGACACATACCCATCATACTCGACCCACACACCTAATCCTCGACCCTGACACCTAATAATCGACACCAACCCCTCATACTCGACACATTCACCTCATACTCGACATATACCTCTCGTACTCGACACCTACCAGATCCTTGGCCTGACTGGCAGCTCTGAGGGCCTGTAGGGAGAGGTGGTTGGAAGACGCCATGTTCCACCACCATCTGTTGACAAAAATAGGGGCTGGGTTATTGAGGGGGGATGGGCGCATTTATTAAGGGGGGCTGGGTTATTGAGGGGGGATGGGCGCATTATTAAGGGGGGTGGGTTGTTGAGGGGGGATGGGCGTATTTATTGAGGGGGGCTGGGTTTTAAGGGGGGATGGGCGCATTTATTAAGGGGGGCTGGTTATTAAGGGGGGATGGGCGCATTTATTAAGGGGGGCTGGGTTATTGAGGGGGGATGGGCGCATTTATTAAGGGGGGCTGGGGTATAAGGGGGGATGGGCGCATTTATTAAGGGGGGCTGGGTTATTAAGGGGGGGGCGCATTTATTAAGGGGGCTGGGTTATAGGGGGGATGGGCGCATTTATTAAGGGGGGCTGGGTTATTAAGGGGGGATGGCCGCATTATTAAGGGGGGCTGGGTTATTGAGGGGGGATGGGCGCATTTATTAAGGGGGGCTGGGTTATTGAGGGGGATGGGCGCATTTATTAAGGGGGGATGGGTTATTAAGGGGGGATGGGCGCATTTATTAAGGGGGGCTGGGTTATTGAGGGGGGATGAGCGCATTTATTAAGGGGGGCTGGGTTATTAAGGGGGGGATGGGCGCATTTATTAAGGGGGCTGGGTTATTAAGGGGGGGATGGGCGCATTTATAAGGGGGGCTGGGTTATTAAGGGGGATGGGCGCATTTATTAAGGGGGGCTGGGTTATTGAGGGGGGATGGCGCATTTATTAAGGGGGGCTGGGTTATTGAGGGGGGATGGGCGCATTTATTAAGGGGGGCTGGGTTATTAAGGGGGGATGGGTGCATTTATTAAGGGGGGCTGGGTTATTAAGGGGGGATGAGCGCATTTATTAAGGGGGGCTGGGTTATTAAGGGGGGATGGGCGTATTTATTAAGGGGGGCTGGGTTATTGAGGGGGGATGAGCGCATTTATTAAGGGGGGCTGGGTTATTAAGGGGGGCTGGGTTATTAAGGGGGGATGGGCGCATTTATTTACTTGTACATTTTTAGTGCTTGGTTTTTGGTCTATATATTTATTAATTATTTTATTGTTTAGTTTTCTCGCTAGACCTCCATCAAGCTTAGAAAAACACCCCCAAGACCCCCTTTCAAGATAAATTTGTACATTTTTCGGTAGAAAAATGTCCCGGCCGAAGGCCGATTCCTTCTAAAATTAGAGGCTCGCTAACGCTCGCCAGGAAATAATCGACACCTAAAGAGCACGAAAGGTCTTAATATTGACAGAGAAATGGGGTGAAAGATCTTAGAATCGCCAAACTGCAGGAAGAGGTGGTTGGAAGATGTCATGTTGTTGGTAAAGAGAAGGGCCTGGGTTAAGGGGGTATATATGGGGTACATTTATAGTGCTATACTAATGATTATGGTCTATATCATTATAGTGCTATACTAATGATTATGGTCTATATCATTATTATCCAATATAAGAGTAAATAATTATGGACACGTTATCTGCCCCTTTCATATCATATCATACTATTAATTAAACATGAATTAAATATACTATTAATTATACGTACATGAATTAAACATACTATTAATTAAACATAAATTAAAAATACTATTAATTAAACAAATTAAATATACTATTAATTATACATGAATTAAACATACTATTAATTAAACTTTAATTAAACATACTATTAATTATACATGAATTAAATATACTATTAATTATACATGAATTAAACATACTATTAATTAAACTTTAATTAAACATACTATTAATTATACATGAATTAAACATACTATTAATTAAACATGAATTAAATATACTATTAATTAAACTTAAATTAAACATACTATTAATTAAGGGGAGATTTCCACTTGAGGGATTTTTTTCTTGACTCCTTTCTCGCTCATGTTTAGCCCCATTACTTTTCTAATTTTAAGACGTTCGCCCCACTATTTTGAAGATTGTAAGAACCTTCGACCCATTTCTGTCAATTTTAAGACCTTTCGTGCCATTTAGGTGTCGATTTTATCCTGGCGAGCGATAGCGAGCCTGTAATTTAAGGGGAACCGGCTTTCAGCCGGGAAATTTTTCTACCGAAAAATTTACACATTTATCTTGAAAGGGGCTCAAGGGGGTGTAATCATAAGCTTGATGGATATCTAGAGACCAAACTAAAAACCTCCCCTTAAACATAAACTATTTACAGTACAATGAGTATGACATTTGCAAGCATAAAGCTGGTGTCACACGAGCGCACTTACCGGCAATTATCGATGAGCAAGTTTTTTTCTCGTACTATTTCGAGGCTCTTTCACATTGGAATCGGAAACTAGATCGAAGATAGATTATGTTAACAACTTTATTATTTATGGAACTTATATTTTCAAGCTGCCAGACTTACAATTGCTCATAACAATTGACGGAATAATCGCTCGTGTGACACCGCCTTAATACCTCATCCATCTCGTAAGGCGATGGTTCATAATAAATGAGGCCTATTTTAAGGGTGGTGATCTGCTTTTTTTCTATCTCTGGGTTGTATCCATTCGGCCCCATTCAGTCTACTGTTTTAAGACGTTTATCCCCATCCAGGATTAGATTTATACCTGGCGAGCGATAGCGAGCCACCATATTTTTGATCAGTTTAACAGCTGGCTAAATTTGTACATTTTGTTATAGAAAAATGTCTCGGCGAAGCCGGATCTCTTCATAAAATGCGGACTCGTGGAAAAAATCAACACCTGGATGGGGATAAATGTCTTAAAACAGTAGGCTGAATGGGGCCGAATGGATACAACCAAGATAGATAAAAAAGCGGGTCACCCCCCTTAAGCACCTGCCAGCCAGCCACAGACAGGCAGGCAGACAGACAGACAGACAGACAGACAGACAGACCCACGGACCTACTGAAGCCTTCCCTTTAATACTGAACTTTACCTTGACCTTTATATCGGCCGCCCTTCATTCACTCTTCTTCCTCTTACCCTGCATTCTCTTATATTGACTACCAATATATTCTTTTTTCTGGCCACCCTTCTTCCTCATGCTTTGCCCCATTAGTTTTCAGATTTCTAGATGCTCGGCTCATTAGTTCGGCGATTTTAAGACTTTTCGACTCATTGCTTTGTCAATATGGAATTCTTTCATGCCATTTAGGCGTCATATTTTTGTTTTCCTTGCGAGCCTGTAAATTAGGAGGAACCGGCCTTCGGCAGAGACATATTTCTATTGAAAAATCTACAAAGTCATCTAGAATGGGGATTTAAGCTTGATGGAGGTCTAGGGAGGAAACTATAACAATTATACATAAATACATAAATCGACCAATTAATAACCCCTCCCCCCCCCCCCCCCCCTTAGTCCTCGAGGGTCTGCGCACGAATGAATCGCCTCCAGCCGATGAAGCAGATACAGGTGCTGTGAAGGTGGGGCTAGATTCAATGTTCTCACCGATAAAATGTATAACTCTGTCGTTCATCCTTTATTTTGATTAATTGATTTATTTATTTACTTTTATCATGTCTATTTTGTTCGAGTAATGTGAACTCTGAATCGAATCTAATGTCGTATAATTATGTTCCATTGGTATTTACGAATCGCCTATTTCATACATCTCATTAGTGTGTACTTTACGCGAATTATTACTATTGTTATTATTGTTATTATTATTGTTATCATTATTATTATTATTATTGTTATTGTTATTATTATTATTGTTATTATTATTATTATTATTATTGTTATTATTATTATTATTATTATTGCGTGCCTCAGCTCCTTTCTTCTTAAGGGGGGTTACCGGTTTTTTCGTATCTTTCTCTCCTTTTCTCTCCTTCCCTGGCTTGTATCCATTCGGCCCCATTCAGCCAACTGTTTTAAGACGTTTATCCCCATCCAGGTGTCGATTTCTTCCTGCAGAGCGATAGCGAGCCAGCATTGTAGGGATAAATCTGGCTACGCTGGAGACATTTTGCTATCGAAAAATGTACAAATTTAGCTTGCTGTCAAAACAAAAATATATATATGCTGGCTCGCTACCACTAGCCAGGAAAATATTGACACCTGGATGGGGTAAACATCTTAAAACAGTAGGCTGAATGGGGCCGAATGGATACAAGCCAAAGAGAGAGGGAGAGAAAGAGAAAAAAATGCGAGGTCGGCCCCCTTAAAAACACAAAAGAAATATGAGCAATTAAGAGCAGCAAAATTTATGATAATAGGATAATTAAGGGGAGATTTCCACTCGACATATTTTTTTCTGGACCCCTTTCTCCCTCAGGTTTAGTCCCATCGCTTTTGATATTTTAAGACGTTCGCCCCATTAGTTTGGCGATTTTAAGAACGTTCCCATTTCTGTCAATTTTAAGACTTTTCGTGTCATTCAGGTGTCGATTTTTTCCTGGCGAGCGATAGCGAGCCTGTAATTTAAGAGATATCGGCCTTCGGCCGGGACATTTTTCTACCGAAAAATGTACAAATTTAGGGGGTGTAATTTTAAGCTTGAAGGAGGTCTAGAGAACAAACTAGAAACCTCCCCTTAAGCCCGTATGATGCAGTGCAGCAGAATAGAAGAACTTTAGACAAAAATCTACTAGCAGTATATTTGTTTTAGAATAGTTATGCTTTGAGTTTTACATATTGTTTAATTTTCATTTCTAGTCAGGTTTAATTTATATATCCATTTATTAAATAAGTATAATTTATATATCCATTTATTAAATAAGTATAATTTATATATCCATTTATTAAATAAGTATAATTTATATATCCATTTATTAAATAAGTATAATTTATATATTAATTGATTATATAAGTATAATTTATATATTCATTTATTAAATAAGTATAATTTATATTCATATATTAAATAAGTATAATTTATATATCCATTTATTAAATAAGTATAATTTATATATTCATTTATTAAATAAGTATAATATTATTTTTATCTTTTACTTTTCATCTTAAATATTTGTTTGTCAATGTTACAATTGATAAGAATATTTAGACAACAATTTTACACACACTTTATCAATCTCTCTCTCTCTCTCCCTCTCCCTCTCTCTCTCTCTCTCTCTCTCTCTCTCTCTCTCTCTATTTATCCCGTCCTAGTCCAAACACAACCACTCCTCCACCACTCTCCTGTTACAAGCTTCCCCTATATACAACCAAGACACCAAGTTCAGTATGTCTGAACAGCTGCCCATATTTTCTGTGGTTGTAGAGGTAATTCTAATTATGCTGAAGGGGTTACGTTTATTATAATTATAATTATGCTGAAGGGGTTACGTTTATTATAATTCTAATTATGCTGAAGGGGTTACGTTTATTATAATTCTAATTATGCTGAAGGGGTTACGTTTATTATAATTATGCTGAAGGGGTTACGTTTCCTAATAGCAACGTACAAAAACAAATAGGCTTTAACAATCAAAATAAAAAGGTTAAGGGGGGTGACCTGTTTTTGTTCTGTCCTTTTCTATCTTTCTCTGGCTTGTATCCATTTGGCCCCATTCAGCCTACTGTTTTAAGACGTTTATCCCCATTCAGGTGTCAATTTTTTACTGGTGAGCGGTAGCGAGCCAGCATATTTTTTATTTTGTTTGACAGCAGGCTAAATTTGTACATTTTTCGATAGAAAAATTTCTCCGGCGAAGCCGGATTTCTTCATATAATGCTGGCTCGCTATCGCCCGCCACGAAGAAATCGACACCTAGATGGGGATAAACATCTTAAAATAGTTGGCTGAATGGGGCCGAATGGATACAAGCCAGAGAAAGACAGAAAAGGACAGAAATAACAAAAAGCAGGTCACCCCCCTGAAGGTTGTATATGCTGTTCGTCATTAATTACTCTCAAATAACAGAACAATAGACTGTATATACAGTATATGCTACTTTGTCATTAATTACTCTCACTTAACAGAACAATAGAATAATAATAGTTGGTCTGTAACAGTCGGATGTACGGACAATTAAACATACAACATCGCCGCTTCTTAATCGACTGAAGCCCTCCCTACATGCAGACAAACTTAAGGAGAGATATATATCCACTTGAGATTTTTTTCTAGACCTCTTTCTCCCTCATCTTTAGCCCCATTGCTTTTGAGATTTTAAGACGTTCGCCCTATTAATTTGGACATTTTAAGACATTTTGCCCCATTACTGTTAATTTTAAGACCTTTCGTGCCATGAAGGTGTCGATTTTTTCCTGTCGAGCGATAGCGAGCCTGTAATTTAAGAGGAACCGGCCTCCGGCCGGGAAATTTTTCTACCGAAAAATGTACAAATTTATCTTGAAAAGGGGTCTAGGGGGCGTAATTTTAAGCTTGATGAAAACGTAGGGAACAAACTAAATACCTCCCCTCAAGTCTAATACATAAGCTACATTTACATAACGACTGAATGGGTTAGAGTAATATAGTATAGATATTCCTGCCCGCGATTGTACAGACTGCCCTTTCTCCACTACACAAAATAAACTCGGTCCCAGCCCTCCCCCAATTCCTGGAATGCCGGTAGAAATCATTAAAGCTCGCCAACCGTTTACTGTTTTAGGACGTTTAGCCCCATCCAGGTGTCGATTTATACCTGGCGAACGATAGCGCGGGCCATCATATTTTGGATGAGTTAGAAAGCTGGCTAAAATGCTGTCTCCATAAAATCGACTCTTGGATGGGGCCGAATGGATACAACCAAGAAAGAAAAAACAGCAAGTCACCCCCTTTACACAAAACAAAATAAACGCTCTCCCCCCCCCCCCTCCCCCCCAAGTTCTGAAATGTAGGTACTAATAATTAAAGCTAGCCACCTGCTTCTGTCAACACTGGGACCAATCAATAGACAGTACACAGCCGGGCTATAATGGTTTAAAGGGGAGAGGGGCGTATTTATTTGTTCATAGTTTTATCTTTGTATTAGTTTTTAGTTTCCTCCCTAGACCTCCATTAAGCTGTAAAAAACAAAAAAAAACAAAACAAAAACACACTCCCTAGACCTCCCTTCAAGATAAATTTGTACATTTTTCGGTAAAAAAATGTCACGGCCGAGGGCCGGTTACTCTTAAAATTAAAGGCTCGCTATCGCTCGTCATGAAAAAATCGACACCTAAATGGCACGAAAGGCCTTATTATTGACAAATAAATGGGGCGTAAAGTCTTAAAATCGCCAAACTAATGGGCCGAACTTCTTAAAATCTGAAAACTAATGGGACTAAACATGAGGCAGAAGGGGGACCAAAAGAGAGCGACCCCCCCCCCCCTTAAAGAGGGGTGTTGTAGGTTGATGACTGGTGTTGATGGGTGTGTGGGAGGGGTTATGCACTGGTTGATGGGTGTGTGGGAGGGGTTATGCACTGGTTGATGACTGGTGTTGATGGGTGTGTGGGAGGGGTTATGCACTGGTTGATGACTGGTGTTGATGGGTGTGTGGGAGGGGTTATGCACTGGTTGATGACTGGTGATGTGGGGTGTCTGGGAGGGGTTATGCACTGGTTGATGACTGGTGATGATGGGTGTGTGGGAGGGGTTATGGACTGGTTGATGACTGGTGATGATGGGTGTGTGGGAGGGGTTATGCACTGGTTGATGACTGGTGATGATGGGTGTGTGGGAGGGGTTATGGACTGGTTGATGACTGGTGTTGATGGGTGTGTGGGAGGGGTTATGGACTGGTTGATGACTGGTGATGAGGGGTGTGTGGGAGGGGTTATGCACTGGTTGATGACTGGTGATGATGGGTGTGTGGGAGGGGTTGTGCACTGGTTGATGACTGGTGTTGATGGGTGTGTGGGAGGGGTTATGGACTGGTTGATGACTGGTGATGATGGGTGTGTGGGAGGGGTTATGCACTGGTTGATGACTGGTGTTGATGGGTGTGTGGGAGGGGTTATGCACTGGTTGATGACTGGTGTTGATGGGTGTGTGGAAGGGGTTATGCACTGGTTGATGACTGGTGTTGATGGGTGTGTGGGAGGGGTTATGCACTGGTTGATGACTGGTGTTGATGGGTGTGTGGGAGGGGTTATGCACTGGTTTATGACTGGTGTTGATGGGTGTGTGGGAGGGGTTATGCACTGGTTGATGACTGGTGTTGATGGGTGTGTGGGAGGGGTTATGCACTTGGTTTTGACTGGTGTTGATGGGTGTGTGGGAGGGGTTATGCACTGGTTGATGACTGGTGTTGATGGGTGTGTGGGAGGGGTTATGCACTGGTTGATGACTGGTGTTGATGGGTGTGTGGGAGGGGTTATGCACTGGTTGATGACTGGTGTTGATGGGTGTGTGGGAGGGGTTATGCACTGGTTGATGACTGGTGATGATGAGTGTGTGGAAGGGGTTGTGCACTGGTTGATGACTGGTGTTGATGGGTTGTGCACTGGTTGATGACTGGTGTTGATGGGTGTGTGGAAGGGGCTATGCACTGGTTGATGACTGGTGTTGATGGGTGTGTGGGAGGGGTTGTGCACTGGTTGATGACTGGTGTTGATGGGTGTGTGGGAGGGGTTATGCACTGGTTGATGACTGGTGATGATGGGTGTGTGGGAGGGGTTATGCACTGGTTGATGACTGGTGTTGATGGGTGTGTGGGAGGGGTTATGCACTGGTTGATGACTGGTGTTGATGGGTGTGTGGGAGGGGTTGTGCACTGGTTGATGACTGGTGTTGATGGGTGTGTGGGAGGGGTTATGCACTGGTTGATGACTGGTGTTGATGGGTGTGTGGGAGGGGTTGTGCACTGGTTGATGACTGGTGTTGATGGGTGTGTGGGAGGGGTTGTGCACTGGTTGATGACTGGTGTTGATGGGTGTGTGGAAGGGGCTATGCACTGGTTGATGACTGGTGTTGATGGGTGTGTGGGAGGGGTTATGCACTGGTTGATGACTGGTGTTGACGGGTGTGTGGGAGGGGTTATGCACTGGTTGATGACTGGTGTTGATGGGTGTGTGGGAGGGGTTATGCACTGGTTGATGGCTGGTGTTGATGGGTGTGTGGGAGGGGTTATGCACTGGTTGATGACTGGTGTTGATGGGTGTGTGGGAGGGGTTATGCACTGGTTGATGACTGGTGTTGATGGGTGTGTGGGAGGGGTTATGCACTGGTTGATGACTGGTGTTGATGGGTGTGTGGGAGGGGTTATGCACTGGTTGATGACTGGTGTTGATGGGTGTGTGGGAGGGGTTATGCACTGGTTTATGACTGGTGTTGATGGGTGTGTGGGAGGGGTTATGCACTGGTTGATGACTGGTGTTGATGGGTGTGTGGGATGGGTTATGCACTGGTTGATGACTGGTGTTGATGGGTGTGTGGGAGGGGTTATGCACTGGTTGATGACTGGTGTTGATGGGTGTGTGGGAGGGGTTATGCACTGGTTGATGACTGGTGTTCATGGGTGTGTGGGAGGGGTTATGCACTGGTTGATGACTGGTGTTGATGCGTGTGTGGGAGGGGTTATGCACTGGTGATGATGGGTGTGTGGAAGGGGTTATGCACTGGTTGATGACTGGTGTTGATGGGTGTGTGGGAGGGGTTGTGCACTGGTTGATGACGGGTGTTGATGGGTGTGTGGGAGGGGTTATGCACTGGTTGATGACTGGTGTTGATGGGTGTGTGGGAGGGGTTATGCACTGGTTGATGACAGGTGTTGATGAGTGTGTGGGAGGGGTTATGCACTGGTTGATGACTGGTGTTGATGGGTGTGTGGGAGGGGTTATGCACTGGTTGATGACTGGTGATGATGGGTGTGTGGAAGGGGTTGTGTACTGGTTGATGACTGGTGTTGAAGGGTGTGTGGGAGGGGTTATGCACTGGTTGATGAGTGTGTGGGAGGGGTTATGCACTGGTTGATGACTGGTGTGCGGGTGTGTGGGATGGGTTATGCACTGGTTGATGACTGGTGTTGATGGGTGTGTGGGAGGGGTTATGCACTGGTTGATGACTGGTGATGATGGGTGTGTGGGAGGGGTTATGCACTGGTTGATGACTGGTGATGATGGGTGTGTGGGATGGGTTATGCACTGGTTGATGACTGGTGTTGATGGGTGTGTGGGAGGGGTTATGCACTGGTTGATGACTGGTGTTGATGGGTGTGTGGGAGGGATTATGCACTGGTTGATGACTGGGGTTGATGGGTGTGTGGGAGGGGTTATGCACTGGTTGATGACTGGTGTTGATGGGTGTGTGGGAGGGGTTATGCACTGGTTGATGACTGGTGATGATGGGTGTGTAGAAGGGGTTGTGCACTGGTTGATGACTGGTGTTGATGGGTGTGTGGGAGGGGTTGTGCACTGGTTGATGACTGGTGCTGATGGGTGTGTGGGAGGGGTTATGGACTGGTTGATGACTGGTGATGATGGGTGTGTGGGAGGGGTTATGGACTGGTTGATGACTGGTGATGATGGGTGTGTGGGAGGGGTTATGCACTGGTTGATGACTGGTGTTGATGGGTGTGTGGGAGGGGTTATGCACTGGTTGATGACTGGTGTTGATGGGTGTGTGGGAGGGGTTATGCACTGGTTGATGACTGGTGTTGATGGGTGTGTGGGAGGGGGTATGCACTGGTTGATGACTGGTGTTGATGGGTGTGTGGGAGGGGATGATGACTGGTGTTGATGGGTGTGTGGGAGGGGTTATGCACTGGTTGATGGGTGTGTGGGAGGGGTTATGCACTGGTTGATGACTGGTGTTGATGGGTGTGTGGGAGGGGTTATGCACTGGTTGATGACTGGTGTTGATGGGTGTGATGTGGAGGGTTGTGGGTGAGGGGTGACTGGTTGAGGATGGTTGATGGTGTGTGGGAGGGGTTATGCACTGGTTGATGACTGGTGTTAATGGGTGTGTGGATGGGGTTATGCACTGGTTGATGTCTAGTGTTGATGGGTATGTGGGAGGGTTATGCAAATGGTGATGACTGGTGTTGATGGGTGTGTGGGAGGGGTTATGCACTGGTTGATGACTGGTGTTGATGGGTGTGTGGGAGGGGTTATGCACTGGGTGTTGATGGGTGTGTGGGAGGGGTTATGCACTGGTTGATTACTGGTGTTGATGGGTGTGTGGGATGGGTTATGCACTGGTTGATGACTGGTGTTGATGGGTGTGTGGGATGGGTTATGCACTGGTTGATGACTGGTGTTGATGGGTGTGTGGGAGGGGTTATGCACTGGTTGATGACTGGTGTTGATGGGTGTGTGGGAGGGGTTATGCACTGTCTGATGGCTGGTGCTCATGTGTGTTTGGGAGGGCTTATGCATGGATGATGACTGGTGTTGATGGGTGTGTGGGAGGGGTTATGCACTGGTTGATGACTGGTGTTGATGGGTGTGTGGGAGGGGTTATGCACTGGTTGATGACTGGTGATGATGGGTGTGTGGGAGGGGTTATGCACTGGTTGATGACTGGTGTTGATGGGTGTGTGGGAGGGGTTATGCACTGGTTGATGACTGGTGTTGATGGGTGTGTGGGAGGGGTTATGCACTGGTTGAAGACTGTTGTTGATGGGTGTGTGGAAGGGGTTATGCACTGCTTGATGACTGGTGTTGATGGGTGTGTGGGAGGTGTTATGCACTGGTTGATGACTGGTGTTGATGGGTGTGTGGGAGAGGTTATGCACTGGTTGATTGATGATGGTGATGGGGGGGTGTGTGGGAGGGGTTATGCACTGGTTTATGACTGGTGTTGATGGGTGTGTGGGAGGGGTTATGCACTGGTTGATGACTGGTGTTGATGGGTGTGTGGGAGGGGTTATGCACTGGTTGATGACTGGTGATGATGGGTGTGTGGGAGGGGTTATGCACTGGTTGTTATACATGCACTCATAGTCACGTTAAGGGGGGTCACCTGATTTTTGTTTTATCTTTCTCTCCCTTTCTCTCTTTCTCTGGCTTGTATCCATTCGGCCCCATTCAGCCAACTGTTTTAAGACGTTTATCCTCATCCAGGTGTCGATCTTTTCCTGGCGAGCGATACCGAGCAAGCATTGTATGGAGAAATACGGCTTCGCCGGAGAAATGTTTCTATCGAAAAATGTACAAATTTAGCTTACTTGTAAAACTAAAATATATATATATATGCTGGCTCGCTACCACTCGCCAGGAAAATATTGATACCTAGATGGGGGTAAACGTCTTAAAACAGTAGGCTGAATGGGGCCGAATGGATACAAGCCAAAGAGAGAGGAAGAGAAAGATAAAAAAAGCGAGGTGTTCCCCTTTAATATATCAGACATATTATATTACACACTAGCACGGATACATTCAATAGCACGTTTACATGTGTGTGTACATGTACGTTTGTATGTGCTTGAGTGAACATGTGTGGCAATGTGTGTTGAAAGTGTATATGTATGTGACATAGTACATACATATTATGTATGTACAAGTGTGTGTGTTTATGTGTGCGTGTATGTATACCTGTATGAGCAGGCTACTCAAAGCGTAATTGTACAGGATGTTATATAGCATGTGTAATGGTTAGTACAGGATTATGTTATATATAGCATGTGTAATGGTTAGTACAGGATTATGTTATATATAGCATGTGTAATGGTTAGTACAGGATTATGTTATATATAGCATGTGTAATGGTTAGTGTACAGGATTATGTTATATAGCATGTGTAATGGTTAGTACAGGATTATGTTATATATAGCATGTGTAATGGTTAGTACAGGATTATGTTATACATAGCATGTGTAATGGTTAGTGTACAGGATTATGTTATATATAGCATGTGTAATGGTTAGTACAGGATTATGTTATATATAGCATGTGTAATGGTTAGTACAGGATTATGTTATATATAGCATGTGTAATGGTTAGTGTACAGGATTATGTTATATATAGCATGTGTAATGGTTAGTACAGGATTATGTTATACATAGCATGTGTAATGGTTAGTGTACAGGATTATGTTATATATAGCATGTGTAATGGTTAGTACAGGATTATGTTATACATAGCATGTGTAATGGTTAGTGTACAGGATTATGTTATACATAGCATGTGTAATGGTTAGTGTACAGGATTATGTTATATATAGCATGTGTAATGGTTAGTGTACAGGATTATGTTATATATAGCATGTGTAATGGTTAGTACAGGATTATGTTATATATAGCATGTGTAATGGTTAGTGTCCATATCCGTGTCCGTGTGTCTGTGTGCAAAAGAGTTACAAGGATTACTTAGTATCTCAAGGACCTTGCGGTCCAATCCGGTGAGTTAATCCAAGTGGAAACAATGTTTGTTGTGTATTACACTAATAGCAGAGTGTACAAAATACTATCTACCTTCTTCCGGAACTACCCTACTGAAATGCAGTTTACAATTTTTCAAGAAAGTCGTTTCACATAAAACAGATCATATACGTGAAAAAAGTGTCCACATAATATTGCTGAACCTCTTCAGTTCTAATTTTCGGCCGTGGCTGCGTGCTGTGTTTATACTGTATATTAAGTCAACACATATACTGTACTTATAATCCACATTGGATACCAATTTAGTATTTTACAGACCTCAGTGAGTTCACTTTGTGTGTGTGCGTGTGAAAAAGAGAGAGAGAGAGAGAGAGAGAGAGAGAGAGAGAGAGAGAGAGAGAGAGAGAGAGAGAGAGAGAGAGAGAGAGAGATACAAAGTAACGTTTGTACAGTAATAACGTTGATTTTTGTCCCCCCGAGGTTACTGAAGATGATCAATAACTACTGCTGCCAGTCACGAGGTGTAGTGTACCTCCCCCCTCTCTTTCTTTCTTTCTTTCTTTCTTTCTCTCTCTCTCTCTTCTCTCTCCTCTGTCTCTCTCTCTCTCTCCCTCTCTCTCTCTCTCTCTCTCTCTCTCTCTATCTCTCTCTCTTTCTAACTCTCTTTTAACTCGGGGAAATGGAATAAAATTTAAAGGGTATCTAGTTAAACTAGAACTTCAGAGGCTATCAACCCTATTGGATTATTAAGCCAGCACACAAGTCAAGAAGAACGTCAGGACTGGAGCCTCTATGCGAGAACTCCAGTCCCTTCACAAGGTGGACTACTATTACTGTTGGCAAGTGTACACTGACGTTTCACAAGTTGGTTTACCATTAATTGTCCCCCCTCAGATTCCCCCTATAATACCTCCCACAGGACCCGCCTCCTCCTAATTCATTCCCCTTCCCCTCCACGCTCCCCCTACACCCCTCCCCCTCTCTCTCTCACCCCCTACCAGCGAGATTATTTGGTGCAATCCAATTCTGGCTCAAAGTGGTGTGTTCACGCGAGCGCATTTTCCGGCAAGTTTTGAGCATGTTATTTATTGTACTAATTTGAGGCTATTTCGCATTATAATCGGAAACTTGATCGAAAGTTTATTATGTTCGGTAAATTTTGAAGCAGCCAGACTACAATCGCCCATGAAAATTGACTGAAAAATAGCTCGTGTGACACCGCCTTTACTTAAAATGATCCAGGCTTTGAGAAACGTGGTCGCCGAACTATTAATGGCAACTGTACCAGCTTTCGTATCTTGGTTGCATTAAATATACTCGCCTACCTTCCCCCCCCCCCCTGGTTATTATATAGAGACTGCTGTGATCACGTGACAAACATCCCTCAGAGTAAACAGTACGATTAGATAGTCGGAAAACCCTATGGCTATTATACAACAAATAATATTTTTTCGCAATTACTGTATATCACTAATTAAACCTTTAAGTATGGGTGATGTTCTAATTTATCTTCCACAGATATTTCCGAAACTAAATAAAGTCTTCTAATGATCACCAGAATAACAACAAAGTACTCACCACATTGAAAGGTTTAATTAATATATACCGGTATGTAAATACTAACCAACTATTATAATTATATAAATATGTAACGGAGAAAAGTATCACCTCAGCCTATAGGACTCTTGTCTAATAATACATTGGGGTTTGTAATTTATATTAAGGTTAAAAGCGGGGTGTTACTTATTACCATAATTATCATCTTACGGTTTTCATGGTAAAGCTATAATAGTTTACATAATCATATTCCCGAATAACCTTTATAAACATGTAAAGGTAGACTCTTCTCACTCACTAAATATAATTTTTGTAAAGAAAATATTATTTATAGGGCGATTGTACATTGTATTATGTTGATTGAACTATTGCACATGAATATTTAACTATCGTTCTCTAAATGTTTACTCAGTGGTGTGTATATATTCATATCTGCAAACGCATTATGATCATGTAAACCCCATTGTTTTAATTAAGTAGATTTTTATACCATAAAACCAGCGAATGAAATTCATAATTGTGAATGAAATTCTTCAACTGTATAATATATTCTCTAAACTTATCGTGAAATCAATCATAGTATACATAACAAAATGCGTTTATTACAGGTACCGTACGTTTGACAGAATATTAACTTCCATATTGTCAGTAATATGTCTCCTTATACCTAAAATAACTTAGCTTACGGGTAGATTCAAAGGCTTGTTTCAACCTTATAGGCGGAGCGTCTCGTTGCCTAGGTAACGCTAATACAGACGATGGACAGACACATACACACGTGGGTAAGCGATAGACAAACACACAGACGATGGATACACATACACACGAAAGCCATTGTACACACACACACACACACACAAATATATATATACACACACACACATATATACACACACACACACACATATATACACACACACACACACACACATATATACACACACACACACACATACTGTACAGTGACCATAGATACACATGCACATTACACACACATATATACACACACACACACACACACATACTGTACAGTGACCATAGATACACATGCACATTACACACACAGACGATGGATACATACTGTACACACATATACATACCAAACACCGATTAACAATGACCTGTTCGAATTAACCCCTGCTGTACCGGCGACGTATTTATAATAATATTCTGGCTACTATTAGACGATGTTATTCAGATTAAGAAGGGCCTCCAACAATTAACAGGCTTCGAACTACCTTAATAACCCCTTTCCTACCTCAGATCCTATTTAAGCTACACAATATCGTCTAAATATAACTAAAATTTAATAATAATAAAACGTCGCTGGTACAGATGGGGTTAATACTTACGGTATATTAAAGTTCCAGACTAAGCTTTTATATATATATATATATATATATATATATATATATATATATATATATATATATTTGTCAGTAGACTATTGTATGGCTCTTGAAATTTATACTGTGGTATTTATATATTTTGTATTCGAGTGTTTTAGGTTGTCACAATAGATGTTTCTTAAATGGAAGTGTATGTTTTACTCATGTAGCCTACAGTACATAACATCACCTGAAAACTATTATGATATACATACATAGCCTTGAAAGGTTTATGTTTTGTCGCTATGAACATCGCAGGGTTAAAAATCTCCCCTTCTACATTTTCCGCCATTTACCTGTCATCATTGCATCTCCACCCATGTCCCTTTCCTGCCAGACCACCACACCCTTCGTTCCTCTTCTAAGTCATCGTTATATTCTACACTTACCCATTTTATTGTTTATCCTTCCTTTTCCATTCATCGTTCATGCAGTGTTCTACCGTCTCTTTGTCAGCCATTCCAAATTACAACAATCATGCACTAGACCTAGCTCGTAACCACTCAGATTCTGGAAAACAATCATATTAAATAAGAACACCTTTAGTAAATATACGAATTCTTTGTTATAGTGTAAGGCCATGGACGAGTGGTTTAAGAAAATATACTCACGGTGACCCAGGTACTGTACAACTCGATATAGAACTCAATGAGGCCGAATGCACCAGGGGCCGAGATCTCCAATACCAACACAGACACTGGAGAATCTAGCTGTATCCAAACAAAGTATTCGTATGTCTCCATCACTGCCAACACACCGCATGTCCACTAGCTTTAACCCCATACACATAACCCCTGTGACTTTACCTGACCTCTCCTTGACCACAGTAGCACAGCAGGAGCTTCGTCAGTGAACACGGAGGTCAAACTGAGGCACTGAAGTCTAGTACACCTCCACCTCCCTCGAGAGCCTACCGACCCGCAGCGGTGTAAGGAGTTGTCAGATGCCGCCACTTAAAACATCCAGCGCGATTTTAGGAAGTTTCTCGCAACAGAATCTAAAAATGCTTACACTCTGATCATAATTAGCTTTTTGGTAAAAGATAGCGTAAATTTCCCTTAATATCTTACAGTTTACTATTAAAACTGTGATTAAGAGAGTAGTCGTGTATACAGTACATGAAGGATAAATTACTTAAACTACCTAACCAACCACTTAAGTTTTCCCTTTACTATCTACCCATTATAATGAATACTGAATAAATAATTAGTTGAATAATAACCAGGGTTCCCTATCCCTTCAATGAGGCGTGAGGCAAGCGCGGTAAGCACGCAGGCAATTGAGAATGAAGTGAATTATTGACGCCACACTTCGTCACCCCGGCCCAGTGTTGTTTACTGGTTGCCATGGCGAGCGTCCGGGCGCTCTAGTTTTCTGTTGAGTACGAAAGTGAGACCCAAACTAAGATAAAATAATTGTAGGGTCGTTTTCTTTCACTGATTCTTCCCTCGTTTCACTTTCAAATGAATGTACTTAACCAGTATGATTGCTAATCTGTTTAACTACTAACATAATAACCAGCCAACACTGGTGAATAGGGAATAGAATAGCGTAATAGGTTCCTGCAAATTTTCTATGGTGCGCGTGTGAGAGAAAACGTGCCAAGACCAGAGACTGACAGCCACCTTCGGAAACCGGGCCTAGAGACTCGCACGGCGCTCGGTAGTCAGTAGTCAGTCACACGCTGTCAGTATCGGATGCAAGGACCGTCATCAGTGCATACCCCAAAACGTTAATTCTACCATACTCTCCCTGACAACTGAAGCTAACATTGTGGATATAAAACACGCATCTATATATAACTTTTCGTGATTTGTAATGTATGGGAGAAAAGGAAATGGTGAATTACGTGTGAACTTCTAACTTTGAGCAACGTAACTATGAAGTGGCTATGCAAGCAGTATCATCGTGAGCTCTACAACGAACCTTTTTCTTGCAAGTGGAGACCGTTTCTGTGCCTCACTTAATACGAACCGAAATAAGGAAGTGATAAAGGAGTGTGTATTGGCAAGGCAAACACAGAGAGTTACGGAAAGTTAAAAAGTTCAGCGGTTGACATTCAGAAAGTTTACAACGATCAGCGTCCCATCTATCTTTCTCTTTCGTCTTCAACTTTCATTACCTAACCTATCTTAACCATCTCTAGTTCTCCCTTATCACAACTTCATATCATATAACTAACCATTTAACAACAATTCTGGTAAATACATACAGCTGCAATCTTCACTGTCGTTATATCCACCAGAACTTCGACCTTTCTCCTTATCATGCAACTTTCCCCATTAATTATCTCGGGTTATTGTACATTATACTGGTATTGTCCTCAACAAATCCGACTGCCTACTATCTAATTTATTTTCTGGTCTACTCATCAATTCTAACGAATCCAAGTGTTCTGTCACGTGATCTCTTTTCATCCCGAAACATATATTGAATTTGTTCTGTCATTCAGTCCTCAAATCTTATACATTCACGAATAGATAGATATACATTTAATCAATCATCATCTAAAAATCATCTTTCAATTATTCCATTAATAGCATAATCTCTTCAATTTAATTATATTGTACACATGTGTCGTCATAGCTTTGTAAGTTATTGTAATTATTTCATTCAATATTCATAACAAAAACATCACAATAACTTCCGATTTCTACCCTCACATAAACATCCCACTTGTCCTCATTTCTCGTTCCATCCATCTCGACTGTTGTCACCTCATTCATTCTCAATCTTCATCAATCTTCGTTCGACCTACCGACATCTCATGTGAACCCATCCCTCACACGCCCACGCCCTACGATAACCCTTACCTATCCCCAATGTTGACCTAAATCATAACTTTAAATCAATCCAACATAAATTTTCATCCATTCTACTAGCCATCCACATCCATCCCCTATCCTCACCCGTATCGTTTGCTCAACCCACCTCACTTTCGAACCCAACCACATCCTAGCCACACCTCGCCCATTCCCAAGTCTTGCCAACATCCTACCCATAGTCCCCACTTAATCCACACCACATCCATTCCTCATCCAATCTCTAGCCCTACCCAAGTCCTACCCTCATCTATATACCTCCTCATCTACCCTCAGTCCCCTCCTCATCTACTGTAAATACCTATAAGAACTCCCACATCTTCCAAAATGGGGTGCAGTGAAAGCAAAGACATGAAACCCATCACGGTGACAGACGCCAACAAGAAGCTCCAGTCCTCCATCAAGGGCCTGGAGGTGGTGAGACTCTCCTCCTCGGCTTCCTCCTCCTCCTCCGGCACCGCTTCGTCAGTACCCCACACGCCGGAGGGGCAGAATGGTGAAGTGAGGACAGGAAGCGGGGGAAGTGGCCAGTTTGCTGATATCCCTGCGTCTTTGGAGAGCATACCCACAAATGATCTAGGGGTGAGTATTAATATGATTTGCATAATAACTCGTACGGTTGTGAAGACCAATAACCACGCACTTATTTTAATCTGATTCAAACACAAGCGATACATGATTTGTATAATAACTCATAAGGTTGTGAAGACTAATAACCACGCACTTATTAGAATCGGAATCAAACACAATAGCGACAATAATATGTTTTATTTGATATCAGATGCTTCAGGGTCGACGACTCAAATGGGTGTATCCTTATTAGTGCTCATGACTACATCATCACATTTATGTTTTGAAAAAGATTGCCAGGATAATCACTCCATCCATGAAGGAGAATATCCACGCTAAATAATATTTGTAAAGAAGATTAGTTTTCAAACGTCACTTTACACGGAGTTAAAAAACAAATATTTAATCTGACGGTGTTCTATGAGTCCGAAGATTATCACACACATACACACGAACAGAACAGCATTGTGTGTGATTACTTAAAAAACATACACAAACGTAGATATCCTGGACTAAAATAAGCATTTCAACGTTCCCATGAAATAGATTGTAATTTAATAATGGATATCGGCATCAGCTTCATGAGGTGCAATTTGGGAAGGAGATAAGAGAGGGAAACAGGTAAAGGTCAATGAATGCAGAGAGAGAGAGAGAGAGAGAGAGAGAGAGAGAGAGAGAGAGAGAGAGAGAGAGAGAGAGAGAGAGAGAGAGAGAGAGAGAGACAAAGGGCAACAAATACACACAATAGAAAAGAAGAAAGGAAGATCAATACATAGGCTTGGCAACAGACAGTGAAGCAGAGGTATAGAACAATAAAAAGAGAAGACTGGGAGACAAAGGATAAAGAAATGGTGACACAGGGATAAAGCGTAACAATAGTAATAAGTGAAACTGTATGTCACTCTATATAAAAGAAAATAACGCTAACCAAATAATGCTTTAAGCCGGTATCACACGAGGGCTTATATAGTCAACATTTGATCAACTCTTTTCTGGCAACAATTCTGGAATATTCTGCTTATGTTCTGGGTGTGGTGTCCCGAGTTCGAATCCCGGGAGGACCATATGCTTTCATTAGTTTATTCAAGTACATTGGGGTTTGTAATTGATGATTAATGTTAAGAACGGGGTGTTACTTATAGGAAACTAGACTGATGGTAGATGCATTTCGATTACAGATATATTATAATTGTTGAACTCATACGCTGCCAAACCAGTGTTGAGGATAAATGTTGAGGGAAAAAGCTCTCGTGTGATACCGGCTTTAGTCATCCTATCAAATTTAATATTGACACTTCCCTATATTAAACTGAAAAATTAAGCTTTACATATAAAACACAATGACTCAAACTGCTTAGCCTAAATTTAAATTAGACGTTGTTTATATTTTCCGAATCGCGTAAGTTACCAATTAACCATAATTTATTTCCCAAATCCAAATTCTTCCCCAGGCTGTTCTCGTGCAGCATGATGTTCGGGGATACACTGTCAAATTTGGTAATCAAGTGTAGCAAAAGGATACACATATTAAGTACTTTAATTGTTAAAGTATACTCACTTAAGCAGATAGAAATACCTTTGCAATGTATGTGTTTCATGTTTGCAACATTTGGGCGTACAATTGCTACAGTGTAGCTGAACTGAATTTACTACCTTCTCTCATTGCTCTCATTGTGCAAGATTCGAGAACAAAATTAATATTAGGATTTTAGCACATACTTTGACCTACTCATTGCAATATCACAGCCAAACGCCAAAACTCATTTCCTCAATCTGTTTTTTCCCATATACTATGACTTAGACTGATTCAAGCTCTGTGTGCCCAGACATCTTGACTCTAACACACCTTGAATCTGGCTCCCTATAATTTGTTTCCATTCTGAGGGGGGGGGGGGGTCACTTGTTACAGGCAGCCTTGCATTTTGTCTCCTTCATAAACATAGGGAAACAAAAATACGAAGCTTCCAGAGGTTATGATCGCCAGTGTTTGTATGTGATTTATTTTGTCTGTCAGATAGTTAGTGGGATATTATAAGATTAAGGGGAGATATCCACTTGAGGGACTTTTTTCTGGACCCCTTTCTCTCTCTTGTCTAGCCCCATTGCTTTTGAGATTTTAAGATGTTTGCCCCATTAGTTTGGCGATTTTAAGAAGTTTCACCCCATTTATGTCACTTTTAAGACCTTTCCTCCCATTTAGGTGTCGATTTTTTCCTGGCGAGCGATAGCGAGCCTGTAATTTAAGAGGAACCGGCCTTCGGCCGGGAAATTTTTCTACCGAAAAATGTACAAATTTATCTTGAAAAGGGGTCAAGGGGGGTAATTTTAAGCTTGATGAAAACGTAGGGAACAAACTAAATACCTCCCCTTAATGGTCTAATTCAACAGCTCCACCCAATCAATAAAACAGCTCAATTAAATCACATGGGACCAATTTGACTACCTTACACCAGTTTGACCGCCTCAGTTAAACTCGAGCTATCAACCTCTTTCAACCACCCGCACAATTAGAACACTGATCCTAATTTGACAACTGGGCCCAAATTAACCACTTTTTCTCAAATCAACCACTCAGCCAAATTCGACCACTCAAAGTAATTGATCAATTCGACTGCTGAACCCAAACGACGATTTACAAGGAAGGCGGAGATACGTGCTCTAATGTTGACTCGTTGTTATATATATTAATACCTTACAGTGCAGTTCAGACACCGGTATCAATGGGTTAACGTACATAATATATAGGTAATTAGGTAGGGGGCCGAGGAAGAGGTGAAGTATATGAAGGTCAGTATACATTAGTGAGAGAGAGAGAGAGAGCGAGAGCGCGAGAGTGAGTGTCTGTGTCTGTGTGAGTGTGAGTGTGTGTGTGTGTGTGTGTGTGTGTGTGTGTGTGTGTGTGTGTGTGTGTGTGTGTGTGTGTGTGTGAGTGAGTGTGAGTGAGTGAGTGAGTGAGTGAGTGAGAGTGAGTGAGAAAGAGAGACAGATGACGATGATGGTGAGAATGAAGGTCAAAATGATTAAAACCAAAATATGGGAGTATGTAGGAAGCTAGAGGGGGTTACAAATTATACGAAAAGAGCGGGGCACACGTACCATTGTAGTAGCACATACACACATATATACCGTAAGTATGATAACACAGGTGAATACAATAACACAGGTGAATACAATAACACAGGTGAATACAATAACACAGGTGAATACAATAACACAGGTGAATACAATAACACAGGTGAATACAATAACACAGGTGAATACAATAACACAGGTGAATACAATAACACAGGTGAATACAATAATTAAAAGCTACATTAAGGGGAGGTTTTTAGTTTGGTCCCTAGATATCCTTCAAACTTAAGATTACACCCCCTTGAGCCTCTTTCAAGATAAATTTGTACATCTTTCGGTAGAAAAATGTCCCGGCTGAAAGCCGGTTCCTCTTAAATTACGGGCTCGCTATCGCTCGCCAGGATAAAATCGACACCTAAATGGCACGAAAGGTTTTAAAATTGACAGAAATGGGTTGAAAGTTCTTAAAATAGTCAAAATAATGGGGCAAACGTCTTAAAATTAGAAAAACAATGGGGCTAATCATGAGGGAGAAAGGAGTCAAGAAAAAAATCCCTCAAGTGGACATCTCCCCTTAATGGAAGAAAGTACTTAAATAAAACAAAACAGGATGCATGTAATGAATAGCATACATAGAACATGACAAAGAGGAAGAACAAAGGAACAAAATTATATATTATTTTAGATACAATGTAACAATTATGAATTAATAGTTTAATGTTTATTGTCAACACTACATTACTGGGCACCTGTCATAAAGTAAGCATTATTATGTGTTTTACACCAACCAACTTCACATCTAAACTCAATTAATGAAATCAATAAATACATGTGGCACTCCAAGGACTCGAACCCAGGAGACTCACATCGAAATTCTGCGCACTATGCATTACGCTATAATATGACCAATATATATATAGTATATATACCCGGTATATATATATATATATATATATATATATATATAGTATATATACCCGGTATATATATATATGAAACATTGTGCAAATGTATTTTGGATATTATGGGGCAACCAATATTCCATTACCTACTAAAACACAAAAAGTATAATGTATTGTGAATAATCATACCAACAAATACCATAACAGTTGACAATAAAGGCCTACATACACACACCTAGAGCAATTAAGGGGGAGACGGACCGTTTTTTTTTTTTTTTTTTTTTTTCTATTAATTCATAATCCTTAGTTTTCTCGCTAGACCTCCATCAAGCTTAGAAAAACACCCCCTAGACCCCCCTTCAAGATAAATTGTACATTTTTCGGTAGAAAATTTTCCCGGCCAAAGGCCGGTTAATCTTAAAATTTCAGGCTCGCTATCGCTCGCCAGGAAATAATCGACACCTAAATGGTACGAAAGGTCTTAAAATTGACAACGAAATGGGGCGAAAGGTGTTAAAATTGCCAAAATAATGGGCCGAACGTCTTATAATCTAAACAAAAATGGGGCTAAACATGAGGGAGAAAGGGGTCCAGAAAAACGGCCTGCCTCCCCTTAATATACATACCGGCAAGCCATTAGGGTGTGATCAAAGACGTCAGTTTGATTGGTACTTGTTTATGGGAGGATTTTGTTTAACCCCTTCTTCCTCATGTTTAGCCCCATTAGTTTTGCGATTTTAAGACGTTCACCCCATTAGTTTGCCGAATTTAAGACCTTTCCCCCCATTTATTTGCTAATATTAAGACCTTTCATGCCATTTAGGTGTCGATGTCTTCCTGTTGAGCGATAGCGAGCCTGAAATATAGGAGGAATGGGCCTTCGGTCAGGACATTTTTCTACCGAATAATGTATAATTTAAGCTCGAAGGGAAGTATTATATTTTTTAGTATTTATAAATATATTAATTTTAAACTTTACGGAGGTCTAGGAAGCAAACTAAAAACCTTCCAATAGGATGATAATAAATAATACCCCGTTCTTAACATTAATTATCAGTTACAAACCCCAGTGTACTTGAATAAACTAATGAAAGCATATGGTCCTCCTGGGATTCGAACTCGGGACACCACACCCAGAACATATGGATCTAAACCATTACACCACCAACACAGTTATATGAGCACCCAAAAGAGATATACGGAAAGGAAAACGATAGAGAGGGGTAGGTAAAGACGATAGAGAGGGGTAGGTAAAGACGATAGAGAGGGGTAGGTAAAGACGATAGAGAGGGGTAGGTAAAGACGATAGAGAGGGGTAGGTAAAGACGATAGAGAGGGGTAGGTAAGACGATAGAGAGGGGTAGGTAAAGACGATAGAGAGGGGGTAGGTAAAGACGATAGAGAGGGGTAGGTAAAGACGATAGAGAGGGGTAGGTAAAGACGATAGAGAGGGGTAGGTAAAGACGATAGAGAGGGGTAGGTACAGACGATAGAGAGGGGTAGGTAAAGACGACGATAGAGAGGGGTAGGTAAAGACGATAGAGAGGGGTAGGTAAAGACGATAGAGAGGGTAGGAGGTAGGTAAAGACGATAGAGAGGGGTAGGAAAAGACGATAGAGAGGGGTAGGTAAAGACGATAGAGAGGGGTAGGTAAAGACGATAGAGAGGGGTAGGTAAAGACGATAGAGAGGGGTAGGTAAAGACGATAGAGAGGGGTAGGTAAAGACGATAGAGAGGGGTAGGTAAAGACGATAGAGAGGGGTAGGTAAGACGATAGAGAGGGGTAGGTAAAGACGATAGAGAGGGGTAGGTAAAGACGATAGAGAGGGGTAGGTAAAGACGATAGAGAGGGGTAGGCAAAGACGATAGAGAGGGGTAGGTAAAGACGATAGAGAGGGGTAGGTAAAGACGATAGAGAGGGGTAGGTAAAGACGATAGAGAGGGGTAGGTAAAGACGATAGAGAGGGGTAGGTAAAGACGATAGAGAGGGGTAGGTAAAGACGATGAATAATACAAAGAATCAGGAGAAATATGTCGGAGTACGTCCACTAAATAAACTACTTGGTATGTACCCCTCCATCATCCTAGCTGAGGTATGTTGGAGAGAGAGAGAGAGAGAGAGAGCTACATAGAGCTACATAGAGCTACATAGATACACAGACCACACAGACCTCAAGGTCCTTACTAGGCAGTCTGGCCTTACAAACTATAATATGCATATATGCATATATAGAGAGAGAGAGAGAGAGAGAGAGCGCGCAAACGGTATTGCTCATAAATAAAAAGAATGGCAAAAAGAGAAATATATAACATGGAGAGAGAGAGAGAGAGAGAGAGAGAGAGAGAGAGAGAGAGAGAGAGAGAGAGAGAGAGAGGAAGTAAATGAGAGCAAACGGTATTTTGGATTGCTAAACACATGGCAAAACGAGTAATATGAAGTATAAATGCCAAACTAGTGAAAATATATTAACTCATCCAGTGACGCCCTTTTAACTTTATTCTGGCTACTATTAGACGATTATATTCAGTTTAAAAAGGGCCTCCAGCAATCATCAGGCTTCGACCTATCCCACTTAACCCTTTTGACTACCACAGATCCTTCTTAAACTGCACAAAATCGTTTATATATAGCTAGCATAAATTAAACAAAGACGTCGCTGGTACACAAAGGGTTAACACACAACTATACTTCCCTGAGTGTTTCTACCAGCATAACCCTAATCCAAACCAGAAACTCGAAATGTATTACTGCTTTTCGTGGTATTGTACAAAGGAGGGCCAAGTGTGCTCATTGGTTAAGGTGTGTTATTGCGTCATGAAAGGGATCGAGTATGATTGGTGGGGAAGTTGTGACGTCATGAGAGCTCTTTTATGTGATTGGTGGGCGGTGTGAGTTCATGAAAGGGATCGAGTGTGATTGGTGGGGAAGTTGTGACGTCATTGAGAGATCTTTTATGTGATTGGTGGTCGGTGTAAGTTCATGAAAGGGATCGAGTGTGATTGGTGGGAAAGTTGTGACGTCATGCGAGATCTTTCCTGTGATTGGTGGGAATTGTGATGTTCATGAAAGGGATCGAGTGTGATTGGTGGCGAAGTTGTGACGTCATGCCAAGTCTTTTCTGTGATTGGTGGGAATTGTGAGTTCATGAAAGGGATCGAGTATGATTGGTAGTGAAATTGTGAGGCCTTGTAATTCTCCCTACCAATAAATGCCTACAGTGGCCGATAGAGGCGCTGAACGCAAGGTTTGCCGTGGTGCATCGTGGGAAATGGGCGACATCGTGGACTTATCCACCCTCCCTCTCCTTCAACAATTCTTTATTATAAGCAGTTAGTCGAAATTTCTGTAGCTGACACATACTTTGGTCTATGCATACTGTTGTTTTATATATTTTAAAATCACCCATATTCATAAATAATGTATATTTACAATACAAAGTCAGCAGGTATTTTCGCGCCAATTTTGTTATGATAATTAATCAGCTTATAATTATGTGTGTAGTCATTATCAGCCGCATATGGACTTTCCCTTTATTACACTATATAAGCACTTAGTGTAGTCGTATACTGTATAATAAAAACGTGCAGAATCGCACAAACATTGAGATAAACTGTGCATGTCCAAGGTGTTGGGTATAGTGATGTCTACAGTCGTAGCTCTGGTGCTAGTTCAGAAGCGTCCACCAGAGGTCTCCAGAGAATTGTTGGTAGGGAGAATTGGGGTTGGGTGTGAGAAGGATCTGCCTTGTGTGGGCCAATCGGCTTTCTGCAGACTCCCATTTTCTTATGTTATACTTACTTACTTACTTTTGATACTTGTGACACTCTTCAAAAAGTAGGAAAGTAGAAAGTAGCTACGAAGTGCCATTTATAGGCTTCCTCAATACCTTCACCTGACCCTGACCAGGAGAGAGAGAGAGAGAGAGAGAGAGAGAGAGCGAGAGCGAGCAAGGAAAAGGTCATGCAAGGATACAAAGAAGTACAGTCAAATTAGACATCTACAATTGACGAAATTTGAAAGCAATGGAATGACCTGTGTGAGGCAGAGAGTTAATTAAAGGGGGTCACCTGCTTGTTTTCTCTTTCTCTCCTTTTCTCTCTTTCTCTGGGTTGTATCCATTCGGCCCCATTCGGCCCCATTCAGCCAACTGTTTTAAGACGTTTATCCCCATCTAGGTGTCGATTTCTTCCTGGCCAGCGATAGCGAGCCAGCATTGTATGGAGAAATCCGGCTTGGCCGAAGACATTTTTCTATAAAAAATGTACAAATTTAGCTTGCTGTCAAAACAAATATATATATATGCTGGCTCGCTACCACTCGCCAGGAAAATATTGACACCTGGATGGGGGTAAACGTCTTATAATAGTAGGCTGAATGGGGCCAAATGGATACAAGCCAAAGAGAGAGTGAGAGAAAGATAAACAAAGCGAGGTGGGCCCCCTTAATGAACATACTTTTTGCCCCTTTAAATAATCTGAGTAAACTTATAATTGTCGAGCAAAGCATCTGGAAATGACAAGGTCCTGAAGGATTAAGACAATAGAATACTGGACACATAGACAAAGAACATGAGAGAGAGAGAGAGAGAGAGAGAGAGAGAGAGAGAGAGAGAGAGAGAGAGAGAGAGAGAGAGAGATGTGGATAGAATGATGTGGAGAGAGAGAGAGAGATATGTGGATAGAATGATGTGGAGAGAGAGAGAGAGAGATGTGGATAGAATGATGTGGAGAGAGAGAGAGAGAGATGTGGATAGAATGATGTGGGGATAGAGAGTAATGGAGAGAGAGAGAGAGAGAGAGAGACAAAGAAAGAGAGAGAGAGGGGGGGGGGGGGGCACTCTAGAATAAAGAAAGGTGAATCAGCCAATCACAGGTCCGCACATGACGTCACAGTTCACGTGACAGTACTGTGATAGAATCCAGAGTACTGCATAGTGACGTCATTATTCAACCCCCTATTCTCTGTTCTTTTTTGTGATACGGGAGATGTAACGTCATGGGCAAGGCCGTCGATGATTGGTTGGCTTCTGTGACGTCAGGAGGGTGGGGGAGGTACTCGCTTTTTCTAGACTTCCTTCCCCCTCATGCTTAGCCCCATTAGTTTTGAGAGTTTAAGATGTTCGGTCCATTAGTTTAAAAAAAAATAACACTTTTCGACCCATTTTGTTGTCAATTTTAAGACCTTTCGTGCCATTTACAGTGTCGATTTATTCCTGGCGAGCGATAGCGAGCCTGTAATATATAGAAGAACCGGCCTTCGGCCGTGACATTTTTCTACCAAAAAAATTACAAATTTATCTCTAAGGGGGTCTAGGTTTTGTTTTGTTTGTTTTAGCTTGATGGAGGTCTAGGGAGGAAACTAGAACAATATTGAATAAATGAAAACAATCGACCAAAAAAAGAACCATCCCCCCAAGGGTGTGACATCATGGGAGAAGTCTTCTGTGATTGGTGAGGTGTGTGACTTCATGAATATGGCTTTTGCGATTAACCTTCTCACTACTGAGAATGTTTGTGGCAATATTTCAACAATATGTATACGATTTTGCGCAGTTTAAGAAGTATCTGTGGTAGTAACAAGGGGTAAGGCAGATAGTTTGAAGCCTGTTAATAGCTGGATGATATTTTTAAACTGAATAAAATCGTCTGAAACTACCCAGAATAAAATGAAAAAGACGTCGCCGGTACAGAAGGGGTTAAGGGGAGGTATTTAGTTTGTTCCCTAGACCTCCATCAAGCTTAAAATTACACCCCCTGGAGTCCCATTCAAGATAAATTTTTAAATTTTTCGGTAGAAAAATTTCTCGGCCGAAGGCCGGTTCCTCTTAAATTACAGGCTCGCTATCGCTCGCCAGGATAAAATTGACACCTGAATGGCACAAAAGGTCTTAGTATGGGGTGAAAGTTCTTAAAATCGCTAAACTAATGGGGAAACGTTTTATAATATCAAAAGCAATGGGGCTAAACATGAGGGAGAAATGAGTCAAGAAAAAAATCCCTCGAGTGGAGATCTCCCCTTAATGCAATTATGTAATGTCACGAGGAAGGGTACACATAATTCGTGGGATGTCGTGACGTCATGTTGGTCCGTTTTAGTGGTTTAAACAACAGTAAAACATACAGCAAAGCCACTCCAATAGCTTCCTCTCTCCCCAACACCCCGGTTTATCCCCTCTTCAAACTCTTCCAAAGTAGATAAGAGGTGCCGTTGCAAAGGTTTATCCCTCAATACCTTCACCTGACCTGAGTGTGTGACTGGTAGGAACCTGAACATTACGAAGAGACAAATAAGACCAGGGACAGGGACACGAAAAGAACCAAATAAGTAGAATCAGATCACTATACAGTTAACTCTTTCAGTGGGGTTGCGAATGTTTCCTTTCTAGTCAGGTGATCAAAACACAATCGCATTCAGCATACAGAGGACCTGTTGTAATCAGAGGCATAACTGAAATACGTTTTACCAATTGACTACTTAAGTCTTTCCTAATCTAAAAACAAAAAGCTCTTATGTAAACCACACAATCACGTTTAAAAGGATAAATTAGGGAACAGAGAGAGGGAGAGAGAGAGATAATAGGGGGTTGAATAATGACGTCACTGTGCAGTATAGTACTCTAGATTTTATCACAGTACTGTCACGTGAACTGTGACGTCATGTGCGGACCTGTGATTGGCTGATTCACCTTTCTTTATTCCAGAGTGCCCCCCCTCCCCCCACCTCTCTCTCTTTCTCTCCATTACTCTCTATCCCCACATCATTCTATCCACATCTCTCTCTCTCTCTCTCTCTCTCTCTCTCTCTCTCTCTCTCTCTCTCATGTTCTTTGTCTATGTGTCCAGTATTCTATTGTCTTAATCCTTCAGGACCTTGTCATTTCCAGATGCTTTGCTCGACAATTATAAGTTTACTCAGATTATTTAAAGGGGCAAAACGTATGATCATTAAGGGGGCCCACCTCGCTTTTTTCTCCTTCTCTCCCTCTTGCTTTGGCTTGTATCCATTTGGCCCCATTTAGCCTACTATTTTAAGACGTTTACCCCCATCCAGGTGTCAATATTTTCCTGGCGAGTGGTAGCGAGCCAGCATATATATATTTTTGTTTTGACAGCAAGCTAAATTTGTACATTTGTTATAGAAAAATGTATCCGGCGAAGCCGAATTTCTCCATACAATGCTGGCTCGCTATCGCTCGCCAGGAAGAAATCGACACCTAGATGGGGATAAACGTCTTAAAACAGTTGGCTGAATGGGGCCGAATGGATACAAGCCAGAAAAAGAGAGAAAAGGAGAGAAAGAGAAAACAAGCAGGTGACCCCCCTTAATTAACTCTCTACCTCACACAGGTCATTCCATTGCTTTCAAATTTCGTCAACTTGAAAAGGGGTCATTATACTAATCAGGTTAACTGAATTGTATATATGTGTAATTTGACTGTACTTCTTTGTATCCTTGCATGACCTTTTCCTTGCTCTCTCTCTCTCTCTCTCTCTCTCTCCTTCTGGTCAGGGGCAGGTGAAGATATTGAGGGTTAAGCATTTACAATGGCACTTCGTAGATAGTTTCTACTTTCCTACTTTTTGAAGAGTGTAGAGAGGGGAGAAGGGGTGTTGGAGAGAGAGAGGAATCTGTTGGAGTGGCTTTGTTATAATATTATTTTTTTTTTTTTTTTTTTTTTTTCTATGTGATTGAGGGAGGCAAAAGGCATAACTGCCTATAGCGAGTGCCTCCCCCATAGTTGAAAGAGTGACAGGGCCAAAATCAAGGGACGTTCGAGCCAAAATGCCTGGACACACGGAGTTTGAAGCAATTTAAGTCATAGGAAGAGGGAAAGACTGATTCTGGGAGAGAGTTCCAGAGCTCAGCTGTTGAGTAGAAGAAAGTTTGAGAGTAACGTTTCACTCTTGGGTTGGAGAGTTGCACAGAGTAGGGGTGGGATTGAGTTGCAAGACGGGTACCACGTGCCCTACGTAAAGGAGGTGGTATGCACTGGGATAGCTCTGAGGAACACTGATTATTATAGTAGCGATAGAATAGCGAGAGAGATGCAACATTGCGGCGGAGAGAGAGAGATTGCAGAGAGTTGGTGAGTGGACGGGAGTTAATGATACGAAAGGCCTTCCTTTCAACTTTGTCTAGGAGAGCAGTGTGAGAGGAACCTCCCCACACATGTGAACAATACTCAATACAAGGGCGCACTATGCCCCTGTACAGAGCAAGAAGCTGTACAGGGGAAAAGAACCCCCTAAGGCAGTTGAGCACACCCAGCTTCTGGGAGGCTGCCTTAGCAAGACTGGTAATATGGTCCTTCCAAATAATGTGGTATTAGTCTGTATACGTCGTCGAGGTGTCCCCCGACTGGGTGCGAGCATGTGAAACACGCTAGGACGTACTACCACACCCACTAAATGTCTTTCTTGGCTGGGATCGAACCCAGGTCAAACAGATTCACGCGTGAGCGTGCTCTCCACTCTACCGCCGCGGCGGCTTCTTTGTCTTCTTCATCATCTTCTTATGCTTCCTTTTCTTCTTCTCCTTCTTCGTCTTCTTCTTCCTTTTCTACTTCTTCTTCAATAATTCCTGGCAGTATTGCGGAAAAGTTCAGCGAAATGGTTTATTAACGCGCCGTATTGATATACAGTACTGGGGCCGAGTACATGATTTGCATATTGTGTATTGACCCAGTTGTTTTGTTGTGTCTGGTTTGCTCTTTATTGTGTTGCTCTCTTTCTTTCTTCTTCTCTCTCTCTCTCTCTCTCTCTCTCTCTCTCTCTCTCTCTCTCTCTCTCTCTCTCTCTATCTATCTATCTTTATATATATCCTATCCATCCAAACCCATTCCTTCTTCTATGTGATATTGTCTAATCGTAATCAAAGGATATGGAAAGGAATATCAGATAAATCACACATTTTACGCATGCAAGTAAATATGGGACTATCCATTGAAAAGGACTCTATAAGCATTTTGTTTATTCTTAAATTGAAGAATATTAAGTTAGTAGCCAATCCCGAGATAATCTCAAATGCCAAAAGCAAGCAATATCTCATTCGAAGACCTTTTATCCATCAGCCTCGGATATCATTGTTTTCACCTTTCATGTTATTGCATTTTCACATCAAAGTTGTTTTTGGATAATATTTTGAAGTGAAGCCCATTCAAGTTTGTCGTGCTTGATAGGTGCGAAACCTACTTGTATTTTTCTTAAGGGAGCCCACCTCGCTTTTTTTGTTCTCTTTCTCTCCTTCTCTCTTGGGCTTGTACCCATTCGGCCCCATTCAGCCTACTGTTTTAAGACTTTTACCCCCATCCAGGTGTCAATATTGTCCTGGCGAGCGGTAGCGAGCCAGCATATATATATTTTTGTTTTGACAGCAAGCTAAATTTGTAAATTTTTCGATAGAAAAATGTCTGCGGCAAAGCCGGATTTCTCCATACAATGCTGGCTCGCTATCGCTCGCCAGGAAGAAATCGACACCTGGATGGGGATAAACGTCTTAAAACAGTTGGCTGAGTGGGGCCGAATGGATACAAGCCAGGGAAAGAGAGAAAATGAGAGAAAGATTTTAAAACGCAGGTCACCCCCTTAACAACTTCCGCCACTCGTATCTCCAATTTGTTAATTATTTTGCTTCTTCCATTCCCATTGAAAGATATGATACTATGTCATGCCATCTGCTTAGCCTTCCATGTCCCGATTTTGAGACCTTTCGTTCCATTTCTTTGTCTATATTAAGACTTATCGTGCCATTTAGGTGACGATTTTTGCCTGGCGAGCAAAAATAGCGAGCCTGTAATTTTAGAAGGACCCGGGCTTCGGCAGGGAAACTTTCTATCGAATAATGTACAAATAAATCCTGAAAGGGGGTCTAGGGGATGATTTTTTTGGTTTAAGTTTGATGGAGGTCTAGCGAGGAAACTTAAGAATAAATTAATTGATAAATATGCAGACCAAAAAACAACCACTATCCCCTTAACACGAGCACAGAGAGGTATATCAAATTAACCCCTTGATTTCAGCTACTTTTTGACGATTTTATGAAGCTTTTGAAGGATATATAGTAGCTAAAGGGAATACTTGAGATAGTCTGTAATCTTTTAACGGGTAGACATCCTTCCTAAGCTGGATAAAACCGTCTAATAGTTGCCAGAATATAATGAAAATGTATGTCACCGGTACTGAATGGGTTGAAGGTAAATTACTATCATTATATCAAGCTTTAGTTTATTTTCCTTATGTATACTCTTAATGATTTACCGTGTAGATATGTAAATAAATATTGGTTACCCATATGAGTTGTCACATATAAACACAATCGTAGAGTAAGTTTTATTCGTAATGTCTTGTACGTAGTTATTTATAGATACGTGACTATTAACGTAATTAGGTGGTTACGTGGGCAGGTAGTTAGGTAATTATGTTTGGTTAGCGGAGGTGTGTAAAGATGTCAGATGTCTTATGTGCTGGCTTGGGAGGTCACTGCTCTCTCTCTCTCTCTCTCTCTCTCTCTCTCTCTCTCTCTCTCTCTCTCTCTCTCTCTCTCTCTCTCTCTCTCTCTCTCTCATACACACACACACACGTTTTTTTCTTTCTATATTCCAACTACTCCCTCTCACACACACACACACGCACACACACACGGATCATGAGTTTCTTGACCTCCCATCTGCCCTCAACAACCCACAATCACCACAACAGGGGGCAACCACTTTTCCAGTCCTTTACTCTTGGGGTTGAAGACAGCTGTATCCAACACTATAAGAATAACCCTACCGCCAATTTGATCACAGATTACCACCACTACAACTACCACCATCACAACTACCACCACTACAATTATCATCACTACAATAACCACCATAACTACCAACCAGTAAACATCAACCACCATCTCTACAACTACCACCACCACAACAATAACCACCATAACTACCAATCACCAAACATCAACCACCAGCACTACAACTACCACCACAACAACAATAACCACTACAACTACCACCTCCAAAAATAAATATCCAGCACTACAACTACCACCACCAAAACAATAACCACTACACTTACCACCTCCAAAAATCAATATCCACCACTACAACTACCACCTTCACAACTGCCACTACAACTACCAGCACAACAATAACCACCACAACTACCAACCATCAACCACCACCTTCAGGCATCACCTACCACCAATACAACTACCACCACTACAACTACCACCACAACTACCACCACTACAACTACCACCACAACTACCACCACTACAACTACCACCACCACCACAACTACAACCACTAAAACTACCACCACTACAACTACCACCACCACAACAACCACCACCACCACAACTATCACCACCACTACAACAACCACCACAAAAAACTACCACCACAACTACCACCATCACCACAACTACCACCTCCAGCCATGAACCAGCACCACCACCGCCACTATTGTCATGCAGTGGAGAAGATTAATGTCTATCTTGTGAGCTTAGTGAATGGGCTGAAGGAAGGGGGGAGACAAGAATAGGGGGAAGTAAAGTAAATAAGATAGAAGGAAGGATGGCAGCGAGGAATAAAGGGATAAATCTCTATAAATGATGGATGGATAGATGGTTTGAAGGAAAATAGGAAATAAGGAAAATAAGAAGAGAGAAAAATAGGCGAGACTAAACAAAAAACGAGATTATAGAATTTGATGAAGGAAGGAGGAGGACTAAAATAGATTGACAGCTGGAAGAAAGGAAGGTAGGATAGGAAGCTTATAAAGATTAGATGGATGGATAGAGTGAGATGGAAAGATTATGATATTGAATAGCTAGATGGATGGATGGATGGATGGATGGATGAATTAATTAATGAAAGAATGGATATAGGATTAGAAAACATGAATACTGGATTAATAGCGTATGAAAGGAAGAATGAACAAGTATAGACATTGTAAATGGATGAATAGAAAAAAGAAAAGTAGGAAGAAAGGAATATAAAACATTAAAATGGAAAGGTAGGAAAGACGAAATGAAAGAATGAAGAGAAAGTAGAAAGGACGAGAGGCAGGAATAGAAGAAGACAACAATAAAAGAAGGAAATCTACACGAAAAGAAAGATGGAAAGCAATAACGAAAGGAAAACTCAAACGTAGAAAGGATTGAAGGCAGTCATAAAATAGGAACATAGAAAACACGAGAATGAAAGCTTAAAAAAGGAAGAAAATTAAACCAAAGACAAGCATAATGCAAAAATAAATAAATAAATAAATAAATCAAGCATTTAGGTAAGTAGAAGAGAGGTAGTGAAATGGGCTGAGCGGTATCGTAGAAGGAAATAAGGTAAATAGGCTGAGCGGTATCGTAGAATAGAGGTAGTGAAATGGGCTGAGCGGTATCGTAGAAGGAAATAAGTTAAATGGGCTGAGCGGTATCGTAGAAGGAAATAAGTTAAATGGGCTGAGCGGTATCGTAGAAGGAAATAAGTGAAATGGGCTGAGCGGTATCGTAGAAGGAAATAAGTTAAATGGGCTAAGCGGTATCGTAGAAGGAAATAAGTTAAATGGGCTGAGCGGTATCGTAGAAGGAAATAAGTTAAATGGGCTGAGCGGTATCGTAGAAGGAAATAAGTTAAATGGGCTGAGCGGTATCGTAGAAGAGAGGTAGTGAAATGGGCTGAGCGGTATCGTAGAAGGAAATAAGTTAAATGGGCTGAGCGGTATCGTAGAAGGAAATAAGTTAAATGGGCTGAGCGGTATCGTAGAAGGAAATAAGTTAAATGGGCTGAGTGGTATCGTAGAAGGAAATAAGTTAAATGGGCTGAGCGGTATCGTAGAAGGAAATAAGTTAAATGGGCTGAGCGGTATCGTAGAAGGAAATGAGTTAAATGGGCTGAGCGGTATCGTAGAAGAGAGGTAGTGAAATGGGCTGAGCGGTATCGTAGAAGGAAATAAGTTAAATGGGCTGAACGGTATCGTAGAAGGAAATAAGTTAAATGGGCTGAGCGGTATCGTAGAAGGAAATAAGTGAAATGGGCTGAGCGGTATCGTAGAAGGAAATAAGGTAAATGGGCTGAACGGTATCGTAGAAGGAAATAAGGTAAATGGGCTGAGCGGTGTCGTAGAAGGAAATAAGTTAAAAGAAAAGAGAACAAATGGATGTAAGAAATCAAATAAAATACGAGAACGAAACGAGGACATAAACTAGTAATGTTTACCCATCTCTATCAAGCTTAACAAAACTAATTTGAAAACAAAAATCGGAAGAAAAATTTCCAGGATGAAGGCCGGTTCTTCCTAAATTACAGGCTCACTATCGCTCGCTAGGAAAAAATCGACACGTAAATGGCACGAAAGGTTTTCATATTGACAAATACATGGGGCGAAAGGTCTTAAAATCGCCAAATTAATGGGGCAAACGTTTTAAAAATGTCATAACGAGTGGGGCTAAACATGAGGGAGAAGGGAACCAGAAAAGCCACCCATCTCCCCTCAATGGAAACAGTGGTGGTAAAATTCCCCCTAAGTCGGTCAGTTCGTCATGCAATAAGTATGTCAGGCAGTCAATAAGGTACCCTCACTCCACGATTATAAGAAAGGTTAGTCACAAACACTGATGGGGAAAAGTATAAAAGTTAATTGTATAGCAGAGGTAATGAATAATAAGGTCAGAATAGAGAAACAAACATAACATACTAAATTTATATAAGAACAAATTGACCAAGGGGAGGAATAGATTGGTGCACTGTAGACTAATAAATGTTATCATTGTGTTGCTGAACAAAAGGGAGTGAAATAGATAACATATAACCGACATGAGAGAGAGAGAGAGAGAGAGAGAGAGAGAGAGAGAGAGAGAGAGAGAGAGAGAGAACGTGCGTGTGAACCTATTTACGCTTGGTTCCTGCAGTTAGTTAGATGTAGAGCAGATTAACCAGACCACTGAGCTCCATACGGAACTCTCATAAGGTCTGGCTTGGTTCCTTGGTTCCTGCAGAAGAGGCGTCTTTTCTACTTCCATCATCATCATCATCATCCCTCCCTTCCTTCTCTTCTTTATCATATTTATCCTTTATTATTCATTATCTAAATTTTTGTTTTTTTCACCAACCAACTTCACTTCTAAACACAATTAATGAAAACAACAAATACATGTGGTACTCCAAGGGCTGGAACCTAGGATACTCACACAGTTTTCCCATTCATATTCTAGAGTCCTTATTATTTCCCTAGTTGAGTGTCTCTATTTTATCTTATTTTAGCATGTTCTTATGTATTAATTAATGTCATTGATTTCATTGATTAGGTTTATTTGTAAGTTAATAGGTGGGTTGGTGATTTTGTTTTAATATGAATTATGAATATGAATACGAATTAATTGGAAATTATCTGTGTTTTCATGTTCATGTATTTATATTTCAGTGTGTCTTGCTATTTTCTCTTAGTTTCCGTTTTCGTTGTTATCTATGTATATTGCAGTGTGATTAGCCTAGTCTTATTTAGTGTTCAATAGCATCTTGTTAGTATGTCTTCAGTCCGTTTCTGCCATATCCAACTAATATATCTGTATCATTTATTCTTGACATTCGTGGATCAACGTTTTACTTCTTCGTGTAATCCCTTCAATACAACGACGCATTAAATCCTTTTATTCTAGCTATCAGGAGACGATTATATTTAGTTTGGGCAGGAATTTCGGAAATCAGAGGGTTAAGGAGAGATGGATCGTTTTTTTGGTTCCCATTCTTCATGTTTAGCCCCATTACTTTTCAAAGTTGATGACAGTCGGCCCATTTGTTTGCTGATTTTAAGAACTTTTGCACCATTTCTTGATTTACGTTAAGATTTTTCGTGACATTTAGGTGTCGATTTTTTTCCTGGCGAGCGATAGCGAGCCTGTAATTCAAGTGGAACCGGCCTTCGCCCGGGACATTTTTCTATCGAAAAATGTACAACTTTATCTTGGAGGAGGGTATTGGAGGAGGGGGGGGGGGGTATTTTTAAGATTGCTGTAGGTCTAGGGAGGAAACTGAAACTAAAAAACAAAAAAAAAGTAGATAGATAGATTGACAGATATACTGTATATGTATTGCCTTAAAACACACCACATACAACATAACATATATACAGATTATAGTTATTGCAACACGTACTAACATTTGTCCTCAATCATATTTCACTTTCTAACTGGATAAATGTTGAATGTAAATAAACTTTATCGTTCTCATGTGGCCTTCCATTTGCACATACTGTGTATTGAACATGAATAGACCCACATACATACTCCAGACGCATTACTGACGATCGCTTATATTGAACATGAATAGACCCACATACATACTCCAGACACATTACTGACGATCGCTTATATTTAGACTTCCACCATATTTACGTATTTGCTTGCATATACATTTATTTATGTATTTATTCATATACTTTAATCGTCTTGATACATATCTGGTGTTTTGATGTGTTTTCTTCCTGTGTTGTGTGTGCAGTGTATTTCATTATGTATAATTCATATCATGCAACTGAAGACATGCACGAACAAGCTTATCAGGCACACTATATACAAGAGGGCTTAGTGTGCGGAATTTCGGTGTGAGTATCCTAGGTTCGAATCCTCGGAGTACCACATGTATTCATTACTTTCATTTATTTCATTAGTTAGGTTTATAGGTACATTAATTGTTGGGTTGATGAAAACAAATATGAATATAACATAGCATGTATTGTAGAGAATTTGTCGTATCTTTCCCTATAGAAGAATGTACAGTTCGGAGAAATAATTATATGATGTTAAAAACCCAAATACACTTTCATAATAAAGTTGTATCAATCTCTAACCACACATGGATCAGCTATACATGTTCACAGTCAGTCACACACCTTATTCAACATCTGGCAGACATTATCAACAGTTACTGTGAAATGACTAACTTGACCAACTTTATTGTACAGTCGCGGTCATAAATGTTATCCTTAAATTGTCCAAGATATCTTGGATTTTAATAAATCTCCTTTCTATTTTGTTACCTGATATATAAATAAGTAACACCCCGTTTTTAACATTAATCATCAATTTCAAATCCCAATGTACTTGAATATACCAATGAAAGCATATGGTCCTCCCGGGATTCGAACGCGGGACACCACACCCAGAACATAAGCATCTAAACCATTACACCACCAACACAGTCGCATAGTCAGTTCAAAAGCTCAAAATGTATCCTAATGTATGACTGTGACTGAACATTGTAGTGTAGTTCCGGTTAGACCCTGTTTGTTGGCACATTTGGCGGTCAGCATGGAGACTGTTTTGTATACTTGGTTTGGTCGATCGTAAACTTGGCTGGCAGAATGTCGGAGAGTCTAAATCAAGCTTTGGTCGATATTTGTGTGGGCCAGTCTAGCTGAAGTGTGTGATAGTTGTTGTTGTTGTTGTTGTTGTTGTTCCCCAAGCTGCCTGGCCGAACAGCCCCAAGGCCCCGAGCATGGCCAAGGCCATAACCGAGCGCCCCCACAGAACCCTCCCTGCCGACTAAAATAAAGCCTGGGTGACCGAAGCCACTCCATGGCGGGGAGCTGAGGAGGGTGCGGAAAAGCCTGGGAAACCAAAGCCCCACCCAGGCCCCTGTGCCCCTCAGCAATTATGAAGAGAAAGTTTAGGGGCAAGGGAAAAATGTGACGCTTTGGCTTCCAATCTTGGTAGATTGGGAGGTCAATCCACGGAAGAGACGCCGTCACTTGAGATCTAGAAAATATATAAGTAAAAGGAACAGTCAGAGTAAGCTATGGGTATGGCAGAGATAGCTCAGTTCTCACTCTGATAGACCAGCCCATCACCACATGACTAGAACCCAATCCTCTCAGCAACAGCTAGGAAAGGCCCTAGAAAGCCGCCTTTGGCGGGGGGGGGGGGGGATAGCTCCCCTATTTCAACCCCTTTAGGGATTGGGCACCCGCCATGTGTGATAGTAATGTGACATGAATTACTTTAATTTCGAAATATAATGCGTACTGATAATGATAGCATAAAATACATACCTAGGTCAAGTTCCTAGTACATGTGATAAATTATTAGGATAATTTATTCGACCATATATTTATTGTAACACATTGAAAAAACATCGAAGCTTAATATGTCGCAAATGAAGCTGATGGAATATGAGTTTCCACATAAATTCCTACATAAATACGACAGAAACGAAAAGATTGTAGAGGAGTCACATGGGTTAACATAGAAGGCTACACAGTGGTTATGTGGCATTTAAATCTAATTACACTGGCAAAGCAAACTGTTTCTCCTTTAGTAAATATTCGGATTTAAAAAATTTAGATTTTCATTATGGAATGGGGTCTCTTTATCAACCTACCTGTATATGTTTATCCACCTATCTCTCCTTCCCATCTCTTCTTCCTCTCCTCCGCTAACATCTCCTTCCTTCTCACTCACTCATACAACAACAACAACCACCACAACCACAACCATAACAACAACAACCACAACAACAACAACCACAACAACAACAACAACCACCACTATCGACTGAACCCCCATCCTTCAACTACATCGACCTGCCCAGACATTCGACAGTAACCCGTGAAACCTAGATGACGACACTGCCACCTCCACATCGATGTTCTGACAAAGTGTCGATGCTGTGTATATAATTATATAGTTTATATATTTATGCATCATAGATTGCATCAACATTAAATATATATTAACGGAAAGCTAACACACACACAGACACACACACACACACACACACACACACACACACATAAATACAAACCAAAATAATTCACACCATTCAAAAGGTAATATAAACCCCAATCACAAATATGTCATACCAGAATCTTATCTCGAAAAAGGCAAAAAAAAAAAAAAAAAAAAAAACACAGAAGAAAACTGCGTCACAGAAGGTGTAGAGAGGCAAAGGGTAGCCCTAAACGTGAGAACTGCGACAGGGGACGTGTGTGTGTGTGTGTGTGTGTGTGTGTGTGTGTGTGTGTGTGTGTGTGTGTGTGTGTGTGTGTGTGTGTGTGTGTGTGTGTGTGTGTGTGTGTGTGTGTAATAATAATAGGAATAAGAATACTAAGAATAATAATCGGTTTATGTGTGTGTATGTGAGTGCGTGTATATGTGCGAGTGTCTGTGTGTGTGTGTGTGTGTAGCGTGTATATGTGTATGTGTCTGTGTATGTGTGCGTGTGTATCATGTGTGTGAGTGCCTCGGGTTGGTGGGATAACATTACGGAAGCATAACCAACAACTGGGTCATACGGAACCGGTGTAGGAGTTTGGTGGGTTGGAAAGTGGATGTGTTCTAGGTCTGTATATCATTGATGAATGATGTATGTATGTAAGTGCCTATGTCCTGAGTCCGGTCACAGGTAGAGGTCTGCCGAGACGTACAGTCGTTACAAGCCTTACACTTACCGGCCACTCAGTTATTTTGGGAAAATCACTACTGGAGGGACACCAAATCCTTGTAGTTCCTGCACCTACCTCACTTCATACAGAACACGCTTGGTTGGCTGTAGCTGTAGGGGATTTATGCGAGTCGATAATTCATATTTTTTCACCAACCAACTTTATTTCTAATCTCAATCTTCTTGTTTATCTTACTAGCTCTTGGTCATCCTCCTTTCGGGACTTCGGTGAGACTTTTTTTTATTTCGCTAGACATATTGAAATCCTTCGATAGAGTCTGGCGCAAATCTCTAATTTGAAAACTACCCTCCTTCTGTTTTCTATCTCTCTATCTGTGCCTTTGTCTCTAATTTCCTTTCAGACCACTCCATAGCTCCAGTTGTGGATGGCTATCGCTCACTCCCTCAACCTATCAACTCCGGTGTTCCCCAGGGTTCTGTCCTGTCTTCAATTATCTTTCTAATATTCATTAATGATCTCAACTGTACCTCTAGTCCTTTCCACTCATATACTGATGATTCTATCTTACGCTATTCAACGAATTTTTCACATCAACCCAGCATACAAGCACTCCAAAACAAACTTGATGAGTCCGTAGAAATCGTATCTTCCGATCTTTCAATTATTTCTGATTGGGGCAGAGAAAATCTTGTTACTTTCAACGCATCCAAGACCCAGTTTCTCTCCATCACAATCTTCCACAAGACTATCAACTATTCTTCAACAAAACACAACTCAACCCTTCAATATTCTAGGTGTACCTTTTTCATCCGGCCTTTCTTGGAAAGATCATATTACCACTCTTCCTTAAACAGCCTCCCAAAAGTTAGGTGTGCTCAACTGTCTCCGTGGGCTCAACACCCCCGCACAGCTTCTTGCTCTGTATTGGGGCACAGTGCGCCCCTGTATAGAGTATTGTTCACATGTGTGAGGAGGCTCCACCCATAACGCACTTCTCGAAAGAGTAGAATCAAAAGCATTTTGCCTCATCAACTCGCTTCCTCTTACTTGTTCCCTGCAATCTCTTTCTACACACCGCAATGTTGCATCTCTTTCACTCTACTATTGCTATTACAACAATCAATTTTCTTCAGAGCTGTCTCAGTGCATATCCCCTCCCATGCAGTGAGTGCGAGGCACCCACCTTTCAACACAGTCCCATTCCTATTCTGTCCAGCTCTCCAACCCAAGAATTGACAAATTTTCTCAGTCTTTCTTCTACTCAACAAGTGAACTCTGGAACTCTCTCCCTTAATCAATCTTTCCCAACCTTATGACTTAGACTGCTTTAAACTTTGTGTGTCCAGGCATTATGACCCCAACATCCCTTGAATTTGGACCTTTCACTCTTTCGGCTTTGGGGAGACACTCGTTACAGGCAACCTGCCCTTTGTCTCTCATATGCATAGTAAAAAATGCCAATGTGAGCGTGTGTGTGGTATGAAGGGGCATACCCACATGCAAGACTCTTCGTGTATGTAGTTAATGAATATGTTAAGGCCTACTCACGTTCGCATATTTGAGTGGGTGAGCGTGTTACACCACCCCAAGTATTCCTATGAACATGTGATCCTTCCGTAGTGTGTATAGGATGGCATAAGTGTACTTGTATGAATGGACCTGGATATGTATGAGTGTGTGTGTGTGTGTGTATCAGCGTGTGTGTTCTTTTTCGTTTTGCTTAATGTGCTTGTGTGTTAAGTAGAGGGAATGCTTGTATTGCTATGTGTATAATTGTGTGCGTGTGTTCATGGCTATACGTCTATGTGTGTGTTTATATGTGTATATTGCAGGTGTATTTACTTAAGATATATATATATTTTAATGCATAGGTATCTACCTTTTATATTACATGAATATTTAATACATTGGCGTTTATTGTTTTAAGGGGAGATGGGTCGCTTTTCTAGACCCCCTTCTCCCTCATGCTTAGCCCCCATTAGTTTTGATATTTTAAGACGTTTGCCCCATTAGTTTGTCGATTTTAAGACCTTTCGCTCAATTCTTTGTCAATATTAATTGACCTTTCGTGCCATTTAGGTGTCGATTTTTTTCCTGACGAGCGATAGCGAGCCTGTAATTGTGGAGGAACCTGCCTTCGGCCGTATCATTTTTCTATCGAAAAATGTACTAATTTATCTACTGTAGAAGGGGGTTCTAATGGATGTGTTTTAAGAATTTGATGGAGGTCTTAGGAGGAACCTAAACAAAAAGATAAATATATACTGTATATGACAAAATCGACCAAAAAATAAACCCTTCCCCCTTTAAGCAGAATACAATCGACTGCCTTTACCTAAATAAAAAATACGGTAATAGCGAGTTTCTTTGATATATTAAGATTGAAAGAGTTATGCATATTTTCGTGACAATGTCCTACTTTTGCAGGTGTGCGTGTGTTTCTGTTTACAAGCTTAAATGTCAATGTGTTCGTGTATACAGTTGTTTACGCTCGTGTGTGTGTGTGTGTGTGTGTGTGTGTGTGTGTGTGTGTGTGTGTGTGTGTGTGTGTGTGTGAGAGAGAGAGAGAGAGAGAGAGAAAGTTTGAGTTTGTACAATTTATCTGTGTCTACATACAGTATGTAAATAATAGGTCTAGTTTGTTTGTGTATCCAAAATAACGCATAATTCTGAATTTTCCTACTTATTAAGGGGAGCTTGGTCGTTTTCCGGTCCCCTTTTTCCCTCGTGTTAAGCCCCATTTTTTTTTAGATTATAAGACGTTCGGTCCATTAGTTTGGCGATTTTAACACCTTTCGCCTCATTTCGTTGTCAATGTTAAGACCTTTCGTGCCATTTAGGTGTCGATATTTTCCTGTCGATCGATAGCGAGCCTAAAATGTTAAGAGGAACCGGCCTTCGGCCGAGACATTTTTCTACCGAAAAATGTACACATTTATCTTGAAGTGGGATCTAGGAGGTGTGTTTCTAAGCTTGATGGAGGTCTAGCGAGGAAACTAAGAAATAAAGGAATACTTTTTTCTGTTGCGCTAGACATATCGAAGGCCTTCGATAGAGTCTGGCACAAACCTTTAATTTCCAAACTGCCCTCCTTCGGTTTTTGTCCCTCCATCTGTGCCTTTGTCTCTAATTTCCTTTCCGGCCGTTCCATAGCTGTGGTTGTGGACGGCCATCGCTCAATTCCTCATCCTATCAACTCCGGTGTTCCTCAGGGTTCTGTCCTATCTCCTATTCTCTTTTGTAATTTTCATAAATGATCTTCTCAACTGTACATCTAGTCCCATCCATTCATATGCAGACGACTCTACTTTACACCACTCAATTAGTTTTCCAGAACGCCCCAGCCAGCAGTCCCTCAAAAGTAAACGTAATGAAGCCATACAATGCTTATCTTCTGATCTAGCTACTATTTCCAATTGGGGTAGAGAAAACCTTGTTACATTTAATGCTTCCAAAACTCAATTTATCCATCTTACTACCCGTCAGGAACCCCCAGAGGACTATCCCTTATTCTTCAACAATACAAAAATCAACCCTTCATCTTCCCTCAATGTTCTCGGTGTCACTTTTTCTTCTGCTCTCACTTGGAAAGACCATATTACCAGTCTCGCTAAGGCAGCCTCCCAGAAGCTGGGTGTGCTCAACCGCCTCAAGGGGTTCTTTACCCCTGCGCAGCTACTTGCTCTGTACAGGGGCACAGTGCGTCCATGTATGGAGTATTGTTCACATGTGTGGGGAGGATCCTCTCACACCGCACTCCTAGATAAAGTAGAAAGGAAAGCTTTTCGTATCATTAACTCCCGTCCACTCACCAATTCTCTGCAATCTCTCTCTCTTCGCCGCAATGTTGCATCTCTCTCACTATTCTATCGCTACTACAATAATCAGTGTTCCTCGGAGCTTTCCCAGTGTATATATACCACCTCCTCTACGAAGGGTACGTAGTACCCGCCTTGCAACACAATCCCGCCCCTACTCTGTGCAACTCTCCAACCCAAGAGTGAAATGCTATTCTCAGACTTTCTTCTATTCAACTGCTGAGCTCTGGAACTCTCTCCCAGAATCAGTCTTTCCCTCTTCCTATGACTTAAATTGCTTCAAACTCCGTGTTTCCAGGCATTTTAGCTCAAACGTCCCTTGATTTCGGCCCTGTCACTCTTTGAAATCTGGGGGAGGCACTCGCTGCAGGCAGTTATGCCTTTTGTCTCCCTCATTCACATAGAAAAACAAAAAAAACACATGAATTAATAGACCAAAAAAACAGCTCATCTCCCCTTAATGCTGTATACATAAAACCAAGGGGGATAGATATAGATTTACTTAGATACAAATAAATAGATATATAGACACAGTAGATAGAAGAATAGATAACATTTATAAGTATGGATTAAATATACAAAAATACATATGTAAAGGAATACAGTACATGTTACATACAGTGTGTGTGTATGTGTGTATGTGTGTATGTGTGTATGTGTGTGTGTGTGTGTGTGTGTGTGTGTGTCACCTTTCACTTCCGCCTCCATGTAACACGAAAGAACATAATCTGAAAATGTATGTTTATGGGTCAGAACGAGAGGGGTAGTTGTGGTGATGGTGGTAGGTCAAATGGTGGTAGTTGTGGTAATAGTGGTAGTTGTAGTGGTGGTGATAGATCAAATGGTGGTAGTTGTGGTGATGGTGGTAGGTCAAATGGAGGTAGTTGTGGTAATAGTGGTAGTTCTGGTAATGGTGGTAGTTGTGTTGATGGTACTATATCATATTCTGGTAGTTGTGGTAATAGTGGTAGTTGTGGTGGTGGTGGTAGATCAAATGGTGGTAGTTGAGGCAATAGTAGTTGTTGTTGTGATGGTGGTAGATACAATGGTAGTAGTTGTGATAATAATGGTACTACCATTATTTTGTTAGTTATGATGATAATATTAGATTAAAAGATGGTAGTTGTGTTGCTAACTGTAATTGAGGTTATAGTGGTAGATCAGGTATTGGGTTATCATATAGTGGTAGTCGTTGTGGTGAGGTTGGCAGGTCATTTGGTGATTATTGTTGTGGTAGATCATATGGGATATTTTGAGGGATGGTGATAGTAAATATTGTTTTCTTTTCTATGTAAATGAAGGAGACAAAATGCAAAGCTGCCTGTAACAAGTGTCTCCCCTAAAATTGAAAGAGTGGCCAAGAGCCAAAATCAAGGTACGTTAGAGTCAAAATGCCTGGACACACGGAACTTGAAGCAGTTTAAGTCATAGGATGAGGGAAAGTTGTGGTTGCAGTAGCTAATCAGATGGAGGCAATTGTTGCGAGAGTGGTAAATCCGATGGAATTAATTTTTGTGATTGTGGTAGTTTTGGTGATGGTAGTGATTGAAGTGGTGGTTGTGATAGCGATAGTGATGATGGAAGTGATGTGGAGGTGGTACAGTTACAGTGATGATGGTAGCTGTAGTGATAGTGATAGCTGTAGTGATAGTGGTTGTTGTGGTGATAATAGTGGTTGTTGTGGTGATAATAGTGGTTGTTGTGGTGATAATAGTGGTTGGTGTGGTGATAATAGTGGTTGCTGTGATGATAATAGTGGTTGTTGTGGTGATAATAGTGGTTGTGGTGGTGATAAGAGTGGTTGTTGTGGTGATAGTGGTTGGTGTGGTGATATTAGTGGTTGGTGTGGTGATAATAGTGGTTGGTGTGGTGATAATAGTGGTTGTTGTGGTGATAATAGTGGTTGTTGTGGTGATAGTGGTTGTGGTGATACTAGTGGTTGTTGTGGTGATAGTGGTTGGTGTGGTGATAATAGTGGTTGGTGTGGTGATAATAGTGGTTGTTGTGGTGATAATAGTGGTTGTTGTGGTGATAGTGGTTGGTGTGGTGATAATAGTGGTTGGTGTGGTGATAGTGGTTGGTGTGGTGATAATTGTGGTTGTTGTGGTGATAGTGGTTGTTGTGGTGATAATAGTGGTTGTAGTGGTGACAGTGGTTGTGGTGATAATAGTGGTTGTTGTGGTGATATTGGTTGGTGTGGTGATAATAGTGGTTGTTGTGGTGATAGTGGTTGTTGTGGTGATAATAGTGGTTGTTGTGGTAATAATAGTGGTTGTTGTGGTGATAATATTGGTTGTTGTGGTGATAGTGGTTGGTGTGGTAATAATAGTGGTTGTTGTGGTGATAGTGGTTGTTGTGGTGATAGTCAATCAATCAATCAATAAATAAATTTTATTTCGTAATACGAGATTACATATAGTTTTATTACATGCCATATCTAATACATAAGCTTTTTTTTATGTAACTTGATATATTTGCAAAACGATATAAAAAGCAACTAAAAATAATTTAAAAGAACGAACAATGAATGTTCATCCTATTAGTGAAGACCTGTGTTCACCACCGTAGATATAAGAGTATATAATTATACAGTACACTAGGATTTAATATTAAAAAATCATCAGCAAATACAATTAATGTTGTTTTTGTTTTTTGTTTTTGTTTTTTTACGAATATTAGCTTTGAGAATACTGATTTTACATAAATCAATAGTTCTATTTGCAGGAAGGTATACTAAGAAACCCCATCATATACCATAATAAAAATATGTCGTCATATCAAATACTGTATATCGGGTTTCTTCTTTCTTCGTGATTTTGTATCCAGTCAATCCTAGACGAGATTATATCTAATTCCTCGTGTATGATATTAATTGAGTAAGAATCCTTCATTCTTTTGTAAATGCTCGGAAAAAAGTAACCCAATTTTAAAAAGACATAAGAACATAAGAACATAAGAAAATGGGAGTCTGCAGAAAGCCGATTGGCCTAAGCAAGGCAGATCCCTGTCCCACACAACCCCAATTACAAAGCCCAATTATAGGCTCAACACTCTAATACCCTGAGGATCATCTTACCAAACCGGTTAGAGATTAACGCAGGATTACGGGGTCTGCAGAGCGCTGATTGGCCCAACCCGGCTGATCCCCCTTCACACCCAACCCTTCTCGTCCATATGCTTATCCAATTTTTTCTTAAAGCTCCCTATCGTTCTTGATCCCACTATATCACTTGGTAGCCTATTCCACCCATCTACAACTCTGTTACCAAACCAATATTTGCCTATATCTTTTCTGAAACGAAATTTATCTAATTTGAAACCATTGGTACGAGTTCTTTCGCTATCACTGAGCTATTACTTCTTATAATGTAGTTACTAGATTTTTCAATTCTTTTAGCATATCTACATTGTATTAGTGAGACATGATGGTTTAGTAACAGAAGATTACAGGCACTGGCAGACTCATGACTGCTGGCATACACTGGGACATCAATATTTTTTTTCATAGCCTTGTTATATGCAATATTAAAAGTTTTAAAAATTCTTGATTTTCCTGTCTTGCAGTTATTCCACAATGCCAACCCATAATCAGGCTTACAATACGAGTTAAATAAAAATATAATTGTCTCCAAGTTGACATGTGCAAAATCCCTCTTTATACTATTAAAGCTAGCATAAAATGTTTTTTTAGTTTAATGATAGTGGTTGTTGTGGCGATAATAGTGGTTGTTGTGGTAATAATAGTGGTTGTTGTGGTGATAGTGGTTGTTGTGGTGATAATAGTGGTTGTTGTGGTAATAATAGTGGTTGTTGTGGTGATAGTGGTTGGTGTGGTGATAATAGTGGTTGTTGTGGTGATAGTGGTTGTTGTGGTGATAATAGTGGATGTGGTGGTGATAATAGTGGTTGTTGTGGTGATAGTGGTTGGTGTGGTGATAATAGTGGTTGTTGTGGTGATAGTGGTTATTGTGGTGATAGTGGTTGTTGTGGTGATAATAGTGGTTGGTGTGGTGATAATAGCGGTTGTTGTGGTGATAGTGGTTGTTGTGGTGATAGTGGTTGTTGTGGTGATAGTGGTTGGTGTGGTGATAGTGGTTGTTGTGGTGATAATAGTGGTTGGTGTGGTGATAATAGCGGTTGTTGTGGTGATAGTGGTTGTTGTGGTGATAGTGGTTGTTGTGGTGATAGTGGTTGTTGTGATAATAGTGGTTGTTGTGGTGATAGTGGTTGTTGTGGTGATAGTGGTTGTTGTGGTGATAATAGTGGTTGTTGTGGTGATAATGGTGGTTGTTGTGGTGATAATAGTTGTTGTGGTGATAGTGGTTGTTGTGGTGATAGTGGTTGTTGTGGTGATAATAGTGGTTGGTGTGGTGATAATAGCGGCTGTTGTGGTGATAGTGGTTGTTGTGGTGATAGTGGTTGTTGTGGTGATAGTGGTTGTTGTGGTGATAATAGCGGTTGTTGTGGTGATAATAGTGGTTGTTGTGATGATAATAGTGGTTGTTGTGGTAATAATAGTGGTTGTTGTGGTAATAATAGTGGTTGTTGTGGCGATAGTGGTTGTTGTGGTGATAGTGGTTGTTGTGGTGATATAATGGTAGTTGACGTTATAGTAGGTATCATAATCCCATCGATTGTTCCTTTGTTCTGTAGCATCGTGAATATAACCAAATGTACAACCAGAAGCGAAAGTTTCTACCTATAGCCTGTTCATTATAAATAGGCCAACAATCTTGACCACTAACGTCTATAACTAAAATAGAACTAGAGTTATTTACTATTGTTATTTATTGTTTTAGAAGAACTGGAGTAATCGAGCAATTCCTTCTATTATTTGGGAAGAGTCAGCCACGGAATAGCATTGGGAATTTACAGTCATTTGTTCAAGGCCTAATTGAGTTACCTGTATAGAGGTTATGGACAAAGGTTTCTGGCCTAATTACAATGAATCGACTATAGTGAAGTAAAAACCAAGGCATATGAGAGCTTGGCCGGGAGAACAACTGTAACATTCTGCCCTTCTTCACACTCACTCACACTCTCTCTCTCTCTATATATATATATATATATATAGTATATATATATTATGCCCCACTCATCACTACCACACAATTAACCCCTCAGCACCACCAAGGCTAATACAGAGCCTCCTGGTTAATTGGGTAGAAAGTAGGGTGTCCTGGTGGGTAATTTGTTGCTCGTATATCGTGACCTTTGACCTGACCCTTGACCCTTGACCCTTATGCCTCGCTGTATTTAGCCCTCTTTGTTGTGACTTGACATGTATTAGGATTTTTGTATGCATTATTTTCACACACAGTCCCCCAGAATCCAAAAGTTTTGTTCGACTATTTCGATGGAGAGGATTGTATCGTGGTCCTTCTCATACTAAGTTGCTTAACTATCAGCTCGCATTATCCTACACATACTCTCACAAGTGCGTCTGCGTATGTCCTATGGTGGGAACTCACGCACGTTACGGTCACCAAAGGTCGCAAGTGACATCGTAGTTAAGGTAGAATATAAGCATTGTAATATACTGTACCTATAGTTAAGAAAAACACTTTGTTCACTTTCAGCCGCATGGCTGAAAGTGAACAATGAACATACAATTATCATAATTATTTTAGTATTATCACACACACACACACACACACTCACACACACACACACACACACACACACACACATACACTCACACAGACACACGTAATGTACTGAAAAATATGAAAGCTGAACAAAATATATATTAATTTTGTCTCTAGGTCTTCTTTGTTCTGCAGTTCCCTACCTCAGTTCAATGTTTTCTTGTCGCCTCCCCCAAACTATAAGTCACACCTCCGATTCGTTGGGGGAAATCCCGGACTTATATCGATCCTTCAGACCAGCAGCGTGACAAAAAAAGAGAGAGAGAGAGAGAGAGAGAGAGAGAGAGAGAGAGAGAGAGAGAGAGAGAGAGAGAGAGAGAGAGAGAGAGAGAGAGAGAGAGAGCATGCACCTATTACATTTATTGACAACGTAAACAGGTTACATTACATTATCATGGTTGTAATAATTATAAATGAACTTACAGAAGCGTTATCATAATGGTAACAGTTAAATTACAACACCAGGAAGTGTAATCACAATGAAAACAGTATTTGTCATTTATTAACCCTTTCAAGTGATAACGCATTTTGTCCTTATATTTCGGCTGTCAATGAACTACTTTATACCGCTTACGAAGGGTCTCTAGCAATTCAGTTTGGAAAAGGCGTCCAGCATTCAATACGTTACGATCGATCTCACTCAACATTTGTTACGACCACAGATATTTCTTAAGCTGCACAAAATTGTCTAAATACAGCTATAATCAAAGTATGAAGACGTCGCCGGCACAGCAGGGGTTAAGGGGGGTCACCTGCTTTTGTTCTGTCCTTTTCTATCTTTCTCTGGCTTGTATCGATTTGGCCCCATTCAGCCTACTGTTTTAAGACGTTTATCCCCATCCAGGTGTAAATCTTTTACTGGTGAGCGGTAGCGAGCCAGTATATATTTAATTTTTGTTGGACAGTAGGCTAAATTTGTACATTTTTCGATAGAAAAATTTCTCCGGCGAAGCCGGATTTCTTCATATAATGCTGGCTCGCTATCGCTCGCCAGGAAGAAATCGACACCTAGATGGGGATAAACGTCTTAAAATAGTTGGCTGAATGGGGCCGAATGGATACAACCCAGAGAAAGAGAGAAAAGGACAAAAATAACAAAAAGCAGGTCACCCCCCTTAATACCACACTACCCACCGCATAGAAAACACCCTGCCAGCACAACACACCCACTTACCACCAGCACCACAACATATTTCAATACTACACTACCCACTACACCACAAACACAATTCCACACACATCTATCACCATCACCCCAACACATCATTTAATACCACACTACCCACTACACCACACATACCATACCAGTACACCACCACCCACCGATATCACAATGGCATCTTCCACATCCATCACCACACTTAACCCCTTCTGTACCGGCGACGTCTTTTACATTATATTCTAGCTATATTTAGACGATTTTATGCAGTTTAAGGAGGATCTGTGGTAGTAAAAAGGGTTTAGTGAAATAGTTCGAAGCCTGTTGATTGGTGAGGGGCCCTTTTTAAACTGAATAAAATCGTCTAATAATAGCCAGAATAAAATGTAAAAGACGTTGCGGTACAGAAGGGGCTAAAGGCGGCATCACACCACCTCTTTTTCCGTCAACTTTTACGGGCAATTGTATTCCGGCAGCTTCAAAATATAAGTTCCAGGAGAATTTAACTACCTAACATAATCTACCTTCGATCTAGTGTCCGATGCCAATGAGAAAGAGCCTCAAAAAATAGTACGAGGAAAAAAGTTGCTCATCGAAAATTGCTGGAAAATACACTCGTGTGACACCGCCTTAAGGGGGGATGGGCCGGTTTTTCTGGCCCCCTTCTCCCTCGTGCTTAGCCCCATTGGTTGTTAGATTTTAAGACGTATGGCCCAATAGTTTGCCGATTTTAAGACTACGCCCCATATCTTTGTCAATAGTAACTAAGACCTTTCATGCCATTTAGGTGTCGATCATTTCCTGGCGAGCGATAGCGAGCCTGTAATAATAAAATGGTAACCGGCCTTCGGCCGGAAACATTTTCTACCGAAAAATGTACAAATTAATCTGTAATTTCTAGAGGGTGTTTTTTACAGGTTTAGGGAGGTAACTAAAACATAATAAACAAATATTTCTAGAGGGTGTTTTTTACAGGTTTAGGGAGGTAACTAAAACATAATAAACAAATATATAAATGAGCAAATAAATACGCCCATTCCGCCATTAAATCATCGATCAGGTAATATCGTGCTTGGTGGTCGGAGAAACACATAAGGTATGCGGCGGAAGTGCACGTAATGTTTTGTACTAGTCCACGTAATGTACTGTAATGTAGCCCCTCAATGTACTGTACTACTGTGGCACGTAATGTACAGTCGGGCACATTAATTCCTATCCACTCCAGGCTTATTTGTACGGAAGGAAAAATTAGTAGGATTGAATTGGGTAGTCTAGTTTTATTATGGAATAGGTAATTTATACGATCAATTAAGTGTTTTAAGGGGAGATGGGCGTATTAATTTGTATTTGCTCATTTATTATTATAATTATTATTATTTATTTTTTTTTAGTTTCCTCCCTAGACCTCAACCAAACCCCCCGACCGTCCTTCAAGATAAATTGGTAATTTTTTCGATAAAAAATCTTAATATTGACAAAGAAATTGGGCGAAAGGTCTTAAAATCACCAAACTAATGGGCAGAACATCTTGATATCTGGAAACTAATGGGGCTAAGTATAAGGGAGAAGGGGGTCTAGAAAAACGACCCATATCCCCTTAAATCCAATTATTCTTGTATGCTATGTTATATTTACTGCCTTACATAACAAGAAGGAGTGGGTACAAATGTATGTGGGTGACTGTACTTGTAATGTACTCTCCTACACACACATACATACACATACACACACACACACACACACACACACAGATACACACACACACACACACATACATGAACGTCCACTGGCTCACTCTCACATACAAAGTAGAGAATAAGATTAATTAATCTGAGGTTATTATAAGTATAGTCTGCTGATAATAATTGGAGGCTAGTTTTTAATATAATAAATCTATCATAAATATGACAGTGAGAAGTATTATAACAATAATTTAGTATGTCATTTGGTTGTGCTGATGCAAATAGAAACAATGGATACCAAAGTAATATATAGAATATAATGTGCATGATTATGACGACTATATGAATAATGGTTGATCATGAAGTAGATGGTTTCAATGGTATTCCCAAGGTTGAATATGCAATTTGGTTTCCTAATATGCAAATTCAACAGCTACTATAATTCAATTTCTTAATAGCAATGCCCTACTGACCTACAGCTCAGAATAAAAGAAGACTGTAATGCAAGTTAGCAATCGTTATTGACGTATAAGAAGTTGGGTTAAATGTAAACAAAGTCACGTGACTGCCAGACGCATGATCCAACCCCATTAAACTTTTTGTCGCGCGACGTCGTTATAATTTTATTCTAGCTATATTTAGACGATTTTGTACAGTTTAAGAAGAATCTGGGGTAACGAAAAGAGTTGAGTGACATACTTCGAAGCCTGTTAATTGCTGGATGACCTTTCTAAACTGAACATAATCGTCTAATAGTAGCCATAATATAATTGAAAAGCCGTCGCCGGTACAGAAGGGGTTAAACTTTACGTGGCCTAATATCCAACGATTCGGCGACACCTGGCTATTGTCTCCAGGATTTCTGAGAACGCCCACCATCAACATCTGGAAGTAATGAGCTGATAAAGGCAAGAAGGTCAGTCACATCGCATATATCAGCTTCTTCTTTCGTGTTGATATTATCCGTGACCCGAGTTTATGATGTTCGGGGTCAACGGCTTGTAAACTTAAATTGCCTTGGGTTCGGGGTCTTTCTGTTGGTGAATATGTTTTTGTTTTGTGTAATGGTGTTGTTGATTGTGAAAGAGTAGCATAATGTTTGATATTGTGGTGTGTTTGCGGTAGTAATGAATTCAGTTTGAAAAAATTGTAGAGGGGTGGTCACAAACATCACTATATGCTAGGATAATGCATCGATTAAGATTAAGTTTAAGAAATATTATCCTGTATGGTGGTTATTGAGCTGTAATAATAGATAATGGATGACCTAGATGTGTGTACATTTGTATTATGTTTTTGTGTGTTCGTTGTTTTCTGTTGTGATGTCCCTATTCTGGCTCTGCCCAACCTAGAATGAACGGACTATAGTAGTAACGGTGGTGAATGGTCGTGGGATGGGGGTGGGGTGGGTGGGGGGGGGGGGAGGATGTAGTAGTATTGATGGTGTGATGATGATGATGATAGCTGCGGTGATGGAGGCCTTTATGGTGCCAGGGAATTAGGGTCATTTGTCATAAGGGGGGGAATGTTTGTTTTTTTCCTAGACCCCCTTCTCCTTCATGTTTAGCCACATTATATTTTAGATTTTAAGACGTTCGTTCCATTTGTTTGGTGATTGTAAGATCTTTCGCCCCATTTTGTTGTCAATATTTAGACCTTTCATGCAATTTAGGTGTCGATTTCCTCCTGGCGAGCAAAAGCGAGCCTGTAATTTAAGAGGAGCCGGCCTTCGGCCGGGAAATTTTTCTATCGAAAAATGTACAAATTTATCTTGAAAGTGGTCTCGGGTCTGTTTTTTTTTAAACTTGATGGAGGTAGCGAGGAAATTAAAAAAAAAAAATACAGTATATAAATACTAATGAATAAATAAATAACCCCCAAATTACCCACTACTCCCTTAACGTTCTATGCATAAGTTATGTTGTATTTGTGGGTGAATGGATATGTGTGGGTGGGTGGGTGTATTTGTGGGTGAATGGATATGTGTGGGTGGGTGTATTTGTGTGTGGGTGGGTGTATTTGTGTGGGTGGGTGTATTTGTGGGTGAATGGATATGTGTGGGTGGGTGTATTTGTGTGTGGGTGGATGTATTTGTGTGGGAATGGATATGTGTGGGTGGGTGTATTTGTGTGTGAATGGATATGTGTGGGTGGGTGTATTTGTGTGTGGGTGGATGAATTTGTGGGTGAATGGATATGTGTGGGTGGGTGGGTGTATTTGTGGGTGAATGAATATGTGTGGGTGTGTGTATTTGTGGGTGAATGGATATGTGTGGGTGTGTGTATTTGTGGGTGAATGGATATGTGTGGATTTGTGGGTGAATGGATATGTGTGGGTGTGTGTATTTATGGGTGAATGGATATGTGTGGGTGGGTGTATTTGTGGGTGAATGGATATGTGTGGGTGTGTGTATTTGTGGGTGAATGGATATGTGTGGGTGGGTGGGTGTATTTGTGGGTGAATGGATATGTGTGGGTGTGTGTATTTATAGGTGAATGGATATGTGTGGGTGGGTGGGTGTATTTGTGGGTGAATGGATATGTGTGGGTGTGTGTATTTGTGAGTGAATGGATATGTGTGGGTGGGTGTGTGTATTTGTGTGTGAATGGATATGTATGGGTGGGTGTATTTGTGGGTGAATGGATATGTGTGGGTGGGTGGGTGTATTTGTGGGTGAATGGATATGTGTGGGTGTGTGTATTTATGGGTGAATGGATATGTATGGGTGGGTGGGTGTATTTGTGGGTGAATGGATATGTGTGGGTGTGTGTATTTGTGGGTGACTGGATATGTGTGGGTGGGTGTGTGTATTTGTGGGTGAATGGATATGTGTGGGTGGGTGTATTTGTGGGTGAATGGATATGTGTGTGGGTGGGTGTATTTGTGGGTGAATGGATATGTGTGTGGGTAGGTGTATTTGTGGGTGAATGGATATGTGTGGGTGGGTGTATTTGTGGGTGAATGGATATGTGTGGGTGGGTGTATTTGTGTGGGAATGGATATGTGTGGATGGGTGGGTGTATTTGTGGGTGAATGGATATGTGTGGGTGGGTGTACTTGTGGGTGAATGGATATGTGTGGGTGGGTGGGTGTATTTGTGGGTGAATGGATATGTGTGTGAATGGATATGTGTGGGTGAATGGATATGTGTGGGTGGGTGTATTTGTAGGTGAATGGATATGTGTGGGTGGGTGTATTTGTGGGTGAATGGATATGTGTGGGTGGGTGTATTTGTGGGTGGGTGTAGTTGTGGGTGAATGGATATGTGTGGGTGGGTGGGTGTATTTGTGGGTGAATGGATATGTGTGGATGGGTGTATTTGTGTGTGAATGGATATGTGTGGGTGGGTGTATTTGTAGGTGAATGGATATGTGTGGATGGGTGTATTTGTGGGTGAATGGATATGTGTGGGTGGGTGTATTTGTGTGTGAATGGATATGTGTGAGTGGGTGTATTTGTGTGGGAATGGATATGTGTGGGTGGGTGTATTTGTGGGTGAATGGATATGTGTGGGTGGATGTATTTGTGGGTGAATGGATATGTGTGGGTGGGTGTATTTGTGTGGGAATGGATATGTGTGGGTGGATGTATTTGTGTGTGAATGGATATGTGTGGGTGTGTTTATTTGTGTGTGGGTGGATGTATGTGTGTGTGAATGGATATGTGTGGGTGTGTGTATTTGTGTGTGGGTGGATGTATTTGTGTGTGAATGGATATGTGTGGGTGTGTGTATTTGTGTGTGGGTGGATGTATGTGTGTGTGAATGGATATGTGTGGGTGTGTGTATTTGTGTGTGGGTGGATGTATGTGTGTGTGAATGGATATGTGTGGGTGGGTGTCTTTTCATGTACGTAAGTAAATATGCGTGTTGTATTGAAAGAGGTCATTATACGGGTGCTTTCGTAAATGGCTATCGTGATCGTGTCGGCCGTTCGATAATTGTAATGGCGTAATTATTGGCCCATGAAAAGAAAACGGTGTAAGGCACAATGCTGGGATGCTGGGGTAGAGGAACATTGAAGATACTATGATATATATATATATATATATATATATATACCGGGTATATATAATTATATACAGTATATATATATATATATATATATATATATATTTCCAGACGACGTAATTCCCGAGAAAGGGTGGCCTTGTGCATTAGGCGTTTGACACCAATCGCTAGGTCATGTTGCCCGGGCTTGACATCTACCAATAAAATGTTGACAGTGCGGGTTCGATCCGCTGACCCTCTGATTAGCAGCCAACGCTCTACTGACTATGCCACGTCTCGCGACTATATTACTATGATAATGTTGCTTATCGTATAGCAAGGCCATTACCTTTTGTATGAGGAAGGGATAATTGATGCTGCTATGTTTTTATGCTATGGAAAATTAATAGTACAACGATATAATTATTTAGGTAGAAAATTATGATACGCTGTTTTTCATGCAATTGTGTTTTTCTTAATCGACATTTCTTGTTATTTGCAATAAGTAGATTCATATTATATAATTTAATTTATAGTGTCTTGATATATAGATCCTTGTGGAGCTTCAAATGAGCCAGTTCTTCTTCTCTGTGAGTGGTCATCATATTAATATTAACCCTTTGAGGATCATGACGCGTTTTCACAGTTTATTCTGATTATCATTAGACGAGTTTAAACAATTTACGAAGGATCTGTTAGAAATATATGGGTAAAGCCTATCTCATTTAACCCTCTGACATTCATATACCTTTCCTAATCTAAATAAAATCGTCTGATAATAGCCAGAAACATTAACAGAAAAGCGCACGGATCTTGAAAGGGTTAAGGCTAATTGCATAAGTAGCACTCATAATATATTTGGCTGTGTTGTAGTCACTCTGTTACAATCGATATTATGAATGGCGTGTTGACAGCGATAATTCCAGTGTTCACAATGCAGAACTAATAATTCGTTTGTAATTACGTAATTGCTACATAGCAAGCATGCCCTAACATAACGTATGTAACCATCTGTTGGAGGGATGATCATATATATATATATATATATATATATATATATATATATATATATATATATATATATATGAGAGCGTGGTAATTAGTATTATATGATACTTTTTCAGTCCACTATTCGTGGGCTTAACTCTTACAAAGGATATTTGAGGTTCCAAATATATTTTCTACTTTTAATAAAGTGTTTATTCCAGACTCAGTTATGCAAACCTGTACTCTCAGCTCTCCTAATACGCGAAAACCCTAATACACGCCTGGGAGTCGGAAACCCCCCAAATTTCTCATTAAGCGTCTACGGTTCCTAACACGTGTTTCGTGAGCCCAAAAGTTGCCAAATCCGCCTTTTACCTAATACACGTGGACACCCATAATTTTGCGTGACACCAGATATTATTTGCATATTAAAAGCATACCTTCTAAGCTATCTATCTATCTATCTATCTATATGCTCAGGCCCAATCCCCACTTTTCCTATTTTTTTTGTTTATGTTCATATTCTATTTAATTCTATTTTATTATATATTTGTTTTCTTTCTTGGGGGTGGCCGCCTCAAGACAGAGCAAGAACAGGGAAAACACAAAACACAACATAAAACAACGAACAAACACAGACAAAACACAAATTCACACACATCTAGGTCACCAAGGAGAAGACCCACAGACCAGGGTCACCAAGGTCGCTCCAGCACTCCCCCGGCCCCCACACACCGGGAGAGGTTCCGATCTCGGCAGGCAGACATGCAGCGGATCCGAAGCCACAAGCCCGCCCACCACACTTCCAGGGACACCCTTCATATTTACCGTCTCCCCGGGCCAGGCGCCAGATGGACTATTATCTAGTCCAACTTGCGCCCGACCCCTTCCCACAAATGACCACGTGTTCACTCAACTATTCACAAGCATTCTCCATTCATTCCTGTTTATTACCACTTCCTTTGCCTGATCTATAGTCATTCCTCTATCATCCAAATCTTGTCTTACACAGTCTCTCCATCTCAATGGGGGTCTTCCTGCCCTTCTATCTCCCCTTGTATCTGACTCACATATTCTCTTTGTAAGCCTTTCATCTCCCATTCGTTCAACAGATACGGTTATAGATACATAATGAGAAATGACCTAACTATGCAGCACAACAGTATAGAAACTATAGGTATTGAAATATGTGCGGAGAATGCAGATAACGTAATTGTGATGATTGTATATGGGAGGCCTCATTCTGACTTTAAATATTTTCTAGAGAAATTCAATCATATTATTACTGTTATTAGCGACGAAAAGAAAATTGGCTATATTGGTGGAGACTTCAATATCAATCTATTAAGACATGAAGATGATAATGCAGTAGCAGATTTCACTACTTCATGTCACTCAAAAGAGTGATACAATAATACAATATGCAAACCAACACGAGTCACTCACTCCACAGCAACAATCATTGACCATATTTGGTCTAATAATTATATTAATAACAGATTAAGTGGAATTGTTTACAATAAAATCTCTGACCATTTTCCAGTATTTTCGGTGTATAATTATAATATTTCTAAATCGAAATTTAAAGAGGAAAATGATACAACAATATCTTTCAGAAATTATAATGCTGAAAATCTTGATAATTTTAAGCAATGCATGGAGAGTGTATCATGGGACCTGGTTTATTCTTCTTCCAATCCTAATATTATTTACAGCAACTTCATAAGTATATTCAGTGCGTGTTTCAACAAATATTTTCCCATAATTACGAAACGTATTAAAGCAAATCACATAAATAAGCCATATATATCGAATAATATTAAATCATTGATCAAAGAGAAGAATATACTGGCACGGAAATACGCTCTAAGGCCCATCACGTTCGGGGAGGAATTCCGCACATTACGCAACACAGTCTAGCAAGAAATTAGACAAGCAAAAGGAAATTATTACAAAACTAAACTAACAGAACATTCAGGGAACACCAAGAAAGTCTGGAACATTATTAATTCTGTTCTCAATAAAGACAAACAAAATAAGATTAACGACACATTTATGCATAATGATGTAGAATTAAATATCCCACAACAGATTGCAAATAAGTTCAATTCTTACTTTATCAATGTGGGGAAATCTCTTGCAGAAAATATTACTGATGAAAATGTAGATTATAATACTTACTTACTAAACAGGCAAGAAACTGTATTTAATATGTCACCTATTACACAAGATGAATTATTGCATGCCATAGAAAACTTGCGGGATTCTTCTCCGGGTTATGATGACATACCTATGTCTATAGTGAGGAAGGTCATCCATATACTGTCACCTATTATTTTACACTTATGTAATAGTTCATTTGCGACTGGGATTTTCCCTGAGGATCTTAAAGTTGCCAAAATAATACCTATTTTTAAGTCAGGAGATGTAAGTCTTTTTAAAAATGATCGACCAGTATCTGTTTTACCTGCCATAAGTAAAATATTAGAAAAAGTTATGTTTGATAGGCTCATGGATTATTGCACTACTAATGGTATTTTGTCAGATGCCCAATATGGATTTAGGAAAGGACGTTCCACTGAATTAGCCTTATCAAAATTCAAAAGTGATATCCTCAGTTCCTTTGACAATAAAGATTATTTAATAAGCATATTTTTAGATCTGTCTAAGGCATTTGATACGGTTCACCATCAGATGTTGATAGATAAACTCAAACATTATGGAATTAGAGATATTACACATACTTGGTTTCAGTCATACTTAAGTAATCGGAGGCAATATGTGCAATATAAGGACTGCAAATATGAACAACAGTTTATAACATATGGAGTCCCACAGGGGTCCATATTGGGCCCACTGCTCTTCATTTTATATATTAATGATTTTATTAACTCTAGCACTATATTTAACTTCCTGTTATTTGCCGATGATAGCACTTTGTACGCCAGACACAGGGATCTACGTTTCCTAATAGATGTAGTCAATAATGAGCTAAATAACATACCGGTAACAAGGTGGACACAAGCTAATAAGCTTACTCTTAATATTGACAAAACTAAGTATATAATTTTTAAGAGGAATAAATCTATCGCTCAAAATTTAGCACCAATTAAGATTGCAAATAATGTACTAAAGGAGGAGGAACATATAAAGTGTCTTGGTGTTGTGGTGGATAGCAGGCTGTCGTGGGGCATAACATATACATGATTTGAAAAACAAACTTAATAAGCAATGTGGCATACTCTACCTTACACGACACTGCTTTAATATTAGTGCTCTAAAACAATTATATTATAGTCTTATCTATCCACAGTTGTTATATTGCCAAACAATTTGGGGTGCAACTAGTAAAACCAAATTATTAACTATTGAAAAATCACAAAAAATAATAATTAGAACTATACCACATAAATCAAGATATGCCCACACAAATGAACTTTTTAGTAAACTTGAATTATTTAAATTTAAGGATATCAATACTTACTGCAGTGCGCTTTTCGAATTTAAATGTCTGCATAACCTTGATAGCACTGATTTGTTTACACCTAGTAACAATGAAAGGTACAATTTAAGGGGAGCTGATCTATTAAGAATTCCTCTCATGACTTCTAGTCAAGCTCAGACATGTATAAAATATCATGGAGTTAAGGTGTGGAACGGATTACCTCAAAATTTAATAAATATACAGGAAATATCTCGGTTTAAGAGACAATTAAAAAACATTCTATTAACACAATATCAACAGTGACTACTAAAATAGGTATATCACCAATTATGCTACCAATAATTACAACATCCCTATCACCTAGATCGACAAATGTATAACCTTTAACAATATTTACGCTGACTGTGCGTGTATATATGTGTAGAGTCACGTAAAGGGTTGAATGAGTTTGAATACTATTTTGTAATAAACATGCTTCTATTTTTGTCTGTAAAGGTGTATATAATGTATGTGTAGTTGGCATTTGAATACAAAATGTGTTTTTTTGTTATAGAAATGGATATTATAGTCTACAGTAAATTATTTACCATGTTCTCATATATAGGTCTAAATGAATGGTGTAAGTGTGTACTCCATGCACAACAAAGTTTATGTCCTTTACTAATTAGGCATAATTATACTGTTAGGGTAGCGTATGTGTCTTTGTGTCGAATTGTGGGTATAATTGCGAGTATGGCCTTTGAACATCAAGTCAATAGTTGTACAATGTATATTATATATATTCAATTTTGTAAATGGTATTACATGTGTAATTGTGATAAAAAAACAATCAGCTGTGAGCTCTGGGAAGTGAGTGTGACCTCAGTGTTAATCACCATTAATTTAATTTATTTTATTTTATTATATTTTGCCTACATACATCCCTTTTCGAAGTTAGAACATTCTTTACAACACGTAGTTCCCAGGGCACATAGCTGTGACTAAATATATTATATACAATTGCATTTTGATAGATCGAGTTATAGCCAGGTGCCTTTAAGAGAGACATCTCTCAAAAGGCTCAGCCTTATTTGTTTGTATTATTATCATATATTTTTGTTTTTAACAAATAATTTGTAAGCAAAATTGTATTGTATACTAAAGGCTAAATAAAAAGATTTCAATTCAATTCAATTTCAATTCAATTCAATTTCAATTCAATTCAATTCATGATCATACCAGCTCAGCACCCTTCTGTCCACTCTGGCTGACAAATGTTCCTGCTGCCCCACTCTCCTACGTATCTCTTAATTCCTCAATCCGTCTCTGCGAGGAACTCCACACATACTCCTCAAGCAGTTCATCTCCATCACATCCAGCTTTCTTCTCTCCCTTTTCCTTCAGAGCCCATGTCTCAGCCCCATACATCACTGTTGGCACAACAATTCCTTGATACATTGCACTTTTTACTTTCATTCCGAGATTTCTCGTCTTCCACATACTTCCCATTGCTCCGAAAACCTTCCTTCCTTCACACACTCTCTGTTTTACCTCCATTTATATACCTCCACTCCTGCTTATCGTTCCTCCTAGATATTTAAAACACTCTACTTGTTCCAATATTTCCCCATCCAGCCTCACATTTAGATTCACCCTACGATCACCCCTATTACACACCATGACTTTACTTTTATTGACGTTCACCTTCAGTTTCCTTCTCCCACAACCCACTCCAAACTCTTTGACTACCCGCTGCAATTTCTCCTCAAAATCCGCCACCAACGCTGTGTCATCAGCGAACAGCAACTGATTTAACTCCCAATCTCTACCATTCTTTCCTACTAAACCCGATCCTCTTTCCTATAGTTCTCATTTTCACCTCCCTCACCACACCATCCATAAACATATTAAACAGCCAAGGAGACAATACACAACCCTGTCGCAAACCTACCTTTACCCCAAACCATTCACTCAACTCACCATTTCCTACTCTAACACATGCTCTGCTCCCTTCATAAAATCTCTTAACTGCTTCCAACAAATTTCCTCCAATTTCATAAATCCTTAACACCTTCCACATTGCTTCACGATCCACACGATCATACGCTTTTTCCAAATCCATAAAAGCCCAAAATATCTCCTTCTCTAAATACTTCTCGCATGCATACTCGCATACTAAGCGATGTATGCAAAGCAAAAGGTTAGGAGAATATTAGTGTTAGTGTGTCTCTAAGATAATGATTCGCTCACATTTCATGTCAAAGCGACAGTATAAGTTGGTTGTCCTTGGAATATAAAGAGAATGCCTATATTTGTAAATTCTTGGGGCCTGCAGTCATAGTGGGGTAGAAGACGTGATGATCGATATTGTGGTGGTGGTGGGAATGAAATGATGGTGGCAGTAGAGGTGGTGGTGGTGGGGGTTTTGGGAATGAAATTATGGTGGCAGTAGAGGTGGTGGTGGTAGTAGAGGTTGTGGTGGTGGTAATGAGAAGAAGATGGTGGTGGTGGTGGTGGTGATGGTGGGATAATGGGAAGATGGTGGTAGCAGTAGAGGTGGTGGTGGTTAATATGGTGGTGGTAGTTGTAATAGTTATAGTATATTGGGTAGTATTCATAGATATGATGATAGAAGTGATAGTAATGTGTGTGGTGGTAGATATAATAGTAGTAGCATTGGTAGTGAAAGTGGTGGTAGTCAATATGGTAGTGGTGGTGATAATAACAAGTTACAATAGTGGTGGTAGAGGTGATAGTGGTAGCAATGGTAGTGAAAGTAGTGGTAGTGGTAGCAGTGGTAGTGAAAGTAGTGGTAGTGGTAGCAGTGGTAGTGAAAGTAGTGGTAGTGAAAGTAGTGGTAGTGGTAGCAGTGGTAGTGAAAGTAGTGGCATTGGTGGTAGTGAAAGTAGTGGTAGTGAAAGTAGTGGCAGTGGTAGTGAAAGTGGTGATACTGGTAGTAGTGGTAGTGAAAGTGGTGGTAGTCAATAGTGTAGTGGTGGTGGTGGCGTGAGGTACAGGTAGTATATAATACACACCTGTCTGAGCTACCACGGTAACCAGTAAACACCATCTACTACCCCCCCCCCCCCCTCCCTACCCCAAGGATCCTATACAGTACAGAGATCTTGCACCCTCGTTCACCAATCACTACACTCTTTCACCAATACAGAGATCTTGATACGTAAATGGCACGAAAGGTCTTAATATTGGCAAAGAAATGGAGTTAAAGGTCTCAAAATCGCCAGACAAATGGAACGAACGTCTTAAAATCTCAAAACTAATGGGGCGAAACATGAGGGAGAAGGGGGTCCAGAAAAACGAACTACCCCCTTTAATTGGTAAGAAAAGAATTGCAGATGCTGAAAAAGGACAAATAATGTCCGAAATAGAAGGTGACCCTAACCTTTCCACAATCCGGGCTGCATTTACTTCACAATTTATTTCCATTATATTATATTTCCAAACGTTAAAATTTATGTTCTTTTCCACTAACTTACTCCAGGCACTTACTTCTATATTTATTTAACCCATTCTGTACCGGTGACGTCTTTCTCGTTTTATTCTAGCTATGTTTAGACGATTTGGTGCGCTTAAGAAGGATCTGCGGTAGTAAAAAGGGCTAATTAAGATACTTCGAAGCATGTTAAGTGCTGAATAAAATCGTCTATTAGTAGCTAGAATAAGCATTAAATAGACGTCGCTGGTAGAGAAGCGGTTAATTTTACCTTCATTTGGTAGAGAAGGGGTTAAATTTTCCTTTCATTTGGTAGAGAAGGGGTTAAATTTCCCTTTCATTTGTTAGAGAAGGGGTTAAATTTCCCTTTCATTTGGTAGAGAAGGGGTTAAATTTCCCTTTCATTTGGTAGAGAAGGGGTTAAATTTCCCTTTCATTTGGTAGAGAAGGGGTTAAATTTTCCTTCATTTGGTAGAGAAGGTATTAAATTTCCCTTTCATTTGGTAGAGAAGGGGTTAAATTTCCCTTTCATTTGGTAGAGAAGGGGTTAAATTTTCCTTTCATTTGGTAGAGAAGGGGTTAAGTTTTCCTTTCATTTGGTAGAGAAGGGGCTAAATTTTTCTTTCATTTGGTAGAGAAGGGGTTAAATTTCCCTTTCATTTGGTAGAGAAGGGGTTAAATTTTCCTTTCATTTGGCAGAGAAGGGGTTAAATTTCTCCTTCATTTGGTAGAGAAGGGGTTAAATTTCTCCTTCATTTGGTAGAGGTGTTAAATTTCTCCTTCTGTCTTCGTGGTGCAATGCATAAGTGTGTTGATTTTCGGTGTGAGCATCCTAGGTTCGAATCCCCGGACTGCCACATGTGTTTGTTAATTTCATTAATCGAGTTTAGGAGTAAAGTTGGTTGGTGGAGAAAACATAATAATTACATAACTTCTCGACTTCCCTCCTCACCTGTTCTACCCTCTGCCACACCTTTGTAATCAAGCTCTTACTGTTATGCCTCCCCCCTCCCTTCATTACGGCCACCCTGTTATTTCTGTGTTCCTGGCATACTTCATACGGCTGGTTTCTCTTCAGGCCTCTCAGAACAGTCAATATATAATATAACATTCGGTTCGGTCTATCATTCGGATTTTTTTTTCTCCGAAAAATGTACAAAATTAATCTTAAAATGGAATCCAGGAGGTGTAATTTTCAGTTTGATGGAGGTCTAGGGAACAAACTAGAAACCTTTCCTTAAGGAGATTACAATTTAACAACATACATTAATATATAAAATGGCGTACGTATTTCCTGATTAGATAAAAATCTACGCAACATCTAACATTACAATTATGTTTTAATTACATAGAAACATTAATTATATTCCCCTCACCCTGCCTTTAATTAACGATAACACATCTTATATGTATTTTTGTTTCTCTTTATCTCTCTCTCTCTCTCTCTCTCTCTCTCTCTCTCTCTCTCTCTCTCTTTCATATATATATATCTATATATACTGTATATCTATATATTTATCTATCTATCAATGTAGGTAGATAGATAGATAGATAGATAGACAGATAGATAGATAAATAGATAGATAGATATATTTTGGCGAATTTGTTAAAATAGGACTTGAGAGGCAATCAACTCTTCCGGGTTATTAAGCACACTGTAAGTCAAGAATAACGTCAGGACTGGAGCCCCTTCTCCAGAACTCCAGTCCCTTGAGATGTTGGCATTTGATGGAATAAGTTTTGAAATAGTATAATATAACTCACAGAATAATTATGTTTGTACTTTTCTTTAACATAGGTTACATATATCAATTAAAAATATACTTTTTGGGGTTAAGTATAAGATGTAATTTTGTGTATATACTGTATATATATACTGTATATATATATATATATATATATATATATATATATATATATATATATATATATATATATATATAATATATATATATATATATATATATATTGCGCGCGTGTGCATGCACACCTATATACATTCCCCCTCCCCTCCTCAAAAAAAAAAATCTTCACCCAAATTATGTAATTGTATATTCATGGTCAATTATTTTGTATATAATTGATACATTATAATTACGCAGCATCAATATACTATACTTATGGAAGTCTAGTTCTTATCACACATAGCCTTCCTGTAAATATTTGAATTAATATATCACCTTATATTTTTTTTACCTTTCTTCTTGCATAAGGCATTTAATTAAGGGGGGTCACCTGCTGTTTTTCTCTTTATCTCCTTTTCTCTCTTTCTCTGGCTTGTATCCATTCGGCTCCATTCAGCCAATTGTTTTAAGACGTTTACCCCCATCCAGGTGTCGATTTCTTCCTGGCGAGCGATAGCGAGCCAGCATTGTATGGAGAAATCCGGCTTAGCCGGAGAAATTTTTCTATCGAAAAATTTACAAATTTAGCTTGCTGTAAACAAAAATATATATATATACCGGTATATAAATATACTGTATGCTGGCTCTGGCTCGCTACCGCTCGCCAGGAGAAAATCGACACCTGGATGGAAGTAAACGTCTTAAAATAGTAGGCTTAATGGGGCCGAATAGATACAAGCCAGAGAAAGAGAAAAGGAGGAAAAACAAAAAAGCCTGTGACCCTCCTTAATATCATTCATGGTGTTGGTGATATACTGTATGCACCTTGAAAGCCTGTGACCCTCCTTAATATCATTCATGGTGTTGGTGATATACTGTATGCACCTTGAAAGCCTGTGACCCTCCTTAATATCATTCATGGTGTTGGTGATATACTGTATGCACCTTGAAAGCCTGTGACCCTCCTTAATATCATTCATGGTGTTGGTGATATACTGTATGCACCTTGAAAGCCTGTGACCCTCCTTAATATCATTCATGTTGTTGGTGATATACTGTATGCACCTTGAAAGCCTGTGACCCTCCTTAATATCATTCATGTTGTTGGTGATATACTGTATGCACCTTGAAAGCCTGTGACCCTCCTTAATATAATTCATGTTGTTGGTGATATACTGTATGCACCTTGAAAGTTTGTCAGTGCTCGTAATTGTATTCTATAATTGACTAAACTTTACACTATACACTTTATACAGTCCTTGTATTATATTGTAATTTGTGGGATCAATTGCAGAGTTATGGATCTTTATTATTTAATTTATCTTAATTTAAAATCTCTCTCTCTATCTGTCTATCTCTCTTTCTCACTCTCAATCTATCTTTCTCACTCTCACTCTCTCTCTCTCTCTCTCTCTGTCTGTCTATCTCTCTCTTTCTCACTCTCAATCTATCTTTCTCTCTCTCTCTCTCTCTCTCTCTTTTTCAATATGGCACAGGTTTTCCTCATAAGCACTTATACATACACCCATAGCTTATACATACACCCATAGCTTATACATACACCCATAGCTTATACATACACCCATAGCTTATATAGCTTATACATACACCCATAGCTTATACATACACCCATAGCTTATACATACACCCATAGCTTATACATACACCCATAGCTTATACATACACCCATAGCTTATACATACACCCATAGCTTATACATACACCCATAGCTTATACATACACCCATAGCTTATACATACACCCATAGCTTTCCAAATCAAATGAATTCGGATAGTAATATTAACATACCAAATTGCTTCACATGTTAGTAATACTCATATGCTTCATTCAGACTGCCATGGAAATATATAATGTCCATACTGATAAAAAACTAAACAAAACAAACTTGATGTTGGTGTATAGATTAACCTTTCCAAGATCCAATACGCGTTTCTGGCTATTATTAGACGATTTTATTCAGATTAGTAGGGACATACAGTATATGGAAGTCGGAGGGTTAATTATTGGGATAGTCTTTATACCCGGTTCATTCCAACAGATCCTTCTTCAGTTGTATAAAATCGTCTACTGATAGCCAGAATAGACTGTCAACACGCGTCATGGTCCTCAAAGGGTTAATGTTGGTACTAGATAACGGTACAGTTAACCCCTTCTGTGCTGACGACGCCTTTTACATTTGATCTGAAGTATATTTAGACGATTTTGTGCAGTTTAAGAAGGATCTGTGGTAGTAAAAAGGGTCGAGTGAGATAGTTCGAAGCCTGTTCATTGCTGGAGGCCCTATTAAGGGGAGATTTCCACTTGAGAGATTATTTTCTTTACCCCTTTCTCCCTCATGTTTAGCCCCATTGCTTTTGAGATTTTAAGACGTTCGCCCCACTAGTTTGGCGATTTTAAAACCTTTCGCCCCATTTATGTAACTTTTAAGACATTTCGTGCCATTTAGGTGTCGATATTTTCCTGGCGAGCGATAGCGAGCCTGTAATTTAAGAGGATTCGGCCTTCGGCCGGGACATTTTTCTACCGGAAAATGTACAAATTTATCTTGAAAGGGGGTCAATGGGGTGTAATTTCAAACTTGATGGAAGTCTAAGAAACAGACTAAAGACCTCCCCTTAACCTGAATACAAGTGTCCAATAGTAGCCAGAATAAAGTTAAAAGGACGGCGCCGGTACAGAAGGGGTTAATTCCCACTTGACCTTGTGTGTGTGTGTGTGACCTTAGTATTATTGCTTGTTTGTTAGCAAGGTCAGCTCACAATAGCTAACGTCATTATATCTCATGTTGTTTTATTTATAACTCTTCACTATGTAATATGTTCTTTATTAACTCTATATTTCCTTTTCTCTCCATGTTGCTTTTGCATGTAAACGTTTAATTGATCCTAATATTTAACAGATCCTTTACTTTACTTTATCCACGTTGCTTTACTTTTGATCTATCCATCTATATATTTGTGTATCCATTTTCAGTATAAACGTTTAACTTGTCCTAATATTTAGCAGCTTACTTACTCTGTTTAATCCACGTTGACATATTTTCTATCTATCCATCTATATATTTTCTATCTATCCATCTATATATTTTCTATCTATCCATCTACATATTTTCTATCTATCCATCTATATATTTTCTATCTATCCATCTATATTATATTCCTTCCATCTATATATTTTCTACTATCTATCCATCTATATATTTTCTATCTATCCATCTATATATTTTCTATCTATCCATCTACATATTTTCTATCTATCCATCTATATATTTTCTATCTATCCATTCTATTTTTTTTATCTATCCATCTATATATTTTCTATCTATCCATCTACATTTTTTTTATCTATCCATCTATATATTTTCTATCTATCCATCTATATATTTTCTATCTATCCATCTATATATTTTCTATCTATCCATCTATATATTTCTATCTATCCATCTATATATTTTCTATCTATCCATCTATATATTTCCTATCTATCCATCTATATATTTTCTATCTATCCATCTATATATTTTCTATCTATCCATCTATATATTTCCTATCTATCCATCTATATATTTTCTATCTATCCATCTATATATTTTCTATCTATCCATCTACATTTTTTTTATCTATCCATCTATATATTTTCTATCTATCCATCTACATATTTTTCTATCTATCCATCTATATATTTCCTATCTATCCATCTATATATTTTCTATCTATCCATCTATATATTTTCTATCTATCCATCTATATATTTCCTATCTATCCATCTATATATTTTCTATCTATCCATCTATATATTTTCTATCTATCCATCTATATATTTCCTATCTATCCATCTATATATTTTCTATCTATCCATCTATATATTTTCTATCTATCCATCTACATTTTTTTTTATCTATCCATCTATATATTTTCTATCTATCCATCTACATATTTTTCTATCTATCCATCTATATATTTTCTATCTATCCATCTATATATTTTCTATCTATCCATCTATATATTTTCTATCTATCCATCTATATTTTTTTCTATCTATCCATCTATATATTTGTCTATATATCCATCTATATATTTTATATCTATCCATCTATATATTTTCTATCTATCCATCTATATATTTTCTATCTATCCATCTACATATTTTTCTATCTATCCATCTACATATTTTTCTATCTATCCATCTATATATTTTCTATCTATCCATCTATATATTTTCTATCTATCCATCTATATATTTTCTATCTATCCATCTACATATTTTTCTATCTATCCATCTACATATTTTTCTATCTATCCATCTATATATTTTTCTATCTATCCATCTATATATTTTCTATCTATCCATCTATATATTTTCTATCTATCCATCTATATATTTTTCTATCTATCCATCTATATATTTTCTATCTATCCATCTATATATTTTTCTATCTATCCATCTATATATTTTTCTATCTATCCATCTATATATTCATCAATCCCTGTTTAGCCTATGTTACTTTGTACTGTCCTATTTCCTCTTTTAAGGGGGGATTTCCACTTGAGGAACTTTTTTCTTGGCCCCTTTCTCTCTCATGTCTAGCCCCATTGCTTTTGAGATTTTAAGACGTTCGCCCCATTATTTTGACGATTTTAAGAACTTTCGACCCATTTCTGTCAATTTTAAGACCTTTCGTGCCATTTAGGTGTCGATTTTATCCTGGCGAGCGATAGCGAGCCTGTAATATAAGAGGAACCGGCTTTCAGCCGGGACATTTTTCGGTAGAAAAATGTACAAATTTATCTTGAAAGAGGGTCAAGGGGGTGAAATTTTAAGATTGCTGGAGGAGTAGAAAACAAACTAAAAAACCTCCCCTTAACCCATTCAGTACCGGTGACGTCCTTTTCATTATTATCTGGCAACTGTTAGACGACTTTATTCAGCTTAGGAAGGACGTCTAACAATAACACAGGGTGTACAGACTATCTCAATACATCCGTTGAGCTACGGTACCGTACAGCATTCCAAAGCTTCATAAAATCGTCAAAAAGTAGCTGAAATCAAATACAAAAGACATCGCTGGTACAGAGGGGAGGTTTTTAGTTGATTCCCTAGGCGTCCATCAAGCTTAAAATTACTCCCCCTAGACCCCCTTTCAAGATAAATTTGTACATTTTTCGGTAGAAAAATTTCCCGGCCGGAGGCCGGTTCACCTTAATACAGGCTCGCTATCGCTCGCCAGGAAAAAATCGACACCTAAATGTCACGAATGGTCTTAAAATTGACAGAAATGGGGCGAGGGTTCTTAAAATCGCCAAACTAATGGGGCGAACGTCTTAAAATCTCAAAAACAATGGGGCTAAACATGAGGGAGAAAGGAGTCCAGAAAAATATCCTCCAGGTGGAAATCTCCCCTTAACCCTTTCTGTACCGACGATGTCTTTTCCATTTTATTCTGGCTATATTTTTAGAGTATTTTGTGTAGTTTAAGGGGAGGTTTCCACTTGAGGGATTTTTTTTTCGAACTTCCTTCTCCCTCATGTTTAGCCCCATTGCTTTTGAGATTGTAAGATGTTTGCCCCATTAGTTTGACGATTTTAATAACTTTCGCCCCATTTGTCAATTTTAAGACCATTCGTGCCATTTAGGTGTCGATTTTTTCCTGGCGAGCGATAGCGAGCCTGTAACTTAAGAGGAATCGGCCTTCGGCCGGGACATTTTTCTACCGAAAAATGTACATATTTATCTTGAAAGGGGGTCTAGGGGATGTAATTTTAAGCTTGATGGAGGTCTAAGCAACACACTAGAAACCTCCCCTTAAGAAGGATCTGTGATAGTAATAATGGTGAAGTGAGAAAGTTCGACGAAGCCTGTTAATGGCTGGAGGCCCTTTTGAAACTCGGTAAAATCGTCAAATGGTAGTAGCCAGATGAAAGTTAAGAAGACGTAGCCGGTACAGAAGGGGGTTAAGAGGGGTGACCTGCTTTTTGTTATTTCTGTCCTAAATGGCACGAAAGGTCTTAAAATTGACAGAAATGGGTTGAAAGTTCTTAAAATCGTCAAAATATTGGGGCAAACGTCTTAAAATTAGAAAAACAATGGGGGCTAAACATGAGGGAGAAAGGAGCCAAGAAAAAAATCCCTCAAGTGGAAATATCCCCGCCCGGGACAATTAGTAACCTTGAAAATACCACAGGCAGGTAACACGTAATAATAGATAATGGGATAACAACAGGTAAGCTAGATAATTAACAGGATAATTGGAGAGAATAAAAAACTGTATTAACGTGCTTAAGGGAGTGACCTGTTTTTGTTCTGTCCTTTTCTATCTTTCTCTGGCTTGTATCCATTCGGCCCCATTCAGCCAACTATTTTAAGACGTTTATCCTCATCTAGGTGTCGATTTCTTCCTGGCGAGCGATAGCGAGCCAGCATTATATGAAGAAATCCGGCTTCGCCGGAGAAATTTTTCTATCGAAAAATTTACAAATTTAGCCTGCTGTCTAACAAAAATAAAAAATATGCTGGCTCGCTACCGCTCACCAGTAAGAAATTGACACCTGGATGGGGATAAAACGTCTTAAAACAGTAGGCTGAATGGGGCCAAATGGATACAAGCCAGAGAAAGATAGAAAAGGACAGAACAAAAACAGGTCACTCCCCTTAAGCACGTTAATACATTGTCTTATTCTCTCCAATTATCCTGTTAATTATCTAGCTTACCTGTTGTTATCCCATTATCTATTATTTCGTGTTACCTGCCTGTGGTATTTTCAAGGTTACTAATTGTCCCGGGCTTAGGGGGAGATTTCCACTTGAGGGATTTTTTTCTTGGCTCCTTTCTCCCTCATGTTTAGCCCCATTGCTTTTCTAATTTTAAGACGTTTGCCCCATTATTTTAACGATTTTAAGAACTTTCAACCAATTTCTGTCAATTTTAAGACCTTTCGTGCCATTTAGGTGTCGATTTTATCCTGGCGAGCGATAGCGAGCCTGTAATTTAAGAGGAACCGGCTTTCAGCCGGGACATTTTCTACCGAAAAATGTACAAATTTATCTTGAAAGGGGCTCAAGGGGGTGTAATCTTAAGCTTGAAGGATATCTAGGGACCAAACTAAAAACCTCCCCTTAAGGGAATAGTGGTTATTTTTTTTGGGGGGGACTGTTTATTTATATATTAAATTTTTCTTTTCTTTTTTAGTTACCTCTCTAGACCTCCATCACGTTTAGAAAATAAACCCCTACCCCCCCCCCCCCCCCCCCGTTCAAGATAAATTTGTACATTTTTTTTCGGTAGAAAAGTGTGGTTTCTCCTAAAATTACAGGCTCGTTATCGCTCGCCAGGATAACATCGACACGTAAATGGCATGAAAGGCCTTAAAATTTACAACGGAATGGGGCGAAAGGTGTTAAAATCGACAAACTAATCGGCCGAACGTCTTAAAATCTCAAAGCAAATGCGGCTTAACACGAGGGAGAAAGGGGACCAGAACAACGCCCCATCTCCCCTCAATAATTGTCCGGGACTTGAATTGAGACTATCAGGCACGTCATCTCTGTAATTATCTCTGTTTAATGATATGGCTCTTTGTGCCTCGCCTGGATGTGACTCACCTAGGTTTATTTGTCTGTGCTATCTCGCTATCTCTCTCTCTCTCTCTCTACACACACACACACACACACACACACACACACACACACACACACACACATACACACACACACACACACACATACATACATACATATATATATAATTATATACACTGTATGTATAGCTACTAAATGTTTATATATCTCAGCCAGGCTCGAACCACCTACAGTCAGGACTATTGTCCATGCTTTACCCAACTCTTCCACGGCGGGATAAAGGATACTTAACCTATTCCTATTGCTATTATGAAGTGTAGTGAACTTAATAGGAGGAGGAGGTTTTTGTAAGTGCTAGTTGGATTACTCTCTGTGTAGGTGAGACACAAACAGAAACAGTAAGGGAAGCCAGACAAATGAAACAGGAGTTCCAGCAACTCCTGATCACATGCCTATGAGGCCTCCCCTTGATAGTGCCATGCTCGATTGGTGTCTATAATCCAGTACACACAGACTGACACAATACACATACGCTATCTTTTGGTGTCTATAATCCAGTACACACAGACTGACACAGTACACATACGCTATCTTTTGGTGTCTATAATCCAGTACACACAGACTGACACAATACACATACGCTATCTTTTGTCTAAATATATCTATGTATGGTTTAAGGGGAGGTATTTTGTTTGCTCCCTAAAACTTCCATCAAGCTTAAAATTACACCTAGACATTTCAAGATAAATGTGTACATTTTTCGGTAGAAATATGTCCCGGCCGAAGGCCGATTCCTCTTAAATTACAGGCTCGCTATCGCTCGCCAGGAAAAAATCGACGCCTAAATGGCACGAAAAGCCTTAAAATTGACAGAAATGGGGCGAAAGTTTTTTAAATCGCCAAACTAATGGGGCGAACGTCTTAAAATCTCAAAAGCAATGGGGCTAACCATGAGGGAGAAAGGGGTCAGGAAAAAAATCCCTCAAGTGGAAATCTCCCCTTAATGAGATCATATATTTATGTATGTATGTATGCATGTAATCATACAGTGTGTATGTGTATTTACTGTATGTACATAATACATGCATGTAGCGTATGTATGTAAATAGGGATGTATGTACGACTATGTTCGCATGCACGTTTCTCTTTGCAGGTGCATGTGTTGCGAGATTTATAGTTTGTCTTATAGATTTATAGTTTGTCTTATAGATTTATAGTTTGTCTTATAGATTTATAGTTTGTCTTATAGATTTATAGTTTGTCTTATAGATTTATAGTTTGTCTTATAGATTTATAGTTTGTCTTATAGATTTATAGTTTGTCTTATAGATTTATAGTTTGTCTTATAGATTTATAGTTTGTCTTATAGATTTATAGCTTGTCTTATAGATTTATAGTTTGTCTTATAGATTTATAGTTGTCTTATAGATTTATAGTTTGTCTTATAGATTTATAGTTTGTCTTATAGATTTATAGTTTGTCTTATAGATTTATAGCTTGTCTTATAGATTTATAGTTTGTCTTATAGATTTATAGTTTGTCTGATAGATTTATAGCTTGTCTTATAGATTTATAGCTTGTCTTATAGATTTATAGCTTGTCTTATAGATTTATAGTTTGTCTTATAGATTTATAGTTTTTCTTATAGATTTATAGTTTGTCTTATAGATTTATAGTTTGTCTTATAGGCATTCTAAACTCTAATATAGCCAAGATAATCCGGATATTTTCCTATTTCTATATTCACATTTTTACAACCTCACCTTCTCACTTTTTCCTTAGGGTTTTTCTGTTTGTGTGTATTATTATATATTTGTTTCTAGGTGTCTATATTTTCCACATCCTTGTATGCTGTATTTACTATCTTGTATTCCAAACTCTCGTCTCTCACTTTCCACCAAGGTTAAACCATATTCATCGTTTGTTGGCTGCAGTGATTATCATACCCAAGTGGTGATAGTCTCTCTGTCTGTCTCTCTCTCTCTCTCTCTATCTCTCTGTATATATATATATATATATATATATATATATATATATATACAGTATATATATATATATATATATATATATATTCGTTCATCCTTTTATCAGTTTTTCCGTCTGTTGAACTCCCTCAGTCAATATCGGTAGAATCTTTTCATGCAGACACGAATGTATGCTAGTATATGAAGGCTACCTCAGGGTCACCACCGTACTGATGTAGTGCTATCAAAGAGAGAGTACCTTCTCAAGTTTGCAATACACGAAAGGCTGTTCTTTGCATGTTCAGCGAAATCACGTTCAGACCAGAGGGTTGAAAAGTTATCGGTCCTCCTAAAGTGATTGTTTTACAAAATGTGCAAAATATTAATTTCATTCCTTATTTTACTATATCTATCTATACCTATATACAGTATATATATATATATATATATATATATATATATATATATATATATATATATATATATATATATATATATATATTCATATATATAGATATATATATTATATACTGTATATATATACAGTATATATACTGTATACTGTATATACGTCTATCAAACTATCTATCAATCTATCTATCTATCTATCTATTATTCATCTAACTTTCCATTACCCAGAACGAGCCACTCACCGTAATAAGAAGAGCCGGAAGATTACCGTTATTTTCCGTAATGCGCACCCAAGCCACTTTTCTCCGTTACGTAAACCGGAGTTATATTGGCCATTAGTGTGACCCGGGGTTGTATAATGTGGAACACTGCCTATACCCTTGATGGTGGCCTAGTGTGAAGTAGTGTCACTCTGTGTCACTCTCTCTCTCTCTCTCTCTCTCTCTCTCTCTCTCTCTCACACACACACACACACACATGCACACTCACCGACTCTCTCTCACACACACACATACTCACATCTATAACTACACACATTCATCATCTCATTCTCTAAACCATCCTGTTAGATCTAGTCAATGGATGATAAATTTAGCCTTGCAATCAATTGAATTAACTGTAATACATCAGCTATATAATGCAATCCCTATAATAGTGACAGTCATTCAGTCAGGTTATACACGTGGTAATATAACTGTCAGATACGATTTACGGGCAGTTTATTAATATGCAGCTAATAGTAGCAGTTGTACTTGCCATATCTGATTATAAGACAAATTGTACTATTCTTATAGTTCTGAAACTGTACTGTTTATAAATAATTCTGGCCTTAAATTGTAGCGATGTGTGGCTGTATATTTGGAATTATTCATGTATGCTTGTGTCTGATTTGGGAAAAATTTATGTTCTAGATAAAAATATATATTCTAAATATACTGTCCGACCGATGAACAGTATGTATGGCATTAGTTATTCGATATGTATGTGTGTCTGTGTGTGTGTGTCAGTGTGCGAGGCTGTGGGTATATACAGTACCGGTATGCAGTATATATATATATATATATATATATATATATATATATATATATATATATATATATATATATATATATATATATATATTTTTTTTTTTTTTTTTTTTTTTTAATATATTCCGACTACTCCCTCTCGGGCATAGGCTGAGAGCCTGCACACTCAACCGCTGAACACGGTGAGGCCCGTGAGGTCTTGTTCCAGCCTAGGGAGTGAGACATGAGAAGCACCTCGGCTCGAAGCAATCCCATCTCTGAAGCTGCTCTGCCTCCGCGCTTCACAGTCTCACTCCCCAGACTCGGACCCACACTCTCAGAACGCCACCTATTGAGCAATTAACTCACTAGGCATTGCCCCCCTGTAGCATATTTTGAATATGGGAATATTCATACAGTGCTATTTAGTCAGGGAACAATGAGGGAATTGTTTTGGCATTTCGGTGTGCTGTGGTAATGCACTGAAACTAGGTACAACACAAATTTCATCCCAATAATATCTTCCCATTGACATATTGGGATTCGAACCCGGGTCCATTGGATTACCAGTCCAGTGACAAGACCACTCTGCCACACATATATATATATATATATGTGTGTGTGTGTGTGTGTGTGTGTGTGTGTATGTATGTATGTATGTATGTATGTGTGTGTGTGTGTGTGTGTGTGTGTGTGTGTGTGTGTGTGTGTGTGTGTGTGTAGCTATGTGTGTATATGCAGCTGTGTGTGTGTATACGTGTGTGTGCGTGGGTGGGTTGGTAGGTGGTGTGACATGCGTGACTATACAGTGGTTCCAATACGTGAGACCTGGAGTGTCTGTATGAGCCCTGGCGTATTTCTGCGTATATGTCCGACCCATTTGTTCTACCTATCATATATTTCAGCGTATGTGCGTGTTTACCTGCCACACCTGTCCATATTAACCCATGGGATATTAGGTAGCCTACCTGTGACTATGAACAAAAAGGTACATGAAACTCTCTCTCTCTCTCTCTCTCTCTCTCTCTCTCTCTCTCTCTCTCTCTCTCTATCTATCTCTCTCTCTCTCTCTCTCTCTCTCTCTCTCTCACATACCTATGTATGAATAGGTATGTGTATGTTTCTGCGGGCGCATATACTGTATGTGCAAGTGTGTGTTAGTTGATGGGAGGGGGTTGATGGGGAGGGTGGAGGGGGTTGAGGGGAGGAACAAAACAATTTCAGCAACCTTGAGCCTTGTTTCCATGGCACCCTTGACCGGCGGGAGGTGGGGGGGGGGAGAGAAGTAGAGAAGAGGAAAACGGGGGGGGGGGGGGGAGGGGGGGGGGGTTAAGTGGGAAGGGGTAGTTGAATAGAGGAAATGGCGGGGAGGGAGGTGTTTGGGTGAGGGGAATCAAAGGAAAAGGGGGTGGGTATGGGTGCGGGGGAAGTAGAGGAGAGGAAAGGCGGGGGGAAATGTGGACGGAAGTGGAGAGAAAATGGGAGAGGACATAGGAAGAGCAAGAATATGAGAAGAACAAGAGTCATACGAGAGACATATTTCGGCAATATTTAATCCTCAACTTTAAGGAAACATATTTATTCATTTGCTTACTTATATATTCATATATCCCTTCTAGATCAATTTGTGCATTTTTCGGTGGAGAAATGTTCCGGCCAAAGGCCAGTTTCTCCTAAATTGCAGGCTTGCTATCGCTTGCCAAGAAAATATCGACACCTAAATGGCACGGATGGTGTTAAAATCGCGAAGCAAATGGTGTGAATGTCTTAAAATCTCAAAACTAATATAACTATTATAACATGAAACTCGACGAGTGAGAACATTGCCCAAAGATAATTTATACAGATTATAAGCCGATAGAAGAATACTCAGTACTTAAAATATGTCCTATAACGTGTGTGTCTGTATGTATGTTTGTCAGTATATGGAGAGTCACACCTGCTCAAGTTCTTTCCAAGGCGAACATTGGGTGAGGTTTTTGACAATATGCGCTGTCCATGCTTATAGGTCTTCCGGGTGACCTGGATGTGTGTGAGTTTGTGCTTTTTATATGTGTTTATTTGTTGTTTTATGTTGTTTTTGTGTTTTCCCTGTTCTTGCTCTGTCTTGAGTCGGCTACCCCCAAAATGGGGATTGGGCCTGAGCATATAGATCGATAGATAGATGCTTATAACCAAATTAATTCATTTCTATAGATTGATAAAGCCTTTCCTTGGAAATACATAAGTAAGTGAACAAATAAAGATCACATTATGCACGGATATACACTCATTATACAGTGTCACATCAATACAAAAATATAAATTAAAATTGTTTAGAGGTGACAATGCAACCTGACACCATACATCACATTGCAACCTGACACCATATATCACAATGCAACCTGACACCATACATCACAATGCAACCTGACACCATACATCACAATGCAACCTGACACCATACATCAAAATGCAACCTGACACCATACATCACAATGCAACCTGACACCATACATCACAATGCAACCTGACACCATACATCACAATGCAACCTGACACCATACATCACAATGCAACCTGACTCCATACATCACAATGCAACCTGACACCATACATCACAATGCAACCTGACACCATACATCACAATGCAACCTGACACCATACATCACATTGAGTCACAGCATTAAGGGGAGGTTTTTAGTTTGGTCCCTAGATATCCTTCAAGCTTAAGATTACACCCCCTTGAGCCCCTTTCAAGATAAATTTGTACATTTTTCGGTAGAAAATGTCCCGGCTGAAAGCCGGTTCCTTTTAAATTACAGGCTCGCTATCGCTCGCCAGGATAAAATCGACACCTAAATGGCACGAAAGGTCTTAAAATTGGCAGAAAGGGGTTGAAAGTTCTTAAAATCGTAAAAATAATGGGAGCAAACGTCTTAAAATTAGAAACACAATGGGGTTAAACGTGAGGGAGAAAGGAGTCAAGAAAAAAATCCCTCAAGTGGAAATCTCCCCTTAAGGGGGTACTACTCAGTTTTGTGGTCCATTAATTCACTTATTCATTTATTTTTTAGTGCCATCGCTAGACCTCCATTAAGCTTAAAAAAATACTCCCTAGACCCCCCTTCAAGATAAATTTGTACATTTTTCGATAGAAAAATGTCCCGGCCGAAGGCCGTTTCCTCTTAAAATTTCAGGTTCGCTAAAAATCGACACCTAAATGGCACGAAAGGTCTTAAAATTGACAACGAAATAGGGCGAAAGGTATCAAAATCGCCAAACTAATGAAAGGAAGGTCTTAACATTTCAAAACTAGTATGCTAAACATGGGGGAGAAGGGGGTCCAGAAAAAGGCCATGTCACACGAACGCTTTTTCCGGTAATTTTCGATGAGCGAGTTTGTTGTCGTTATACTGTATTTTGAAGCGCTTTCACACTGGCATCGGAAACTAGACTGGCCCGTTTTTCTGGTCCCCTTTCTCCCTCATGTTTAGCCCCATTAGTTTTCAGATGTTAAGATGTTTGCCCCATTAGTTAGTCGATTTTAAGACCTTTCGCCCCATTTCTTCGTCAATATTTAGACCTTTCGCGCTATTTAGGTGTCGATTTTTTCCCTGACGAATGATAGTGAGGCTGTAATGTTGGAAGAACCGGCCTTCGGCCGGGAAATTTTTCTACCGAAAAATGTACAAATTAATTTAGAAGGGGGATCTAATGGATGTCCTTTTAAATTTGATGGAGGTCTAGGGAGGAAACTAGAAAAATAATGAATACATGCAAAAATAATGAATACATGCAAAAATAATGAATACATGCAAAATAATGAATACATGCAAAAATAATGAATACATGCAAAAATAATGAATACATGCAAAAATAATGAATACATGCAAAAATAATGAATACATGCAAAAATAATGAATACATGCAAAAATCGCCCAAAAAGTTACCCCCCCCCCCCCCGCCCCCCCCCTCCCTTAAGGTAGATTATGGTAGGTGACTGATTTATGATAACAATTGAATTATGATGATCCCAGACTACAATTGCCTGGAAAAAATTGACTGAAAAAATCGCTCGTGTGACCCCAACATTAACCAACTGACCCCGCCTCTCTCACTCACTATACTACTAACTTCTGGGAATGTCAGTTTTATGGGGCATGCAATCTCTCTCTCTCTCTCTCTCTCTCTCTCTCTCTCAAAGAGTGGTTGTTATTGAGGTGGTTGATAGTAATTCTATTGATATGTTTTTAGAACAGACTCTAGTAGTTTTAAGGCCGGACCACCTAGTAGGGACACACACACACACACACACACACACAAAAACCAAACTCCTCGGAATCACTGTGGACAACAAACTGAACTGGAAGAAACATGTAACTACCACAGTCAGGACCGCCACTTACAAGTTATTTATGCTAAGGCGGTTGAGATCCCTGGGGGCGCCGGAGAATGAGCTGAAGAGTATATATAACACCTTCATACTCCCTAAGCTCACCTACGCCTCTCCCGCCTGGTCCTCCTCTCTAACCCTAACACAACAACGTCAACTGGAGAGAGTTCAGAGGAGGGCATGTAGGATTATCCTGGGTGGCACATATCCAGGGTACGAGGAAGCTCTCACCACCCTTAGCATACCTGCACTTTCAACCCACCACTACAACACACTCAAACAGTTTGCATCTAAGCTGCTTGTTCACCCACGACACAGAAACTTACTTCCACCAGACGCCCCTAGACCTACAAGTGCAGCTCGTCATTTCAACACACTCCAACCAATAAGAGCAAGAACTGACAGATATAAAAATAGTCCTATCCCAACCATTGTTAATATTATTAATAATGTGTAATAACGGTCTGTCACACCATATATACGCGCCCACCTTTAATAATATATGCATAAGTGTGTGTGCGTGTGTGTATTAGAATATAATTATGTATGTATTTGCTTGAGTTTGTTTATGTATATGTGTATATATGTATCTATGTATGTGCAGTATATGTGCGTATATGTGTATGTATGTATGCGTTATTTATGTATATATATGGGTATAGGGTATACTGTTTGTGGTTCGAGCCCGGCTGAGAGTATCAGGTAGGATAAGAGAAGAGCATATATGCATGTAATGTGCATATATTTATGTATATGTATGTCTGTGTGTACGTGCTGTCAATGGTTCGAGCCCGGTTGAGAATATAAGGTATATAATATATATATGTACTGTACGTGTATTTATATTTATATGGTCATATGCACATATGTATGTAAATATACATACATATGAGCGAGAACATATTGCTCACTAGCGCAACTTCTGATTATAAATCTATGCATAAGCATTATCTATTATTAAGTGTTCGCGTATCTTCATCCATGTATTTCCACCCTTAACAATAGAACGCCCAGCTCTTCCATATTTCGCCTTCTGTCTCACACACACACACACACACACACACACACACACACACACACAGCCCGTAGCCTAGTAGGTAGCGCTCTCGTCTCACACACGAGGGGTCGGGGGTTCAATCCCCCGGCCGGGCGGAGACAAATTGGGCTTGTCTCCTTTCATGTGTTAGCCTCAGTTCACCTAGCTGTAAATAGGTACCTGGAATAAGTGGACGACGTTGTGACGTCCCATCTGGGGTTGGCAAAAATGGTACAAGGCGAGATGGGTATCATGTGGTTCACCTAAGCTGATGGCTACCTAAGCCTTCGGGCGAGACGGTACCGTCTATAGTGAGAATGGTACCATACAGATCCACCCTAAGCCTTCGTTTCCGATGTCGCCAATTGGCTAAAAATACAGACTACACACACATCCACAGCCATTCCAACGATACATATAACACCTACACATATAGGAGGCGGGAAATAACGAGCATGCTCACTCCCGCAATACAACTAGAGTAAGTACAACTAGAGTAAGTACATACACACACACACACACACACCTACACTACCGAGGATTAACCTCCCATTGTAGTACCCGCACCCTCTTTACCTGACCTTACCAAAACAGTTTCTGTATGTATGTATGTTTGTGTGCATACGTGAGCGTTTGTGTATACGGACATGTGCACACTTACTGCATGTTCGTATGTTCCTATATATGTATGTATATGTATGTGCGCACGTACGTGTATATACGTATGTTCTGTATATGAGTAAGTAAATAAATGTGTATATGTACTGTATATCACTTACTCTCATGGTTATTTTATGATAATTTGTATTCTGCACATGCATCATTATTGTATTTATTTATTTTGTTTGTAAACTAAGCTTACCATCCTCATATCTGTACATCTCGTGTTCATCCACTAAATTGTAAAATGTGTATTTTCAGCTCATGAGGCTGCCATTCTTTAATAAACCGTTTATTATTATTATTTATTATTACACACACACACACACACACAAACACACGCGCACACACAAACACAAACACACGCACACACACACACGCGCACACACAAACACAAGCACACACACAACACGCGCGCGCACACACACACACACACGCGCACACACACACAAACACACGCGCACACACACACACACACACAACACGCGCGCACACACACACACACAAACACACGCGCACACACACACACGCGCACACACACACACAAACACACGCGCACACAAACACACGCGCACACACACGCACACACACACACATACACTTTCTCCTGAAGCTTGATCGATTGATGGCTACCACCTCCATTCTTACCGCAGAGAACTCCAGGAATCGGATTAACTTATTGGAATTCCCTCACATTCACGCTTACAATCCCACACGTCTTGCTTTATGGTTATTCTCTATATATCATTCATATTTGATTGGGAGACTGCGCTTGGAGGTAATTTAAGCAGTTTATATCTTCATTCACAATGAGAGAGGGCCTTGTTAAGGGGAGGTTTCTAGTTTGTTTCCTACTCCTCCAGCAATCTTAAAATGTCACCCCTTTGACCCCCTTTCAAGATAAATTTGTACATTTTTCAGTAGAAAAATGTCCCGGCCGAAGGCCGATTACTCTTAAATTACAGGCTCGCTATCGCTCGCCAGGATAAAATCGACACCTAAATGGCACGAAAGGTCTTAAAATTGACAGAATGGGGCGGAAATTCTTAAAAATCGCCAAACTAATGGGGCAAACGTCTTAAAATCTCAAAAGCAATGGGGCTAGACATGAGGGAGAAAGGGGTCAAGAAAAAAGCCCTCAAGTGGAAATCTCCCCTTAAACTGAGTAAAATCAAATGACGGTAGTTGAAATATATAACAGCCAGTGCATTTATTAGGATTAATCTGAGTATTGATTCCCGTTACTCTATTTCAAGGTCACATTGGCAAATAGAGAGAGTTAATAGCCAATAATCAAACAATACTGGTAATCAACATGAATAGATACCTACTGAACAACAATTAAAGGGAAAGTCCATAAGGTTTGATTATTGATGGCAACAGTAATTCGTCAGTTCTTCTTTTTCTTGTTTCTTCTTCTTCTTCTTCAGGAACCTTTATCACTCTCTCACACCCACACACACACTCTCTCTCTCTCTCTCTCCTGTGCGCGTGTATGTGTCCGTGCTTCACCAATAATTTAAACACCGGCGACTTGTCTCATACATGCATATTCAATTGTTTTATTATACAGTTGGATTTCCTGGAAGATATACTGTAAGTACGGTATTAACAAAGTAATGTATTGTATTTCATTATATTATATATATATATATACCGGTATATATATATATATATATATATATATATATATATATATATATATATATATACATACAGTATATATATTTTTTTTTTTTTTTTTTTTTTGCTATACTGTATTATCGGTTGGCGGTAGACAGAATAAAATAATGTGTTCTCCAGGGTAAATATTTAACATACAGTAGATGGTCCAGCCTGTTATTCCCCCATACCAAGGTCATACAATACTTCACATACACACCAGCGGCAGGATAATGGCCAGGAATGCAATAACAAGGTAGTGGGAGGTATGTCAAAACATATCACGTTTGCAGGTTCGGTTGGCCAAATAAGTCATGTCTCCGCTGTCATTACGTTTTGCTTGTTGTGTGCTATATTAATGTCTGTCAGATGTTGAATAGCGTGTGTAAAGATAGGGACATGTTTGTATATCTCACTCGAAACGATGAATTAATGCTTAGATAGCGCAGATACCAATTCTTGATCGAAATATACTTAGTGCCGCGACATTACTTATTTTGGGCAACTGTACATTACACACAATTCCTGGCCAGAGGAGGAAAGTTGTATGTTCTGTTTCTGTATAGCGGGCACCATCACTCTGTTTCTGTATAGCGGGCACCATCACTCTGTTTCTGTATAGCGGGCACCATCACTCTGTTTTCTGTATAGCGGGCACCATCAATCTGTTTCTGTATAGCGGGCACCATCACTCTGTTTCTGTATAGCGGGCACCATCACTCTGTTTCTGTATAGCGGGCACCATCACATCTGTTTTCTGTATAGCGGGCACCATCACTCTGTTTCTGTATAGCGGGCACCATCACTCTGTTTCTGTATAGCGGGCACCATCAATCTGTTTTTCTGTATAGCGGGCACCATCAACTCTGTTTCTGTATAGCGGGCACCATCACTCTGTTTCTGTATAGCGGGCACCATCACTCTGTTTCTGTATAGCGGGCACCATCACTCTGTTTCTGTATAGCGGGCACCATCACTCTGTTTCTGTATAGCGGGCACCATCACTCTGTTTCTGTATAGCGGGCACCATCACTCTGTTTCTGTATAGCGGGCACCATCACTGTTTCTGTATAGCGGGCACCATCACTCTGTTTCTGTATAGCGGGCACCATCACTCTGTTTCTGTATAGCGGGCACCATCACTCTGTTTCTGTATAGCGGGCACCATCACTCTGTTTCTGTATAGCGGGCACCATCACTCTGTTTTCTGTATAGCGGGCACCATCACTCTGTTTCTGTATAGCGGGGCACCCATCACTCTGCTTCTGTATAGCGGGCACCATCACTCTGTTTCTGTATAGCGGGCACCATCACTCTGTTTCTGTATAGCGGGCACCATCACTCTGTTTTGATTTGTAAAGCACTAAATATGTTAAAGGGACAGTGGGAATTTTTGGGGGTTTATTTATTTATACATTCATATATTTTTTAGTTTCCTCGCTAGACCTTCATCAAGCTTTAAAAAAACTCCCTAGCCCCCCCCCCCCCCTCAAGATAAATTTGTATATTTTTCGATAGAAAAATTTCCCGGCCGAAGGCCGGTTTCTCTTAAAATTACAGGCTCGCTATCGCTCGCCAGGAAAAAATCGACACCTCGCCATGAAAAAAATCAACACCTAAATGGCACGAAAGGTCTCGATATTGATATAGAAATGGGACTAAACTTTTTAAAATCGACAAACTAGTGGGGCAAACGTCATAAAAGCTGAAAACTAATGGGGCCACCATCACTCTGTTTTGAATTGCAAAGAATCAAATATGTTAAGTAGTGGGAGTTCAGAAGTCATTATTTAGTCAAGCAACATAGGTAATTCATCTGGCCAGGTAATTCTCTTAGTCACGTGATCCAAACTAAAGTAATATATCAACTTTTCTTCGAGGTAGAATAGAATATGTGGATTTTTGCAAAGCATTAGTCAGTGATTAGTCAATGATCTTGAAATCTATAATTATGTTTCTGCAAAACTGGCAAACCAAACTTGTTAAAATCACTATAGCACTGGACAAACTATTGAGAAAGTATTTAATAGTATGCATCCACCTCGCTTTTTTCGCTTTCTCTCTCTCTCTCTCTCTCTCTCTCTCTCTCTCTCTCTCTCTCTCTCTCTCTCTCTCTCTTTGGCTTGTATCCAATCGGCCCCATTCAGTCTACTGTTTTAAGACGTTTACCCCCATCCAGGTGTCAATAATTTCCTGGTGAGCGGCAGCGAGCCAGCGTATATATGTTTTTGTTTTGAGAGCAAGCTAAATTTGTACACGTTTCGATAGAAAAATATCTCCGGCGAAGCTGGATTTCTCCATACAATGCTGGCTCGCTATCGCTCGCCAGGAAGATATCGACACCTGGATGGGGATAAACGTCTTAAATCAGTTGGCTGAATGGGGCCGAATGGATACAGGCCAGAGAAAGAGAGAAAATTAGAGAAAGAGAAAAAAAGCAGGTGACCCCCCTTAAAGGATAAGACTGATACGAATTGTCACGCATTATTGGAAGATTTGTGCGTATACATTGTAAAATTAGAGGCCACCATATTCAATATTCCGCTCTGAAATAGAGCTTAATCATTGGACTTTCTGCTCCATTACAATATGTTCATTAATTTGTTTGTGAATCGGAGAAATCCCCCCCAAACATTCACACACACGCACGACACACACACACACACACACACACAGAGAGAGAGAGAGAGAGAGAGAGAGAGAGAGAGAGAGAAGCGAGGAGAGAGTAGAGGAGAGAGGAGAGAGAGAGAGAATAGAGAGAGAGAGAGAGAGAGAGCAGAGAGAGGAGAGAGGAGAGAGCAGGAGAGAGTAGAAGATTGATGAGGAGAGAGAGAGAGAGATAGAGCGAGGATGAGAGAGGAGAGGAGAGAGGAGAGAGAGGAGGAGAGAGAAGACGAGTGAGAGGAGATGAGAATATTTACCTGGACCACACATTTCATCACTTCTTCGTACCCTGATAACAAACAGATGACAGGGTAAATTCTGCAACATAAGCAACAACGCACAATGGATTTCTCCTTACTATTGTATTATTCAGATTATCGGTTATGCAGTACACACTAGACATTCTTTACCCTGGTCAGATCGGCCAAGGTGGCAATACGACGACATTTTGGAGTTTCAGACATAGCTGGAGATATAGAGTTAATTCTCCTTAATTCCTACTCACTCTCACTCTCACCTCCCTCTCTCCTACTCATGTCAAAATATATCATAATCTCTTCTAAGGATTTACTTTCTGCCCTCTTTGGGCTTAATACTAAGAAGGCGTACGGACGGGACGGTGATCCTTTTGTTGTACTAAAAAAATTGTGCTTCCGTGCTGACTCTCCCTGCCTAAGCAAACTCTTCCATCTCTGTGTCTCCTCTAACGTCTTACCTTCTTGCTGGAAGTTCGTTCTCATTCAAACTGTCCCAAAGAAGGGTGACCACTCTCAACCCTCCAACTATCGACCAATTGCTCTCATTTCTTGCATCTCTAAAGTTTTTGAAACTATTCTTACTTCAAAGTTTCTTAAGCATTAATCTTCCCATAACCTAATATCAGACCGCCAGTATGGCTTCCTTAAGGGCCGCTCTATTGGTGATCTTCTTTCTTATCCTAAAAACTCTTGGTCATCCTCCATTCGGGACTTCATTGAAACTTTTTCTATTGTGCTAGACATATCGAAAGCCTTTCGATCGAGTCCGGCACAAATCCCTCATTTCCAAACTACCCTCTTTCGGTTTCTATCCCTCCATCTGTGCCTTTGTCTCTAATTTCCTTGCCGGCCGTTCCATAGCTGCGGTTGTGGACGGCCCCCTTCCACTTCCTCAACCTATCAACTCCGGTGTTCCTCAGGGTTCTGTCCTTTCTCCAATTCTCCTCCTATTATTCATTAACGACCTTCTTAAGTGCACCTCCAGCCCCATTCATTCATATGCTGATGACTCTATACTAAACTATTCATTCACAGCAGGAACTCCAAAACTCATGTAAGGAGGCCATAAAGCACCTATCTTCTAATCTCTCTACTATCTGTAATTGGGGCAGAGAAAACCTTGTTACTTTCAATGCTCCCAAAACTCAATTTCTCCATCTGTCTACTAGTCCGCCCCCTTCCAAAAAAGTATGACTTATTCTTCAACAACATACAAATTAACCCTTCATCTTCTCTTAATATTCTAGGTGTCTCTTTTTTCTGATCTCTTTTGGAAAGATCATATTACCACTCTTGCTAAAACAGCTTCCCAGAAGTTAGGTGTGCTCAACCCCCTTCTGGGGTTCTTGACCCCTGTGCAGCTTCTTTTGATATATATACAGTATATAAGTAGGTTTGATAATATAATTAAGAATAGCCGTGTAACAAGTGGAAGTGTGGGGAACTGTACATGGCGTCAGTAGTTGTTTCGTCTCTATGTAGTGAAGGGTCTTTCTTCTGCACTATACGCCAAACTCCAGCAAGTCCGGTTATCATAGAAACCATGATTCGCTTTACCTCCTTCCAGGAAAGGTATGCGTAATGCTGGGAGTGTTATCGTAGAATGCAGTCAATGGAGATATATAAGTAGCAAGGGACTTTTTTTCTTTTCATGCTTTTTTCTATGTGAGTGAAGGAGACAAAATGCAGAACTTCTTGTGACGAGTGTCTCCCCCAGAGTTGAAAGAGTAACAGGGCCAACATCAATGGACGTTCGAGCTAAAATGCCTGGACACACAGAGTGTGAAGCAATTTAAGTCATAGGATGAGGGAAAGACTGATTCTGGGAGAGAGTTTCAGAGCTCAGCTGTTGAAAAGAAGAAAAATTGAGAATTACGTTTAACTCTTGGGTTGAAAAGTTGCACTGAGTAGGGGTGGGATTGTGTTGCAAGACGGGTGTTGTATGTTCTACGAAGATGGGGTGGTATACACTGAGAGAGCTCTGAGGAACACTGATTATTGTAATAGCGGTAGAATAGTGAGAGATTCAACTATCTAGTAAGAACCTAACGTTTGTTATTGTGCTACCGTTTTAACTATTTCAGTACGTTTAACTAATTTCCATTTTAGTCTGGATAACGCTGGACGATTCCAATCAGCTAAGCTGGGATTCAGATGAGTACACAATCTCAGATATTACTTAAATACATAGAGGTACTTTCTATATTGAATAACTTCTTCTAACGTTAAAATTATTATAAATTATTAATTATTAAATTATTAAAATTATAATTATCAAAATTATTATAAGTGTCATCTTACTGAACTAAAAAAAAATATTGTACTTTCCGCTACCCAAAGCAAATAATGTCAGCAATTGTCCGGTCTGTATTACCGGAAGTACCCCCGTACTGCACTATAATCAACACCTGTAACACAGTTAAGGGGAGAAGACTTTTTTCTAGATTTCCTTCTCCCTCATGTTTTAGCCCCATCAGTTTTCAGATTTTAAGATGTTTGCCCTGTTAGTTTGTCGACATTAAGACCTTTCGCCCCATTTCCTTGTCAATATTAAGACCTTTCGTTATATTTAGGTGTCATTTTTTTACTGGCGAACGATATTGAGCCTGTAATATTGGAAGAACCGGCCTTCAGCCGGGACATTTTTTTCTACCGAAAAATGTACAAATTATTCTAGGAGGGGGATATAATGGATGTTTTTTTTTAAGCTTGATGGGGTTCTAGGGAGGAAACTAGAACAATAATTAATAAATTAAAAACAATCGACCAAAAAGTGAACCCTCCCCCGTCAAGGTCAGTTATCATAAGAACCATTACACCCCCTCCTTCCCGGAAAGGTATGCGTCAGGAAGGGTTATCGCATTATGCAGTAGACAGAAACATATGAGTGGCAGGGGAATGTTCAGCAGGATTTTAGTCGTGCCATTTTTCTCTTTCTTTCACATAACAAACGGTATATTCATATTTGTTTTCACCAACTCACCAATTAATTTACAAATAAACCGAACTAGTGAAATAAAAAACTCACCAATTAATTTACAAATAAACCTAACTAGTGAAATCAATGAAAGTAATAAATACATGTGGTACTCCAAGGACTCGAACCTAGGATACTCACACTGAAATTCCGCGTACTCAATTATACAGTACATACACTATACAGTATACCATATCCGACAAGAATGCCTTAATGACCTTGTATTTAATTTACACCAACAAGGACTTTTCCAAATGTAGAAAAACAAGCTATATTATTTTATAAAACCTCCATTAACATTTTAATTATAATTCATGTTGTTAATAATTTAGACATCAGAGTGAAATAGTGTAGATTAGGCCTCAATTATAAACACATTTCAGTTAATCATTCCCATAAGATTACTGTCAGACAAATAAATTCGACCTACAACATGTTAACTTGAATTCAAATTATAAGTTGCTAAAGAAAGAACTTAAATGAGATGGCGTGTTGATAGTCATAGTTGCTACCGTATGACTATTTTGCTTACCGGTACGAAAGCTCACTCAAGGTTAATTTTTTTACAAAGTACCTCAATTATGTAAATGAACTGCTTTAATAGGTCATGCTTACATGCGATACGTGTAGGTAAAACAAACTGCAACGGTTCATGGGTTATTTAGTATCACAATAATTATGGGGGTAAACTGAGAACGATATGACGATTTCAGTGGACATTCGAGTCAAAATGCATGAATAACCTACCCTGTACAATTATTGTAGAGGAATATAGTTTAAAGGAAAAAAGACGGTCATGGTTCAAATACTCTATAGAGGTATGTTATATTAACCCCCTCAGGATCATGACGCATCTTAGAGTTTAGTCTGGCTACAGAGGATTTATACAGCTTAGGAAGAATCTGTGGGAATAAAAATGGCAAAGACTATCTCATTTGCCGCTCGGACTCCAATATACCCTCCCCAATCTGAATACAATCGTCTACTAGTAGCCAGCATAAACTGTCAAAACGCGTCGTGAGAGGGGGAATTTCCTGTTGTGTAGATGGTAGGTTTTCATCAATGATAAGGCTTTCGTCAATGATAGGCTTTCGTCCTCCTTGATTAAAGAATTTGACAGAACGCGAGAGAAAATTTGCCTTCTCTCTTTCGGTAAATTACAACTGCAATAATAATGTAGGCTTCTGATGGGTAGAAAACATTTTGAATTTGATTTTAGGTATATAAATGTACTGTGACCGTATTTTAGTTGCAAATTCTGCTAATTATCAATGTTTACGGTTCCAACTTCCTCATAGCCTGAAACTCGCAAGTGGTCGAACATGATTGTAAGTCTATATTTACTTTCCCATAACCTCCAAATGTGATCGGCGTGACTATTGCTCCCTGTTTATATCAATATTGGTCGAACATGATTGTAAGTCAATATTTACCTTCCCATAACCTCCAAATGTGATCGGCGTGACTATTGCTCCCTGTTTATATCAATATTGGTCGAACATGATTGTAAGTCAATATTATACTTTCCCATAACCTCCAAATGTGATCAGTGCGACTATTGCTCCCTGTTTATATCAATAGTCGATGGTCAATTGTTGTGGGTTTGATATTGGTTACAGTGGGGGTGATTTAGCACAGTCAGGTTCATAGGTTCTGTTCATCTAACGAGGGAGGGGGGGGGGGGAGGTATTGTATTATCTATTATATACTCTCTGCCGGACTCGAACCACTTTGCACCTTAGACCTCTATTAAGCTTTTATTTTTTTATTTTTTTTATAAATAAATAAGCACAAAACTCCAAGATAAATTTGTAAATTTTTCGGTAGAAATATGTCCCGGCGAAGGCCAGTTCCTACTAAATTACAGGCTCGCTATGGTTCAACAGGAAAAAATCGACACCTAAATGGCACGATATGCCTTAATTTGTATAAAGAAATGGGGCGAAAGGTCTAGAAATCGCCAAACTAGTGGGGCCAACGTCTTAAAATCTCATAACTAATGGGACTAAACAAGAGGGAGAAGGAGGGGGGGGGGGGGGGGCAGAAAAACAAGTACCTCCCCTTAACCTTTCAATTATTTATGAATAATTCGCATTTTATTCCGGTTAACGTTAGGGGATTTTATGCAGCTTCCACACATAAACTCACTGAGCAGGTGGGAACTTTGGTGCGCGCCTGTACAGTTGGCCAAATAAGTCGTGTCGCCACTGTCATTACGTTTTACTCACTGTATGCTGTATTAATGTCTGCCAGATGTTGAATTGGGTGTGTACAGATAGGAACATGTTTGTATGCCTCACTCGAAACGTTGAAGTAATGCTTAGTGCCACGACATCACTTATTTGGCCGACTGTACTGTGAATCGATGGTGTTCATTATTGTATAGCCTTTCCTGGAACAAATATTGGGTGCTGAGTGGTCTCCTAGGTAATAATATGTTAAGTACACTGTTCTCTCTCTCTCTCTCTCTCTCTCTCTCTCTCTCTCTCTCTCTCTCTCTCTCTCTCTCTCTCTCTCTCTCGTTTATGGATTATTTTAGTTCGCATGGACTCTTTGTGGTTCTTATGAACGCTATATAAACCTTAGAAATGCTATATTCATTTAAAAAACGTACACCATCGTTACAAGATTTGCATTACCTTTAAAAACTGTGATTACTTATATGAACTTTTATAACAGTGAATGTACTTGTGAAAGACCAGTATGGATACATATCTAAAATGCTAAATTATATCAAGACATGACACTGTATAAAGTTATATAGCATCAGTAGAGCAAATCGAGTGAGTGTGAGGGATAGATAGAGAGGGCATGGGACTGGAGTTTTCGCAGAGAGGCTCCAGTTCTGACATTATTCTTGCCTAACAGTGTGCTGGCTTAATAATCCAGTAGGGTTGATAGCCTCTGAAGTCCTATTTTAACTAACACACATAGAGAGAGGATTGTTACACACACATAATGTATACTGTACACACCCTCACTCACCCTCCTTCTCACCTATACACATTCATTTCAGACAGCATTGCCTTTTGTCTCTTTTTTACACATTGGGAAAAATAAACTAATATACCCTATTCCAAGAAAGTAGTTCAAAACTCTTGGACATTAACCTCTATAACTCACAAACGGCTAGGGTATCGAGCTAATATTTCTGCCATTTGGGAAGGGTCTGCCAGGTCGAGCTAATATTTCTGCCATTTGGGAAGGGTCTGCCAGGTAATAGGTGTGAGAATAGACAGCCCATTTCTCTAGCCCTTTTTGAGTTACAGAGGATCAGGATATATAACCAACCGGAAGGTATTATAGAGGGTAGAGGGTAGAGGTATGGCCGGACACAAGGAATGCCCCAGCCGGCCCCCTTGCGTGACAGAGGCCAATAATAAGGTGGGGAGCTTCGTCACCCAGGCATTCCCCCCCCCCCCCCCCAACCCCCAACCCCCAACCCCCAACCCCATCCCCACCAAACCTCCCTCCATACACAACTCTCAGTAATGATACGCTCATTTACTCAACACATTTTGTGATTTTACCTGCTTCAATGTAGACTGGTTTATGAATAGTAAATTTTGTTTCTAGATGGGTATGAACTTGTATTTTGTTTTTGTGTGTTCATTGTTTTCTGTTGTTATGTCCCTATTCTGGCTCTGTCTTGAGTCCCCCCCCCCCCCACACCTAAACAAATAAAATAAACAAAAACGAAAAGTGGGGATTGGGCCTGAGCATATAGAATAGATAGAATAGGTAGGTATTTGTGTTGTTGGGGAAGTTGTTGTTGTATTTGTTGTTAGAGGAGAAAATGCTGGATTTAATCGTCGACGTATATAATGAGAAAATTAGCTGACGCTTGTCATGCATCTTACAGGGTATCCTCCGAGTATTTTTATTTCCCCAGAAATATGATATTATGGCATTCTCAGTAATATGATCTATATACATAGGTTTTTTTTTTTTTTTGGTTTTTTTTGAAGCTGTGGTAATAAAAAAAAATGTTTTTAGTAGTAGTATTATACCCTATTTTCCCTCTAAAGGAACAGGATAGTGAAAAGTAGTGTATGATGAGGAAATCCTAACAGTACTTCATACAAGCACCAATTAATCCTCTGTAGCTAGATAGGTAGATAGAACTATCCTACTGAAAGATTTGTTTACCACTGAAAGAGATAGGGTACCCATATATTTGTCTCAATCTCTTGCCTTTGACTAGCAGTGTCCCCTTCACAACCGGGACGTTTCTACGATACGTGTTCTGAACCAAACTTATATAATGTAAAGGTTTATTTTGCCCAAATAAATTCAGTAAACGTGTCTAAGTAACAATGGACGAGACTGTACTGTCTAGGACACACATACCAACCTGAAATTGTAGAAGCTATTTTAGACTAAATCGAATACCATAATAAATTATGTTATTTCATTCGTGCATTTTGAAGGTTAGTTTGAACTATTACTGTGGATTGGGCCCAGATATGTGTCTTAGGAGTGTACATCATAAACGTTTATCGTTGCTAATAGTCGATGATATTGGCCAAATTAAAAAAAAAAAAAAAAAAAAAAAATCGTATATTCAATGAGGATAACATAACTTCATGTAATGTCTCTTGTTTAATCTTACCATGATGTTCAGCATTTTGGTTACGCTCAGGAAAGGTCACCCGTTAATGTAACAAGCATCATGGTCTTAAAACACTACCTTCCCTCCATCACCCTCTTCCCACCACTACTCCCCGGTACGTATTGATGGTGTATGCGGTAGTGCCACGTCTCCAAGGTCACAGGGCCTCACACGTGGCACACCAGCATTAATATTATAGTACGGCATTACACCCTAACCCACCTTAGTCTCCCATTAATGGTGAATGATTGGCAGAGGTCTGAATGATGAATGGAAGGTCAGCTATGGAATCGTGTTTATGTGTTTATATATTTACTATTTACTATTTGGTTAACTGTATAAACATATGAGTACATGAAAGTGCTAACAAACACACACACACACACACACACACACACACACACACACACACACACACCACAGTACAAGACATTTTAAGGCAACTATTGCATTTGACTGAAATCCTAAAACATAGCCCTTAGTACTTTAGCCCTTCAGAGTTATCTACTGCATTATATATTCATACAATGTCATCAGCAACATCTTAATAGCCCCCAAAAAGGAGCATTAATCGATTATAATTAGCGTAATATCGTAGGCCACTAGAACATAATCTACGTGATCTCTTGGAATATTGGACGATTATATTTTGCATTCAAAGAACATATCAAAAAATCGTTCATTGAAAAATAAGTTAGGAACAATATACTGGTACCAGTAATCTATTTCAATTATCATATTTGTTTTCACCAACTCGCCAATTAATTTACAAATAAACCTAACTAATTAAATCAATAATGTATAAATACATTGATTCTAACTACCACAAAATTACATATTCCGCTAATGAAGGACAAAGAAGTGAAAAGGTTAAAATTCCAGTTATTATTTCCCCCAGCAGTTGAATTATTAGCAGGGTAATTAACAGCCGCGTCCTGTGATAATTAGGTGATTAATGAGTGAAGGGAGGAGGAGCGGGGTAATTAGATGGTGATTAGGGGGGCGGCGGTCCCTGGTGTTCTGGGAGAGGGTGAAGGGGGGGGGGGGGGGGGAGTAGAAGAAGGAAGGGAGAGAGAGAGAGAGAGAGAGAGTAGGAGAGGGGAGGCAGAAATATGGAGTCGAGAAAAAGTTGGTATCTTATTATATATTATTGTGGAAACTTTAATTACTTTTTTTTTTTTTTTACCCAAAATTCCAAATATACCTACTTTGTAAATTACCCAACCAAAGACCTAATATTTCCCTTCGAAGCAAATATACCCTAGAATAAACAGGTCATATTATACTGTATATACAGGTATATATATATATATATATAATTTGCTCATAAACTAGTGCTGAACCTCTGTAGCTCAAAGTTTATGATCAGGATTGCGTGTTGGAATGTTATATTGAGGCTAAGCATCATAATGTTGTAGTTCACATTGCCAAACTTGTTCGCATTATAAGAGATGGATATATACAGTATATATATATATATATATATATATATATATATATATAGAGAGAGAGAGAGAGAGAGAGAGAGAGAGAGAGAAAGAGAGAGAGAGAGAGAGAGAGAGAGAGAGAGAGAGAGCAAAGTAACAGACGCACACAATCTTGAATGTACGCCACAGTGTGTTTATCGGTACAAAAGTGAATTATGCATGCTTACGAGTACATTCTTCGTTTTATGTATCTAAAAAATATTATCCAGATCAAACATAACCTTACCGTAATTATAACCTAAAACACTTAATTGTAAGTACTTGCAAATGTTTGTACACTTAAACTATCGGTGCAATTTACTTTAACACGTAAATATTCAAATATTATATTTCTACCCACGAACCCACAAATGCTTGTACACACACATTCACATAGGCACATACACATACACTGGTTACACACACACAAACACATAGGCACAGACACATACACACACACACATAGCCACACACACACACACATAGGCACAGACACACACACACGTTTCCCCTTAACAACCACAGCCCACCACCACCACCACCACCACTACCCCCACCACCACCACCACCGTCCATATAGCGTGTGAAGGGGTGGATCAATAAATAATTTACTGTACCTGTCAAACGCAGGTGTTCTTGTGTGATTCCTAATTTTTTAATGTTCAAATACTCCGTCAAAAATAGGTAGATACGCTTGTCTCGGAAATACAGTTAAGCCGGTATCACACGAGCGCTTTTTCCCTCAACATTTATCCTCAACACTGGTCTGACAGCTTATGAGGTCAACATTTAAGATATTTCGCTGACCTGAATTCATCAATCACCAGTCGAGTTCCGATACCAGTGTAAAGTATTCCAGAAATGGTGCCAGAAATATGTTGATCACTGAATGTTGACTATAAAAACTCTCTTGTGATACCGGCTTAATTAACCTCCCCTCGCAACGGTGACGCATTTTTATTATTGTGCTGGTTAACCCCTTCAGGATCGTGATGCGTATTGACAGTTTATTCTGGCTATCATTAGACGATTTTTATACAGCTTTGGGATCTGTGGGATGTAAAACGGTGAAAACTATCTTAGTTAACCTTTTGACTCTCATACACCCGTCCTAATCAGAATAACAACGTCTATTAATAGCCAGAATAAACTGCCAAAATGTGACATAGTCCTCAAGGGGTTAATAGCTAACTATTGTAATGATCTAACAATGGATTCCTAAGAATAACAATTATGCAAACTCTTTCAGTTAATGGTTGGATTCCCATACATCTTTCCTAGGCCGAATAAGAGCGCCTATTGGTAACAAGCAAACGTAACAAGTTGTCATAATAGACTGAGAAACTTAACCCTTGCAAGATCCACTGCGCATTTCTTTTCTGTTTCCTGGCTATTTTAGACGATTATATTCAGGTTAGGAAGGGTTTATGGAAGTCAGAGGGTTGATTGCGATAGCCTATGCCCGTTTTTTTCCCACACATCCTTCCTAAACTGTATAAAATCGTCTAATGATAGCCAGAACATACTGTCAAATCGTCTAATGATAGCCAGAACATACTGTCAAATCGTCTAATGATAGCCAGAACATACTGTCAAATCGTCTAATGATAGCCAGAACATACTGTCAAATCGTCTAATGATAGCCAGAACATACTGTCAAATCGTCTAATGATAGCCAGAACATACTGTCAAATCGTCTAATGATAGCCAGAACATACTGTCAAATCGTCTAATGATAGCCAGAACATACTGTCAAATCGTCTAATGATAGCCAGAACATACTGTCAAATCGTCTAATGATAGCCAGAACATACTGTCAAATCGTCTAATGATAGCCAGAACATACTGTCAAATCGTCTAATGATAGCCAGAACATACTGTCAAATCGTCTAATGATAGCCAGAACATACTGTCAAATCGTCTAATGATAGCCAGAACATACTGTCAAATCGCGTCATGATCCTTAAGGGGCTCAGAAACCAATGCCACAAAAACAAAATATATAAATATTATCCGATTATCGAATTCGTTGTAGTCAGTTATTTTCTAGATTTCTTTAATTAAGGCTATTCTCCGTTATCGTTGCAGGTATTTCTGTGTACAATATATTTGTCTCTTGTCTTGCATTTTCAATACCAGTATTTTTTTGTTTAATTAAATATGGCACTTTTCATTTGTAGTATTCAAGGATTTGTTTGCCAATATGTATGTGGCTTTACTCATCTTATTCAAATCGTCTTATGATAGCCAGAATAATTTGATGAAATGCATATAAATCTTCAAAGGGTTAAGCAATGCAATAGAAGTGCGTGGTACCAGAATTAAATGTTTAAGACCTAACTCGAAATTACCTAACTGGAGATATGGGTCAATATTTCCTCACTCCTTCCTTCTACGTGACCAATAGAAATATAGGGTAGGTAGGGTATGACAAATTGACCTATTAATACTCCTCTTCCTCCTCCTCTTTCCTCTACTCCTCCTCCTTCCTCTACTCCTCCTCCTCCTCTTCCTTTTCTTCCTCCTCCTCTTCCCACATATCTATCTCGCCATGTAGGTATATATCTATCAGTCTCTCCCCTTACTTCCTCTTCACACCACAAACACTCCACTAACTACCTTTGACCCACCGTGACATTCAAACATACATCTACATGGCTCCATTATTTACAAACTATGCCATCTTCCCATTTATCTATCTATGTATCTATCTTGCCAGGTGTGTATTTATCAGTCTCTCCCTCACTTCCCCTCATACCACAAACACTCCACTAAACACCTTCGACCAAACCTGCCCTTGAAACCTACATCTAAAGGCCTCCCTTATTTAACTACTATGCTATCTTCACACCTATCTATCTATGTATTAATCTAGCCAGGTATAAAATTATCAGTCTCTCCCCCACCCTTTACATTACAAACTCTCCACTAACCACCTTCGACCCACCGTGACCTTGACCCATACACCTACAGGCCTTCCCTCAATTCCTCAGTAGGCCTAGGCTCGTTAATAATAGCCGGGAATGTCTAGGCCTATGTCTGTCTATCTGTCCTTGACATTTTCTTGTAATGTTTGAGTCATGTAAATTACTATTTTTTTTTTAGCATGACCTATCAGCTGACTAACGTAGACAAAATCAATATATATTCATCTCTTCCTTACCCTTAACTCTTTATAATAGTTGTAATGATTATCATACGAATACTGATCATTTCGAAGACGGTGCAAATAATTTTCATTAAGAGATAATAAAGGGAAGAATACAAATGAAAATGCAATTCGGTTATCTCCTATTATTCCTTATATTTCTAATTCATTGAGCACCGCTGATAAAACCACATTTCGATTTGTCGTATGATAAATATGTGCGACTTGTATGGAGAGCCCATAGATAGTTACCCTGGTCACGACATTTGTAGGGTTATCCTGAGTTAAAAGTGTATATATATTCCAATAGCTTGAGGAAGGTTCTACAGCTCTGTACAGACTCTATGCACTGTCTGCATAACTCTCCCACATATTGTATTCATCATAGGTGTATTACTGTCCCCATCGTATGAAATCATTCGTGATGGCTTCAACTTAAAAAAGGCGAAAATATGGTGAGTATTAGGATGACATTTGGGGAAAGGGGAATTAGTATACTGTCCTTAACTTTCACAATACATTTGGGGAAAGGAGAATTAGTATACTGTCCTTAACTTTCACAATACATTTGGGGAAAGGAGAATTAGTATACTGTCCTTAACTTTCACAATACATTTGGGGAAAGGAGAATTAGTATACTGTCCTTAACTTTCACAATACATTTGGGGAAAGGAGAATTAGTATACTGTCCTTAACTTTCACAATACATTTGGGGAAAGGGGAATTAGTACACTGTCCTTAACTTTCACAATACATTTGGGGAAAGGGGAATTAGTATACTGTCCTTAACTTTCACAATACTCTTGTGTGACTTGTGGCTAAAAACACAATAATTTGATACAATCGCAGTTTTAATGGAGGGCTGTGTATGGTGAGAAGAAAAAAAGCACAACATACAAAAGACTACTCCGCAGACACAGAAACAATCCCACACATTACCAACGCAGACTACTCCGCAGACACAGAAACAATCCCACACATTACCAACGCAGACTACTCCGCAGACACAGAAACAATCCCACACATTACCAACGCAGACTACTCCGCAGACACAGAAAACAATCCCACACATTACCAACGCAGACTACTCCGCAGACACAGAAACAATCCCACACATTACCAACGCAGACTACTCCGCAGACACAGAAACAATCCCACACATTACCAACGCAGACTCATGATACTACCAACTCGTTTATACACCAAATTAGGTCAATGAATGTGCCCGGCTCCTTAAGGGGGGATGGGCCGGTTTTTCTGGTCCTCCTTCTCCCTCATGTTTAGCATATTAGTTTCGAGATTTAAGACGTTCGTTCCATTAGTTTGACGATTTTGAGACCTTTCGCCCCCATTGCTTTGTCAATACTAAGACCTTTCGTGCCATTCAGGTGTCGATTTTTTCCAGGTGAGCCATAGCGATCCTGCAATTGTAGAAGGAATCGGCCTTCGGCCGGAACATTTTTCTACCGAAAAATTTACAAATGTATCTTGAAAGTGATTCTAGGGGGTGATTTTTGTTAACCTTGATGGAGGTCTAGCGAGGAAAATAGAAACAAAATATATACCGTATATGAAAAAATCTACCAAAAGGTGAACCATCCCCCCTTAAAAGTTTATAACATTGGTTTGATCTACAGTATGTATGAGTCTAGCCTTGACTTTTTAGACTTCACAGCAATAGGTCAGCTGGCTCCTACTTCCCGGCCCTGGTCACACGTGTACCTGACCTTTGCCATCGCTGTGAACTTCTTGAAATATTGATCAGTTCAGGTGAAGCCGGGAAGGGGATGGTTCTCGTAATTGTGACGGCTGATGGGTGTTCTATTATGTATATTACGTAATGTTCAAGGTAACGAAAAAGATCATCACAAAGGAACACGGTGAGATCTTTCAAACATCCCTGCACACCTTCTACGTACTCGTCCACACCCTTGCCAACATATTAATCCACTATTATCCACGCACACTATCCCAACACCCTTCCAGATTCATAGAACCCACCCAATTATTTTCAGCAACTAAAACTCCCTGTCATATTCACTTTATCATTAAACTTGTTCGTTCTTCTTTGATTTGTGTATGTTATGAAAAACCCTTCAACACCCTTCAAAATTTCATTTTTCACGCATCCACTATTTTTCCGTACAACTAATACCCCTACTTATCCTCCGAACTCTATTCATTCAGCCATTGCATCTACAGTACATACAAGTTTCCAACACCCACAAAACCATGTAATATATACGTATAATAACCACCATAATCTGTCAGCACCCTACAAAATTCTACAACATTCTACAACACCCACTGAACACTTTTCATGACCCTTACAATGCCCCTTGAAACGCCTCTAAAGCAACCTAAATTACCCTACCACAGAGACCCCCCCCCTCCCCCACCCCTCTAACACCCATCAATACCCCTAGGACATTAACATCGATCCCTTCAAAACCACAAAACACTTAACCCCTTCTGTACCGGTTACGTCTTTTTCACTTTAGTCTGGCTACTATTAGACGATTTGTGTACAATTTTAAAAGGGCCTCCAACAATTAACAGGTTCGAAGTATCTCTCTTAACCCTTTTTACTACCACAGATCCTTCTTCAGCTGCACAAAAACGTCTTAACATAGCTACAATGAAATGGAAAATACGTCGCCGGTACAGAAGGGGTTAACCTACATACCCAAATAATACACTCCTACACCCCTTCGACATCAATAAATAATACACTCCTACACCCCTTCGACATCAATAATACACTCCTACACCCCTTCGACATCAATAAATAATACACTCCTACACCCCTTCGACATCAATAATACACTCCTACACCCCTTCGACATCAATAAATAATACACTCCTACACCCCTTCGACATCAATAATACACTCCTACACCCCTTCGACATCAATAATACACTCCTACACCCCTTCGACATCAATAAATTCCACTTCTACAACATCACCCAACACCGCTAGTACCACCCACACCTCTTTCTTAAGGGGAGGTATTTAGTTTGTTCCCTAGACCTCCAGCAAGCTTAAAATTACACCCCCTTGAGTCCCTTTCAAGATTAATTTGTACATTTTTCGGTAGAAAAATGTCCCGGCCGAAGGCCGTTTCCTCTTAAATTACAGGCTCGCTATCGCTCGCCAGGATAAAATCGACACCTGAATAGCACGAAAGGTTTTAATATGGGGTGAAAGTTCTTAAAATCGCCAAACTAATGGGGCGAACATCTTAAAATCTCAATAGCAATGGGGCTAAACATGAGAGAGAAAGGGGTCCAGAAAAAAATCCCTCAAGTGGAGATCTCCCCTTAACATCGGTACAGCACACTACAAATATGGCCCCCATCTATAGGTCCCTATATAAAGCACCCCTACAGCACCCCTTCGACCCCCATCACACACACAATCAACACCCCAACACACATTGGCTAGTACCCCTCCTACAACACACCTTCCACTCCCATCAAACACACAATCAACACCCCAACACACATTGGCTAGTACCCCTCCTACAGCACCCCTTCGACCCCCATCACACACACAATCAACACCCCAACACACATTGGCTAGTACCCCTCCTACAACACACCTTCCACTCCCATCAAACACACAATCAACACCCCAACACACATTGGCTAGTACCCCTCCTACAGCACCCCTTCGACCCCCATCAAACACACAATCAACACCCCAACACACATTGGCTAGTACCCCTCCTACAACACACCTTCCACTCCCATCAAACACACAATCAACACCCCAACACACATTGGCTAGTACCCCTCCTACAACACACCTTCGACCCCCATCACACACACAATCAACACCCCAACACACATTGGCTAGTACCCCTCCTACAACACACCTTCCACTCCCATCAAACACACAATCAACACCCCAACACACATTGGCTAGTACCCCTCCTACAACACACCTTCCACTCCCATCAAACACACTATCAACACCCCAACACACATTGGCTAGTACCCCTCCTACAACACACCTTCCACTCCCATCAAACACACCATCCACACCCCAACACACATTGGCTAGTACCCCTCCTACAACACACCTTCCACTCCCATCAAACACACAATCAACACCCCAACACATTGGCTAGTACCCCTCCTACAACACACCTTCCACTCCCATCAAACACACAATCAACACCCCCAACACACATTGGCTAGTACCCCTCCTACAACACACCTTCCACTCCCATCAAACACACAATCAACACCCCAACACACATTGGCTAGTACCCCTCCTACAACACACCTTCCACTACCATCAAACACACAATCAACACCCCAACACACATAGGCTAGTACCCCTCCTACAACACACCTTCCACTCCCATCAAACACACAATCAACACCCCAACACACATTGGCTAGTACCCCTCCTACAACACACCTTCCACACCCATCAAACACACAATCAACACCCCAACACACATTGGCTAGTACCCCTCCTACAACACACCTTCCACTCCCATCAAACACACAATCAACACCCCAACACACATAGGCTAGTACCCCTCCTACAACACACCTTCCACTCCCATCAAACACACAATCAACACCCCAACACACATTGGCTAGTACCCATCCTACAACACACCTTCCACTCCCATCAAACACACAATCAACACCCCAACACACATAGGCTAGTACCCCTCCTACAACACACCTTCCACTCCCATCAAACACACAATCAACACCCCAACACACATAGGCTAGTACCCCTCCTACAGCACCCCTTCCACTCCCATCAAACACACAATCAACACCCCAACACACATTGGCTAGTACCCCTCCTACAACACACCTTCCACTCCCATCAAACACACAATCAACACCCCAACACACATAGGCTAGTACCCCTCCTACAACACACCTTCCACTCCCATCAAACACACAATCAACACCCCAACACACATTGGCTAGTACCCCTCCTACAACACACCTTCCACTCCCATCAAACACACTATCAACACCCCAACACACATTGGCTAGTACCCCTCCTACAACACACCTTCCACTCCCATCAAACACACTATCAACACTCCATACACACAGAGCACCCCTTCAACTCTTCAGCACCGTTACATCACCCTAAATCTACATCACCCACTCACAACTCTATGTAAACTGAGAAACACTGTATAACACTTCAATATTCCTTCAACACAACTATTTCATACCAAAACCCACACTACATCCTTGCAACACACAATTACACCCCTAAACAACAAAACCTCTCTTAACCCCTTCACCACCATTACGTAATTTTCATCATATTCTGGTTACTTTAGGTTGTAATCTACCTATACGACTCAAATGGGTAAATACGATCTCAATAAACCATCTTAGTAACATGGGTCCTTCTTAAACTGCATGAAATAATACAATTTTAGCCAGAATCAAATGTGAAAAGGCGTCATGGTGTTGAAGGGTTTAAGCACTACTGTAAGACCCCTAGAACACCCTTCATCACTCCTTCAATACTCCTGTAACACCACTTCAATACTCCTGTAACACCACTTCAATACTCCTGTAACACCACTTCAATACTCAAACACCACCACTGCTGAAGAATCCGTAATTTTGTTTTATCAACTCTGCGTAAGCAGAGTGGTATCGCCCCCCGTATAGTGGTACATGCCGGCCGAAATGTCTGTCTGTCTGTCTGTCCGATAACAACTCCTAGACCGTTCGACGGATTTTCACCAAACTTCACACGAACATTCGGTGCGTGAATGCGACGGTAATTAAAATAAGATTTTTTGAATTTGTGCAATAGTTATGATTTTAGGTCCAAAATATGGTTTTTGCCCCCACCCCCCACCCTGTACCTATTCCCAAGCAATGATGATGGCGTTCTGTGTGTGTGTGTCCCGTAAGGGCACACTGGCACACTCACACAGAACGCCATCATTCAGGGGGCGAAAAAAAAATCGCCCGCATTTGTTAGGTTAAGTTAGTTTAGTTGACATTAGAAGGTGACAACTGTAGTGATGATGATAGTAGTAGTGATGATGGTGGTAATATTAGTGATGATGGTAGTATTAGTGATGATTGTGACAATTGTAGTGATGATGATAGTAGTAGTAATAATGGTGATAATATTAGTGATGAAGGTAACCCATCGCAGAGTTGGGTATGCCGTTTTGATTTTGGGCGAAACGACACGTCTACTTTATTTTTATATTTTATTTAATGTGCTCAGACTTATTATTTGATTAGGAAGACTGTATTATAATGTCAGGTCAGGTGAAGGTATTGAGGGATAATCCTGTACAACGGCACCTCGTATCTACTTTTCGGAGAGTGTTGAGAGGGGAGAAGGGGTGTTGGAGAGAGAGGAAGCTGTTGGAGTGGTTTTGTTGTCTATGTGTTATTAGTCTGTATACGTCGTCGAGGTGTCCCCCGACTGGGTATCTGGTTTGAGGCTTACTAAACAATTCTTACTTGACTTGACTTGACTTTAGCCGGTATCACACGAGCACTTTTCCCCTCAACATTTATCCTCAACACTGGTCTGTCAGATTATGAGGTTTACTTTTAATATATTTCGGTTACTTAAATTCATCTACTATCAGTCAAGTTTCCAATATCAGTGCAAAATATTCCAGAAATGTTACCAGAATTTTTTTGAATGTCGAATGTTGACTATAAAAGCTCTCGCGTGATACCGGCTTTACTGTATATCCCACAACACAAATTCCTGCTACATTACCCTTACCACACCCAATCGCACCCACAAATACTCCTAAAACACCCTACAACACCTTCTACCACCCCTCCCAGAACCATATTCTTACACCAACCTCTCTCGAGAATATTTTACTTCTACATCAAACCACTCTCCCAACATATATCACCCCTACCACAATACCAAACCACTCTGCCAACACCTTCTATCCCCCTACACCAACACCCCTACAGTGCCCCCTCCTACCACAACACCAAACCACTCTGCCAACACCTTCTATCCCCCTACACCAACACCCCTACAGTGCCCCCTCCTACCACAACACCAAACCACTCTGCCAACACCTTCTATCCCCCTACACCAACACCCCTACAGTGCCCCCTCCTACCACAACACCAAACCACTCTGCCAACACCTTCTATCCCCCTACACCAACCCCTACAGTGCCCCCTCCTACCACAACACCAAACCACTCTGCCAACACCTTCTATCCCCTACACCAACACCCCTACAGTGCCCCCTCCTACCACAACACCAAACCACTCTGCCAACACCTGCTATTCCCCTACACCAACACCCCTACAGTGCCCCCTCCTACCACAACACCAAACCACTCTGCCACCACCTTCTATCCCCTACACCAACACCCCTACAGGGCCCCCTCCTACCACAACACCAAACCACTCTGCCAACACCTGCTATCACCCCTACACCAACATCCCTACAGTGCCCCCTCCTACCACAACACCAAACCACTCTGCCAACACCTGCTATCACCCCTACACCAACATCCCTACAATGCCCCCTCCTACCACAACACCAAACCACTCTGCCAACATCTTCTATCACCCCTACACCAACATCCCTACACCTGCGCCCCCTTCCGGAGATTTGGGTCACGGGCACAGCGTTGAAGATCTCATGGCCCCCTCTCACGCCAAATGTTACGGGGACCTTTGGCTGGGGTGTTAGTAATTTATGGCTGAACTTTGTGTGGAGGGGCCAGCTGCTAGGAGGAGGTGTGTGTGTGTGTGTGTGACGTCATCAGGAAGGAAGGGGTGGAAGAAGGAAGGGATGGAGGGAAGGAAGGAAAAGAGGAAGGAGGAAGGAAAGGGTGGAAGGAAGGGATGGATGTAAGGGAGGAAGGGGGAAGGAAGGGATGGATGGAGGGAAGGAAAAGAGGAAGGGGAAAGGAAGGGATGGATGGAAGGAAGGAAAAGAGGAAGGAGGAAGGAAGGGGTGGAAAAAGGAAAAGAGGAAGGAGGATGGAAGGGATGGATGGAGGGAAGGAAAAGAGGATGGAGGAAGGAAAGGAAATGATGGAAGGAAGAGGTGGAGGAAGGGATGGAAAAGATGGAAAGAGGAAGGAAATGGTGGAGTGAAGGGATGGAAGGAGGAAGGAAGGGATGAAGGGAGGGATGGAAGGAAGGAAGGAAAAGATGGAAGTTAAGATGGGTGGAAGGTGGAACTGGAGCGATGCGAGAATAGGATGGAAGGGAGAGAGGGTTGGAAAGAGAGGAAGAAAAAAAAGAAACAGGAAAATGGATGGAAGAGTGGAAGGAGAATTAAAGAAGGCAAGAAAACAAAGGTTGAAGAACGAAAGGAAAACAAAGAATGGAGGGAGAGAGGAATGAAGGAAGAAAAATTATTAAGAAAGGTCGGATACACAGAGGGACAATTTGATCATGGTTGCAATAAATTAAAAACATAATTTCTTAAACTAGTCTCTTTGTGAACAACTAACTAAGTCTATGTCAATAAATGAAAGTATAGCAAAACCCTCCTCTTAAGAACAGAGTGGTATGTAAGGGAGGGGGGGGGGGGAGAAGACTGAAAGAACGAATAAATGAATAAATGGATAGATACTGCAGAAAGGCTTACTTAATTAAGGGACGATGGTTGATTATCCTGGCCCCCTTCTTCCTCAGGTTAGCCCCATTAGTTTTCAGATTTTAAGATGTTCGGCCCATTAGTTTGGCGATTTTAGGACTTTTCGACCCATTTCTTTGTCAGTATGAAGACCTTTCGTGCCATTTTGGTTTCGATTTTACCATGGCGGGCGAGAGTAACCCTGTAATATAGGAGGAACCAGCCTTTGGCCTTGACATTTGCAACTGAAAAATGTAAAAATTTATCTGGAAGGGGGATGTTGGGTATGTTTATTTTTGTGTTAAGCTTGGTGGAGGTCTAGGGAGGTAATACAAATAAAAGTAATTAATAAATAAAAATCGACCAATAACTAAACCCTCCCCCCTTAAGTGTTTGAAGGAAAGCAGCTTGGGAAGGATGTACAAACCAAGGGACTAGTGAATGAACGACGGGGTATGAATGAATAGATAGCAAGGGAAGGATAAAAGGGAGGTAGAACGGAAGGGTTAATTTGGAAAAGATGGCAGAAAAAAAAATAATAACAAAGAGCGATATTAACCCCTTCTGTACCGGCTACGTCTTTTTAAATTTATTCTGGTTAGTATTAGACGATTTTGTTTATTTTTTTTTTATAAAGACCCTCCAGCAATTAACAGGCTCGAAATATCTCTCGTAACCCTTTATACCACCACAGATCCTTCTTAAACTGCACAACATCGTCTAAACATAGCTACAATAAAATAAAACAAAAAAACGTCACCGGTAAAGAAGGGGTTAAGGCAAAATGGTGGAAGGAGAGAAAGAAAATATAGAAAATGAGAACAAAAATGAAAAAGATGATAGGACAAAATAAAAATAAACAAATATATATAACGATATAAGAATGATTAGCAAAGAGGAAGGTAGAAAATGAAAGAAAACAAATATATATAAATAAAAGTGTATAGAGAAATATATTCCCCAAAGACAGATAATGATGCAGGCAGGTAGTAAGTAAATATGAAAGCACACGAGAATGAATGAGGAAGTAAGAAAGCACCTCGCCAATAATCCATACTAGCGTCAGGGAAGTGGAAGAAAAGGCCAGCGAATGATAGAAGAAGAGGTGAGGTAACGATTGGTTAGAGAGTGGACGGGCTGTAGTATATCCGTAAATATAATCCCTTCACTATAAGATGGCGCTATATATACTGTATGCTGGCTAGCATGAGACGATTTTATTCAGAATGGAAGGGCCTTTAGGTGGGGGGGGGGGGGGGATTTAGTTTGCTCCTAAGAGAATGACCCATAAACATAAACATTATATTAAATACGAAAGACAAAACCATCATAAAACAAACCCGATGGAAATATGGACCAACTACAACACAAACAGAGGAAGAAGAAGGAAGAAGGAAGTAGTCAAAGGGAAAAGGTGGTAAAATTCAACGAGACCTTTTGGGGATAAATAATGAACTCTGACGTCACTCTTAAGGAGAGGGGAAGTAAGGAGGGATGAATGAAAGATAAGATTGTAGAGATTGTAGCATTTGTTTTAAAGATAGATAGATAGATAGATATAGAAAGAGTGCAAGTGTGTATGTGTGTAAATGAGAGAGAGAGAGAGAGAGAGAGAGAGAGAGAGAGAGAGAGAGAGAGAGAGAGAGAGAGAGAGAGAGAGATGATGTGTGAGACAGACAGACAGGGACATACAGACAGGCACATGCTAACATACAGATAAACAGATCGATTATCAGGCAGACAAGTCAATAGACAAGACAAAAATGTATAAAATATTAACAAATACACAGAAATTATAAAAGTCGCAAAGGAGGCATCGCACAATATAATTAACTAGAAACCATGTCTAAAGTGAGCGCCTCTCAGGATTCACACCCCGTTCCCAGAAAGCGGTTTTCTAGTATAGGTCACCCCAAAAGGTCGCTGGTTTTAGTCCCTCAAGTGTCAGGGAATATCACCTACAATCCTGGTATTTCAAGTGGCAGGAGATATCATAATTATACACTCCTGGTAGTTCGTGGTATTCAGATTCCTAGAGGGCCTTGTGGTACCTTAACCCCTTCTGTACCGGTGACATCCTTTTCGTTATATTCTGGCAACAATTAAACGATTTCATTCAGTTTAGGAAGGATCTCTACCATTTATAAGGCTTCGAACTATCTCAATCAACCCTTTTAGCTGCCACAGATCCTACCAAAGCTGCATAAAATCACCTAAATATAGCTAGAATAAAGTATAACAGACGTCGCTGGTATAGCAAGGGTTAAAGCGTTGTTTTTCTTGGTATTCTAGCTGTTACTGGTATTCTAATTTATTCCTGATACCTAGAACTCCTCTTGGATTTCTAGTGCTTCCTGGTGTCTAGGTTATCTACTGATATCAGGAATTATCTGGCGTGTTCTAGTTTTCCTAATGCATAGATGATTATTTGATGACCGGTGTGCCGTGTGGTATTCTAATGTCTCCTTATATTCGTAATACCAAGCGAATCTTACAATTATTCAGTCTTTGCTAATATCTACAGCATAGTACAGTATACACCTCCTCCTATTCATACCACAAGTCTTTCCAACACACCTAAATTACCTCTTACGTACCTTGATTTTGGCTATGTCATTGGTTCAACCTGAGGGGGGGGGGGGGAGACTTGTTAAAGGCAGCTTTGCTTTTTGCCTCCTTCATGAACATAGAAAAAACAAACTAATTAAAACGTGTCCAGAAGTTGTATATTTATACATATTTATATGTATATATATTTATATTTGTGTTTATTTTTCACTTAATGATCAGTGTCAATAGAATTGTATCAGATTTGGCCTTATTTTAGAGTCTCCTGATCTTGTGCTACTGCTCCTGACCCAGTAACATTTACAGCGGCCCAATCAACTTCACACGGAATAAAGTTTGTGTACACATCACAACATCATCCATATATTTGGGGAATAATATACCTTGGTGTCAAGATAAATCGAGTTAATTATGGTTGCAATTAATACAATCATTTCATAATCAGATAATTTGCAGTATAAGGGTATATACGACTTCTGAAATATTCATGTCTATTGCCTGATTCAATTTAATCTACCCGCAGTTGATATTATTCATATTGAAAAACGACTTATTAAAGTCAGAGTGTTTTAAATAATCCACTAATATAAACTTACGACTTTCAATCTATTGCTAGGATTGTATTTATCTTCAATAAGGCATTGCTAATTTGGGTGGAAAAGTAAATAATATAACATAGCAATCTTATTACTAAATGCAGATTATCTCTCCAGATCATATAATTATATTCGACTTAAGAAGACCCTCTCGAAGTTGAAAAGCCAACAAACAGCATACTATTGTAAAACCGCCTGTGATGCAATTATTGTCGTTTTTCTGGTAAAAACAAAATAATTATTTTTATTTTTATTTATCTATTAGGCTATATCTATTTTTTCAATGTAGAAAGTCGAATGACGTGGACTTAAGAAATCAAATATCGGAAGATTGCATGATATGTTCACTCATGGCTTCATATACAGCCATCAGTTGAATTGCAAGAAACACAGCTTTATTTAGAACAAACTTTGAATCATAACACCTTTATAATCCATTTCTTACAGGCCACCTAGAGTAATAGAATACGGAATCATCAAAACCTATTGCACAGGCTTGGGAATACTGTTAGACCTATTAGCTGAATTAACCCCTTGCGAGTTTCAGGCTATAAGGAATTTGGATCCGTAAACATCGACACAAAACAGAATGCAATAATAATTAAGGTTTCTGATGGATAGAAAGTATGATGCATTTGGTTTTATGTATTTATATATACAATACAATCATATTTGGTGTTATGTATTTATATATACAATACAATCATATTTGGTGTTATGTATTTATACTGTATATGCAATACAATCATATTTGGTGTTATGTATTTATATATACAATACAATCATATTTGGTGTTATGTATTTATATATACAATACAATCATATTTGGTTTTATGTATTTATATATACAATACAATCATATTTGGTGTTATGTATTTATATATACAATACAATCATATTTGGTTTTATGAATTTATATATACAATACAATCATACTTGGTTTTATGTATTTATATATACAATACAATCATATTTTAGCTCGTAATTCTCCAAAATATAGCCTGTAACTCGCAAGAGGTCAATTACAAGAAAGACAGCTTTATGAAGAAGTACTTTGATACCTAGCCCAATTGTAATCAATTCATTATAGACTACCTAAAGTATTTTAACCCTTTCACTACCGGAAATATATGTTGTTGTATTTCCGCTATATGTAGACAATGTTATGCAGCTTTATGAAGGATCTGTGGTAGCTAAAAGGGTTAATTGAGATGGTTTGTAGTCTCTAAATTACTACACGTCCGTCCTAAGCTGAATAAAATCATCTAATATATGCCTGAATATAATGAAAAGTGGCATCGGTACAGAAGGGGTTAATACAGGATTTTCAAAACCTATTCTACAGGCTTGGGAATACTGTTAGACCAATCAGCTGAATTACAAGGATGACAGCTTTATTAGAGAGCCATCGATTCCTAGCACTTTTGTAGTAACGAGGTGGCGGGCGGGGTGGGGGTGGGGGGGCCGCTGGGTTGTCATGACCACTGGTATACATGTGTTGATTGGCTTCCAGTAAATAATGAGGGACTAAGGGTAAACATGGGAAGGGTAGGTTATGTAAGGTTGGGGCGTGAATGAACAGCGTCACGCTTTAAATTATGTATTGTACCGAAGCCAAACATTGATTAGATAATTATATTCAAGGTCATATTACTCAAAGCGTTCACAGTAAATGGTAGCAGCTATTACCATTGCTATAGAATGGAGCAATAGTGATGCAAATGTATTAAATAGAAATACACTAAGAAAAGCATCGTTACCAATCGTGAGTACATTCCAATTTAAATTCTACAAGTAATAACAAAAGGAAAAGGGAAACATATGTCCCGTTCAACCAGCATAGAGCCGTAGGTTGCAATGTATATGTATATGCTGTACAGTCATGTGTCAGTGAGAATATGTGTACGTGAGAAAGAACTAGGATACAAGAGTAAAACTACATAATTTATGTACGGGTGAAATTTTAAGCTTGATGGAGGTCTAGGGAACAAACTAAAAACCTCCCCTTAAGCGCACGTTCCTGAGCGTTCGTCGTTAAGGCGGTGTCCCACGAGCGATTTTTCCGTCAATATTTCCGAGCAATTGTAGTCTGGCAGCTTCAAATGTTAAGTTCCGCGATAATTAAACTCGCTAACATAACCTACCGTCGATCTATATATAGTCTGTTCATTCTAGGTTGGGCAGAACTCGTAACCTCTAACCTCTGTAACTCGAAAAGGACTAGAGTAATCGAGCTAATTTTCCCACCAAATAGGAAGACTTGGCTAGGGAATAGGTGTGTGGAAATTAACAGCTCATATGCTCTAGCCCTTTTTGAGTTACATAGGTTAGAGGTTACGGTTTCTGCCCAACCTAGAATGAACGGACTATAGTTTCCGATGCCAATGCGAAAGAGCCCCCAAATGTTACGAGAAAAAAAAACTTGCTCGTCGATAATTGCCAGAAAATGCGTTCGTGTGACACCGGCTATATATATAATTTAGCCCACTAGACTATGCATATGTTCTGGTTGTTTTCAAGAGACCACAAGTGTCCCAAGTGTATCGAGCTCAATCGCGGCATGCATACTTCAGTCAGGGAATTCAAGAACATCTATTATTTATGATGTCAAATTCTATGTCGTTGCGGCTACATTGGATATATTTTGTTGTTGGTATTGGCGTGGTTTGTTTGTGTTTTTCTTGAGAGATGAATACATGATATAACTATTAAATGGAATAAACAGAAGCCATAAAACACACTCACATAATTATTGCCTGATTTGTTTTTGTATAATGCTAAGCAGTGACTATGAAAATAATATTATACATTATTTTTCCAATCAAGTGTATAATGAAAAGTTTACCAATAATAGCATCAAATTCTGCTCTTCGTTTCATCATATTTGCACTTTCAAATCCATTTCTTATACTGCTAGTTACGTTGTATATATACAGTATTTAAGTACAGCTAACCGGAGGATGATTCATTATACTTTGAGGTGATCTCAGATAGTTTGATAAGGATCGAGAAGTATTCCAATAGGCTATCTTCTTTGCGCACCTAATATCTGTAGATATCATGTAAGATGACAGCACTCCAATTGTCTTCTTTTTCACCCCAAACGAATATAGAATCTGTATGACTTACTTACAGTAGGTCAGAGGTGAACAAAAATGAAAGAAATCGACACCTGGATGGGGATAAACGTCTTAAAACAGTAGCCTGCATGGGGCCGAATGGATACAAGCCAGAGAAAGAGAGAAAAGGAGAGAAACAAAACATGTGACCCGCCTTAATACGTGTCTCTTTTCCCCCTTACAGGAATCCCTAGACTGTCGGGGTAATGGAGGACTCACGTCACTGTTCAAGAGTGCCGCCGCCGCCTCCGCCCGCAGCGTAGACTCCAGTGATTCCGGTATATACGACTTAGAGGACGAGTACTCCTTCGTCATCACAGAGAACTCCCCGGCGGAACTCATCAGGAGAGTGGAGATGGACTTCATGCCGGTGGAAAATATCGGTATGTTGTTTTGAATACGGCAGTTTGGTTTTGTTGGCTTTTAATCCCACATCCCCATCCAACAAAATAAAATAATTTAGTAAATATCATTAATTAAATATATATAAAAGAAAAACATATCAAAAGTAGTCTTATATCTATACATCTAATTTAGGTTACACGGTAATCCTATACAGAAAAGTCTGGTTATTGCACTGTCTTGCTGTAGCACTGTTTAGGCTCGCTTGGTTGCTGATTTTGTAAGTGCTTTCGGAAGACTTTGTTGAGTCTTGCTGATGCACTGTTACAATACCAACAGCAGCCACAGTGATGACATGGTGGGGCAGTGCTATGGCAAGACTTCTTTGTACTACATTCCAACTGATAAATAGCAACCCTGTCAGAGTTATTACAATGTAATGGAGGACTTTAAACCATTGCATCACACCAGCTAAACATATTTATATTCCAAATTCCTCGCTTCCCCAGACCTGGCAATAATAGAGGAGTGCCTGGTGCTCCCTTACGATTTTTTGTTTACAAAACACATCTAATAAAATTATGTTTCTCGTGACCTTTAAAATAAAACAGGTATGAAGGTTACGGAGAAATAATATATCTGACTCCTACCATCAGAATACTATTATGTAACTTAGGAAGGATCTCGGATAATCTTTACCCTTTCAATATCTATAATGCCGCTGATTCCAGAGTAATTATAGCTTTTTCATAATAATATTCAAGCTACCGCCATATATTTTTACCACGGTTAATCACTCTCTGTTCACTGTAAATATGAACATGGTTAAGTTGGATGTTATTTTTGTTTATTCATGTATTCATTTATGTATTAGTTTCCTCGCTAGACCTCCAACAATCTTAAAAAACACCCCTTAGACCCCCCTTTGTGATAAAACACCCCTTAGACCCCCCTTTGTGATAAAACACCCCTTAGACCCCCCCCTTTGTGATAAAACACCCCTTAGACCCCCCTTTGTGATAAATACCCCATAGACCCCCCTTTGTGATAAATACCCCATAGACCCCCTTTGTGATAAATACCCCATAGACCCCCCTTTGTGATAAAACACCCCCTTAGACCCCCCCCCCGCCTTTGTGATAAAACACCCCTTAGACCCCCCTTTGTGATAAAACACCCCTTAGACCCCCCTTTGTGATAAAACACCCCTTAGACCCCTCTTTGTGATAAAACACCCCTTAGACCCCTCTTTGTGATAAACACCCCTTAGACCCCTCTTTGTGATAAAACACCCCTTAGACCCCTCTTTGTGATAAAACACCCCTTAGACCCCCCTTTGTGATAAAACACCCCTTAGACCCCTCTTTGTGATAAAACACCCCTTAGACCCCTCTTTGTGATAAACACCCCTTAGACCCCTCTTTGTGATAAACACCCCTTAGACCCCCCCTTTGTGATAAAACACCCCTTAGACCCCCCTTTGTGATAAAACACCCCTTAGACCCCTCTTTGTGATAAAACACCCCCTAGACCCCCCTTTGGGATAAAACACCCCTTAGACCCCCCCCCCTTTGTGATAAAACCCCCGCTAGACCCCCCTCTGTGATAAAACACCCCTTAGACCCCTCTTTGTGATAAACACCCCTTAGACCCCTCTTTGTGATAAAACACCCCTTAGACCCCTCTTTGTGATAAACACCCCTTAGACCCCTCTTTGTGATAAAACACCTCTTAGACCCCTCTTTGTGATAAAACACCCCTTAGACCCCTCTTTGTGATAAAATACCCCTTAGACCCCTCTTTGTGATAAAACACCCCTTAGACCCCTCTTTGTGATAAAACACCCCTTAGACCCCTCTTTGTGATAAAACACCTCTTAGACCCCTCTTTGTGATAAAACACCCCTTAGACCCCTCTTTGTGATAAAATACCCCTTAGACCCCTCTTTGTGATAAAACACCCCTTAGACCCCTCTTTGTGATAAATGTGTACATTTTTCTCAGATCCATCAAGGATTACTGCGTTTACAAATTACTAAGATGTTACTCTCTTTGTTCCCAGATACACGGAAGATCACTTAAAACTGTGTTATTTTACTAACCCAACTGTCCCCTGCTAACATCTCCTAATCCTGCCACGGACATTAGTTCCAGAGGAGTACTTCCCTTTCCAATTTTCCCTTGCCCAATCTAAACCACTGTGGACACTTGATCCTCAGTGTTTTGGAGGGCAAGCAGCCTAGCGGGAGAGGGGGGGGGGGGAATTCTAGGGAGGAAACTAAAAAATAATATAACAATAAAATAATAAGCAAATAAATACAGCCATCTCCTCCGCAGATTTGACGGTGACGGGGAAGCAGTGTCCGCGTCTGCTGAGCGGGTACCAGAAGGCGCGGCAGGAGGAGGCGTCTATCCTGGAGTCTCTGCGGGAGGAGGGCTTTATCACCACCTCCAAGCAGAAGGGTAGTTCCGGTCTGGCCTTCGAGATTATGGAGGCATCCCCGCTCACTGAATCCGCCACATCCAGCAAGTTCAGGCCAAAGGTACGGGGCGAGGAGGGGATGAGTGAATGTGGATGTGAATGTGGATGGGAGGTGAGAATGTGGATGGGAGGGGAGTATGTGAATGGGAGGGGAGAATGTGGATGAGAGGATATAATGTGGATGAGAAGGGAGAATGTGGATGATAAGAGAAACTGTGGATGAGTAGATATAATGTGGATGAGATGAGAGAATGTGGATGAGAAGAGAGAATGCGGATGAGAAGAGAGAATGTGGATGAGAAGAGAGAATGTGGATGAGAAGAATGTGGATGAGATGAGAGAATGTGGATGACATGAGAGAATGTGGATGACAAGAGAGACTGTGGATGAGAAGATAATGTGGATGACAAGAGAGAATGTGGACGAGAAGAGAGAATGTGGATGACAAGAGAGAATGTGGATGAGAGGAGAGGATGTGGATCAGAAGAGAATGTGGATGACAAGAGAGAATGTGGATGAGAGGAGATAATGTGGATGACAAGAGAGAATGTGGATGAGAGGAGATAATGTGGATGACAAGAGAGAATGTGGATGAGAGGAGAGGATGTGGATCAGAAGAGAATATGGATGACAAGAGAGTACAAAGGAGTACAAAGGAAATCAAGCAACAACAGATCTAGTGACCCTTCTAGGTTGCTTGTCCTCCAAAACACTGAGGATCAAGTGTCCAAACAGTGGTTTAGAGTGGGTAAGGGAACATTGGAAAGGGAATTACTGCCCTGGAACTAATGTCCGTGGCAGGATTAGGAAGTTAGTAGAGGACAGATGGGTTAGTAACTGAGGGGGGCATAAAATAAAGTTATTAATTTACAAACGCAGTCAGTCGCGGGTTTGATGAGAGATATTTGTCTAGGCGGAGTTTAAATGAATCAACGGTGATGCAGTCTATAACGTTTCGGGGAAGCCCATTCCACAAGTTGACAACTCGATTGAAGAAGAAATTCTTAGATTCGTGCGAGTTAAAAGATTTACCAATAATTTTGCAACCGTTTCCCCGCGTGTAATTAGATTGGTCGATAGTGAAGTACTTACTACAGTTCATATTGTCGATGCCTTTGATGATTTTGAACACTTGAATTAAGTCGCCTCTTAATCTGCGCTGGGTTAAAGGAAATAGATTTAATTCTCTAAGACGCTCTTCGTATGGTTTGTTCTTTAGGCTAGGTATCATTTTGGTAACTCTACGTTGAACTCGTTCTAGCTTGTTTATATCTTTTTGGTAATAAGGGCACCAGGATTGAACGCAGTATTCGAGAAGAGGGCGGACTAAGGAATTGTAAAGGGTTAGGATAACTTCTTTGGATTTATGCTCAAATGACCTGCCTATAAAGCCAATTATTTTGTTTGCCTTCTTAACAACTTCTGAACATTGTTGACTCGGTTTTAGGTTACTCGATATTGTTACTCCCAGATCGGTTTCTCTGTTTACATTCTTAAGCTGAGTGCCATTCATCGAATAGTTTGCTTTCTCATTTAGGTATCCGACATGTAGTACTTTACATTTATCCGCATTGAAACTCATTTGCCAAATTTGGGCCCAACATGACAATTTATCTAGATTGTGTTGCATATCGTCAACTTGTTCTTTTGAGAGTACGCTATTTGCAATTTTTGTATCGTCAGCAAATTTTGAGATTGTACAGGTGAGACCCTCATCTATGTCGTTGATATAAATTAGAAAAAGAATTGGTCCTAGTACCGATCCCTGGGGTACCCCGCTACTTACATTGGTCCATTTAGATGCCTTACCGTTTATGACTACCCTTTGCTTTCTGTTGCTGAGCCAATTTTCTATCCATTTCAACACACCGTCTTGTATTCCATGCGCTTTTAGTTTTAGCAGTAAACGTTTGTGGGGAACTTTGTCAAAGGCCTTTTGAAAATCAAGGTATCTAATATCTACAGCTTTACTCTCTTCGTAGAGGTTGAGGATATCGTGGAAGAAGTCTAAGAGGTTTGTTAAACAGGAACGTTTTTTACGAAAGCCGTGTTGAGTATCTTTAAGTATGTTATTTTCCTCTAAGTGATTTACGAGTCTGTCTCGTATGACCGTTTCTAGCATTTTACATACAACTGAGGTTAAGCTAATTGGACGATAGTTTACTAGGTAGGGATTTGCTGCCTTTTTTTAATATCGGTGTTACGTTGGCTAGCTTCCACTGATCAGGCATAGTTCCAGACTGCAAGGATTTATTGAATAGTAATGTCAGTGGTTTGGAGAGCTCATCCTTAGCTTCCTTTAGAACTCTAGGCGAGATCGTATCAGGTCCTGGCGTTTTATTTACCTTGAGTTTATCTAAACAATTCAATACTTCTCTCTCTGTAACGGTGATATTGCTTAGAACATCTGAATTATCAATCTGAATCGGCGATGGTGTAGGGATTCACTGAGGTCTTCTGTTGTAAAAACTGATGCAAAGAAGGTATTGAGGGCATTACTCATTTGTACTTCGTCTTTGGTGTATTCTCCATTTTCATCGACTAACGGTCCAACAGTTGAAGTAACTACTTTTTTCTTTCTGATATAACTATAGAATTCTTTCGGGTTTGTTTTACTTTGATTCGCAATATGTAACTCTAAGGTCTTTTTACTTTGCTTAATTAACTTTTTAGCTTTGCGTCGTAGCTCTACAAATTTCACCCGTTCTTCGTCATTTTGTGAGGATTTTAATCTATCATTAGCAAATTTTTTAGCAAGCAGGCAGTTTGAAATATCTTTATTCCACCATTTGGGCTTATTATTATGGCCTGGACGCCGTATTTTCGATGGTATGCAGTCTTGCACTGTTTTTAGGTAAGTGGTTTCGAATAACTTCCAAGATGTATTTATGTCGTTATTGTTAATTAAAAAGCTCCAGTCAGTTTCTTTAAACATAGCTCTAAGTTTATGGAAGTTTGCTTTCTTGAAATTAGGGACTTTTTCGATGCTACTATTTGGTTCGTTACTAGTAAACTTTATAGTGAAAGTTATCGTACGATGGTCGCTGTTACTGAATTCATCACCAACATTCAAATTCTCTATCAATTCTTCTTTTGTTGCAAGTACAATGTCAAGAACGTTATTACCACGGGTCGGCGTTCGAACAAATTGATAAAGCGAACTCTCTTGCAAGTTCGTATACAAGTCATGTCCGGAGTGTGAAGTAAGAGTATCGCCCCACTTGGTCACAGGTAAATTAAAGTCGCCAAAAATTACGGTATCTTGTGAGTTACTTACATCTGCAATTTGCTCGTAAATTTCTTGGTCAGTTTGCACTGATTGAGCTGGAGGTCTGTATATTAACGCAAGTATTATTTGTGTACCTTTATTATTCTTTATTAGCACAAAAGATGTGTCGACGTTCACAATTTGAGGTTTAGACACGAGGGTCGGATTAAGACTTTCTTTGATATAAAATAAAACGCCACCTCCATTTTTATTTATTCGGCTGTTCTCAAACATTACATAACCGGGAAGTGAATACTCTGCTGAATGTGGATGACAAGAGATAATGTGGATGAGAGCAGAGAATGTGGATCAGAAGAGAATGTGGATGAAAAGAGAGAATGTGGATGACAATAGAGAATGTGGATCAGAAGAGAGAATGTGGATGAGATGAGAGAATGTGGATGAGAAGAGAGAATGTGGATGAGAATAGAATGTGGATGAGAATAGAGAAGGAGGGAAGGGTGAGAAGAGAGAATGTGGATGAGAAAAGATAATGTGGATGGGAAGAGAGAATGTGGATGAGAAGAGATAATGTGGATTAGAAGAATGAATGTGTGTATTCAATTATTGTTGATTTATCGTTTCTCTGCACTAAACTGACACTGAAATCTATGGAGCTCTTTAACCCAGGCGTTGCACAAAAATTATTCGGCTTTGTCTACAGGATTACACATGTTATTTACCATTAACCAACTTGGACTAGCCTTCTCCATCACGATATCAGTTATGGCTATTAATTATAAGTAATTTAGTAGCCATATATATATATATATATATATATATATATATATATATATATATATATATATATATATATATATATACTGTATATGAAAAACAAAATATACAATAATAATCTATACCTAACCAGACCTTTGAGTTTTCCCAAATTCTTGCACTAACCCTTCTTCTGCGCCTCCACCAGGACTTCCTACCCCGGGAGACTAAGGAGCACCTAGAGCGGCAGACCTTTCACCCCATTTCTTTGTCAATATTAAGACCTTTCGAGCAATTTAGGTGTAGATTTGTTCCTGGCGAGCGATAGCGAGCCTGTAATTTTAGATGAAATCGGCCTTCGGCCGGGACATTTTTCTACCGAAAAATATACAAATTTTTCTTCAAAGGGGGTCTAGGGGGTGTATTGTAGAAGCTTGATGGAGGTCTAGCGAGGAAGCTAAAAAATAACATAATATATAAATATATAGACCAAATAACAAGCACTACCCCCTTAATCTTTATATCAAGAAATGCTACTTGAGAAACACCTCATACAACCCACCGAGGAGTCGAACCCTGGACTTTATGATCAACAGGCACTCGTACTACCCCCATATTAACCCTTCTTCTGTGCCTCCCCCAGGACTTCCTACCCCGGGAGACCAAGGAGCACCTGGAGCGGCAGAGGAACAAGCACCACATGAGGGACATGACTCTCACGCAGGAGGATGTCAGGATGAAGATGCATATGGCTGAAGAGAGACGACAGGTGAGCCAGAGAGAGAGAGAGAACGTGTGCTATAGGACCTCATGATGGGCACACACACACACACACACACACACACACACACACACACACAATATATATATATATATATAAAGAAATACCAAGTAACACAACATTATTTAATATCATTATAGGCCTATTCTACAAACGTCCTTAACATCTAACCACTTCCACAAGGTAATGTGATTGAAAACTAATGGGTCTAAGCATGCGGGAGAAGGGGGGCCAGAAATAACAACTCTACCTCCTTAACAATATGGCCGCTGGTCCTGACGACAGGCTTTGTTTACATCTGACGTCACTGAGCCGCCATGACGCCTGAGTGACGTAATAGCAGTGTTGCCATTTTGGGAGGAGGGAAGTTTCTAAAGTGCGATATTTATTGACACCATCCGTAAATAATCCATAGAGTAAATGGGGGACGGAGTGAGTGAGTGAGTGAGGGAGAAGCGGCAACAGGAAATGGATGTGGATAAGGTCATTCACCTAAATGTCTCTGAGTTGTAACTTTTACGCAAACCAAGGTATTTACATTCACATATACACACGTACCCACACACTTGCGCACACACATAACATATACACATAAATACGCGAATATATACACACATACTGTATATACACAAACATACACAATCACATGTATCAGTCTACCCACAAACGAATTATTCCGTGCTATACAATTTAAAAAAAAGTATGCGAGTAGTGCTAGAGAGGTTAGTAGTTCAGTGACGTACTTCTTGAAAGGTTAGTAGATCTTTGGGTACTACTGACGTCATAGTTCGCATTAAACAACAGTTATATAAATGTAATATAATGTGAAAGATTTATTAATAGTATGAGGTAATATTTCGGTTTCTTTCTCCCATTTTGTCTTATTTTGTATCATGTTTGTTTCTCTTGTTTAATCTAATTGGCTATATGTAATTTGTTCATGTTTTATGTTATAAATAATTTTTCTCAAAACAGTTGTTTCCATTATATTGAATCTTATAGTTCTATGAGTATTTTTGTCTTATTCGTATACTTCATTGCTACATCATATTATTTTCATTCAAATTTTTACACGTGTTCCTATTCATGTGTTCATTATAAGCTTGTCATTCATATTGTTACACGTTCTTCCATGTATGTGTTTATTATAAGCTTAATTCGTTCCTCTTTCGTTCTACTTACTTTCACTTTCTACCTTCTCTTTCAACATCTTCCTCCCCTCTTTAAGGGGGGTGACCTGCTTTTTGTTATTTCTGTCCTTTTCTCTCTTTCTCTGGCTTGTATCCATTCGGCCCCATTCAGCCAACTATTTTAAGACGTTTATCCCCATCTAGGTGTCTATTTCTTCCTGGCGAGCGAAAGCGAGCCAGCATTATATGAAGAAATCCGGCTTCGCCGGAGAAATTTTTCTATCGAAAAATATACAAATTTAGCCTGCTGTCAAACAAAAATAAAAAATATGCTGGCTCGCTACCGCTCACCAGTAAAAAAGTTGACACCTGGATGGGGATAAACGTCTTAAAACAGAAGGCTGAATGGGGCCACATGGATACAAGCCAGAGAAAGATAGAAAAGGACAGAACAAAAACAGGTCACCCCCCTTAAGGTATAGGTTTACGAAATATATATATCATCTTCCCTTCTCATCAGTCGCTTATCTTCCATCATGCATACTGTATGTTTAACTGTTCTTATGATAGTATGCCATTTTTATTATATAAGCTTTCATTCGGTATCTGTATGGATTCAACTATCTATCTATCTATCTATATACTCGGGCCCAATCCCCACGTTTCCGTTTTTTTTTTTTGGGGGGGGGGGGGATTCCACCTTCATTACCGGTGCCGTCTTTGTTCTAGCTATTGTTAGACGATTTTGTTCAGCTAAAAAAAGTGCCTCCAGCGACTAATAGGCTTTGAACTATCGCCCTTACGCCTTTTACTGCCACAGATCCTTCATCAACTGCACACAATCGTCTAAATATAGCTAGGATAAAATATACGTCGCCGGTACAGAAGGGGTTAAAAGCAGTCCAGCCCCCAAACACATGTGAGTTCCACCAAGACACAAACACTGCACTTAAAATGTGCATCTATTCACATGTATCTTCATTATATACTTGTTTTCCTTGTTCTTTGTTTCATATCTACCGCCTCCTCTTTATTTGTGTTCCTTGTTCCTCTTTATATCTAACGCATCTTCTTCATTTGTTTTCCTTGTTCCTCTTTATTTGTTTTCCTTTTTCCTCTTTATTTGTTTTCCTTGTTCCTCTTCATATCTAACGCATCTTCTTCATTTGTTGTCCTTGTTCCTCTTTATTTGTTTTCCTTGTTCCTCTTCATATCAATGCATCTTCTTCATTTGTTTTCCTTTTTCCTCTTTATTTGTTTTCCTTGTTCCTCTTCATATCTAACGCATCTTCTTCATTTGTTTTCCTTGTTCCTCTTTATTTGTTTTCCTTGTTCCTCTTCATATCTAACGCATCTTTTTCATTTGTTTTCCTTGTTCCTCTTTATTTGTTTTTCTTGTTCCTCTTCATATCTAACGCATCTTCTTCATTTGTTTTCCTTGTTCCTCTTTATTTGTTTTCCTTGTTCCTCTTTATTTGTTTTCCTTGTTCCTCTGTATTTGTTTTCCTTGTTCCTCTTCATATCTAACGCATCTTCTTCATTTGTTTTCCTTGTTCCTCTTTATTTGTTTTCCTTGTTCCTCTTCATATCTAACGCATCTTCTTCATTTGTTTTCCTTGTTCCTCTTTATTTGTTTTCCTTGTTCCTCTGTATTTGTTTTCCTTGTTCCTCTTCATATCTAACGCATCTTCTTCATTTGTTTTCCTTGTTCCTCTTTATTTGTTTTCCTTGTTCCTCTTCATATCTAACGCATCTTCTTCATTTGTTTTCCTTGTTCCTCTTTATTTGTTTTCATTGTCCCTCTTCATATCTAATGCATCTTCTTTATTTGTTTTCCTTGCTCCTGTTCCTATCCAAGTAACACCCTGTTCTTAACATTAATCATCAATTACAAACCACAATGAACTTGAATAAACTATTGAAAGCATATGGTCCTCCCGGGATTCGACTCGGGACACCACACCCAGAACATAAGCATCTAAACCATTACACCACCAACACAGTTAACGCCTCCTCCCTCTTCCCAGGCCGAGTTGGATTCCGTGAAGGAGAAGATGGCCTCGCTGTACAAGAAGGAAAACCTGCAGGGGAAGAAGCTGCAGGAGATGAGAGAGAAGGTCGAACAGAAGAAGGATGCTGCCCTGGAGAAGAGGTGAGAGAGGGGGAGAGGTTTGGATTCACTTTTGGGTCGATTTCTTAATTTATTTATTATTTTTCCAGTTTCCTCCCTAGACCTCCATTAAGCTTAAAAAAAAAACATCCATAAGATCCCCCTTGTAGATAAATTTGTACATTTTTCGGAGAGAACTGCAGGAGATGAGAGAGAAGGTCGAACAGAAGAAGGATGCTGCCCTGGAGAAGAGGTGAGAGCGGGAGAGGTTTTGATAAGAGCAAAAAGTTGATAAATTAGACGTGTATCGGAGACTAGGTATAAGAAGTCAAGAGGCGTTAACAGTTTGAGAGAACGTGTGAGAAGCGTGTGTAAGATGAGAAAAGACGGAACAAAGGTGGTATGGGGTTAGATGAGATGCTCGAAATAGAAAATTGGGGCGTGAAATAATTGGGAGTAACGGAGGCTGAAATGAGGAAGAAGTGTGTGTGGGGGGGGGGAGGGGGGGGGGATGGTGATTTTTTTTTTTTTTGGGGAATTAGCGAACAAGGGTAATTGATGAAGATAAAATTTGAAATAGTAGGAGATTGGGAGTAGGGTCATGACGTGAAAGCATTTAGACAAGTGGATACAGACGAGAGAGAGAGAGAGAGAGAGAGTACAAAGGAGTACAAAGGAAATCAAGCACCAACAGATCTAGTGACCCTTCTAGGCTGCTTGTCCTCCAAAACACTGAGAATCAAGTGTCCAAACAGTGGTTTAGAGTGGGTAAGGGAACATTGGAAAGGGAACTACTGCCCTGGAACTAATGCCCGTGGCAGGACTAGGAAGTTAGTAGGGGACATATGGGTTAGTAACTGAGGGGAGGATAAAATAAAGTTATTCATTTACAAACGCAGTCAGTCGCGGGTTTGATGCGAGATATTTGTCTAGGCGGAATTTAAATGAATCAACAGTGCTGCAGTCTATAACGTCTCGGGGAAGCCCATTCCACAAGTTGACAACTCGATTGAAGAAGAAATTCTTAGATTCGTGTGAGTTAAAAGATTTACCAATAATTTTGCAACCGTTTCCCCGCGTGTAATTAGATTGGTCGATAGTGAAGTACTTACTACAGTTCATATTGTCGATGCCTTTGATGATTATGAACACTTGAATTAAGTCACCTCTTAATCTGCGCTGGGTTAAAGGAAATAGATTTAATTCTCTAAGACGCTCTTCGTATGGTTTGTTCTTTAGGCTAGGTATCATTTTGGTAACTCTACGTTGAATTCGTTCTAGCTTGTTTATGTCTTTTTGGTAATAAGGGCACCAGCATTGAACGCAGTATTCCAGAAGAGGGCGGACTAAGGAATTGTAAAGGGTTAGGATAACGTCTTTGGATTTATGCTCAAATGATCTGCCTATAAAGCCAATTATTTTGTTTGCCTTCTTAACAACTTCTGAACATTGTTGACTCGGTTTTAGGTTACTCGATATTGTTACTCCCAGATCGGTTTCTCTGTTTACATTCTTAAGGTGAGTGCCATTCATCGAATAGTTTGCTTTCTCATTTAGGTATCCGATATGTAGTACTTTACATTTATCCTCATTGAAACTCATTTGCCAAATTTGGGCCCAATGTGACAATTTATCTAGATTGTGTTGCATATCGTCAACTTGATCTTTTGAGAGTACGCTATTTGCAATTTTTGTATCGTCAGCAAATTTTGAGATTGTACAGGTGAGACCCTCATCTATGTCGTTGATGTCAATTAGAAAGAGAATTGGTCCTAGTACCGATCCCTGGGGTACCCCGCTACTTACATTGGTCCATTTAGATGCCTTACCGTTTATGACTACTCTTGCTTTCTGTCGCTGAGCCAATTTTCTATCCATTTCAACACACCGTCTTGTATTCCATGCGCTTTTAGTTTTAGCAGTAAACGTTTGTGGGGAACTTTGTCAAAGGCCTTTTGAAAATCAAGGTATATAATATCTACAGCTTTACTCTCATCGTAGAGGTTGAGGATATCGTGGAAGAAGTCTAAGAGGTTTGTTAAACAGGAACGTTTTTTACGAAAGCCGTGTTGAGTATCTTTAAGTATGTTATTTTCCTCTAAGTGATTTACGAGTCTGTCTCTTATGACCGTTTCTAGCATTTTACATACAACTGAGGTTAAGCTAATTGGACGATAGTTACTGGGTAGGGATTTGCTGCCTTTTTTGAATATCGGTGTTACGTTGGCTATCTTCCACTGATCAGGCATAGTTCCAGACTGCAAGGATTTATTGAATAGTAATGTCAGTGGTTTGGAGAGCTCATCCTTAGCTTCCTTTAGAACGCTAGGCGAGATTGTATCAGGTCCAGGCGTTTTATTTACCTTGAGTTTATCTAAACAATTCAATACTTCTCTCTGTAACGGTGATATTGCTTAGAACATCTGAATTATCAATCTGAATCGGCGATGGTGTAGGGATATCACTGAGGTCTTCTGTGATGCAAAGAAGGTATTGAGGGCATTACTCATTTGTACTTCGTCTTTGGTGTATTCTCCATTTTCATCGACTAACGGTCCAACAGTTGAAGTAACTACTTTTTTCTTTCTGATATAACTATAGAATTCTTTCGGGTTTGTTTTACTTTGATTCGCAATATGTAACTCTAGGGTCTTTTTACTTTGCTTAATTAACTTTTTGGCTTTGCGTCGTAGCTCTACAAATTTCACCCGTTCTTCGTCATTTTGTGAGGAGAGAGAGAGATAATGGATACACAATTGGGATGCTAGGGAGAAGAGGTGACATAATTCAAGAAAAGAAGTAGATAAGTGAAAGAAGCAGAGTAGCATTGAAAGAAGGATGAAGATTTATGCAAAGATGCGCTAAGTGGATCAGTGGTAATGACTAAGAGAAGGGATGAGAGGCAAGACAAGTAATATATTTATATTTGCTTATTTACTTATTTTATATTATATATATATATATGTGTGTATATATATAATAGAGACCTGAGTAACCCTTGCTATTTTGTCCCCAGAGAGGCGCACCTACGGGAGCTGCGAGACCGTCTGCAAGCCAAGAACCAGAAGGCCAAGCAGGTTAAGCTGAAGAAGTTGATAAACGGCCCCCCCGTTCCTATACCCATGGGCAATAGCACACAGGTCTTCGTCGGCAGGGATGATGCCGAGAACTTCTTTGAGTAACTCACACCAACCTAAAATAATCCCCACTTAGAAAAATACGATATCTATACAAAGGTGATATATATATATATATATATATATATATATATATATATATATATATATATATATATAATATATATATATATATATATATATATATATATATATATATACCGGTATATATATACTGTATATGTAATCAAACTGTAAGACAACAGAGTGGTAGCAGGATTTCTGCTATGCTTACCAGGTTTGACAATCTGTTGTACATAAGTAACTCTATACTGCTGTAAGTAATGGCAAGTGAACACTTTAAAAAATTATGGTAATGAACGAAAATATGAAAACCTATTTGAGGGCATGTAAATTAAAATAAATTATAACGCTTTTGTAATACTGAATGAGCATACATGACATGGTATTACGATGAAAGTGTGATAACGGGATCTGGTTCGATACTGGATAAACATTTGATTTCAAAACAATGCACTGTACAAGTGTCGGAAACAAAACCCTCAAGTCGCACATAACATAATGTGTTATAGAACTATAGCGGATTTTTTGTTTTGTGACAGTGACAGTGCTGAGTATATCGTATAATAGAAATATTTTGTGTGTGACCAATATTGTGATAATATAAACCACCGATGTTATTATTGATTATATATTTTGACATTAGGAAATTGAAAACTCTATAGTTATGCTGTATCTATGGAACAGACCCACTCTCCCTAACATCCTGACGGTCGATAAACAATGGGGTTTCACAATATAGCCAAATGATGGACATTCGCATTTTATGTTTTCTATTTAGTAATATGCTTAAGCTTCATTAGTGAATGCATTGTTCCTGTAGGATAAACTTTACTAAATACAAATGGAACAAATATTAAATACAGAATGAGTAAAGAAGTGCTATCATGTGGTGATTATATTAATTCTGTTTTTATTGTGTTTTTTTATATATTTATTTTGTTGTTGCTAATGAAGACAAATATAAAGTTTGTTTATTCAGTCTCAATGCTAGAAGTTCATTTGTACGAACACTAGAGAGAGGGACTGTAACTCGAAAGTCTTAGGCCATGAAGTAAATAATATCATAATCCATTAATTATAGATAGGCCAGAAGTCATGATCCCAATTCTCTGTAACTCTAAAATGGCTAGAGCAAATGGGCTGTACATTTCTACACGTGTTCCCTGGCTGACTCGTCCCAAATGATCGACATACTAGCTTGATTCCAGTCGTGTTTGAGTTATAGAAGTTAAAGGCTGTGACTTTTGTGAGCCAGCCGTCCGGCTGGCTCAGTTGATAGCGTGCCTGATTCCCACCTTGAAGGTCTCGCGTTCAATCCCCGCTCAGATTGAAAAGTTTTTCTGGGATACAGCCGGCGGTTACCATCTCCCCATGAGCAAGGGGGATGGGTAATGGTCTCTGGTAGACTAAAGAAAGCCAAGCGCTTGCTAATCCTCGAAGGAGGAGAGACGGGCGCTATATAAGTAACCAGAAGATTATTATTATTATTATTACCTTTAATGAATAGGGTCAAGTCAAGGGCGATTATAGGCTGCTGTAAATATCCACACCTATTTCCTCCCAAATGATAGAAACGTCAGCCCGATTGATTTAATTCATTTCGAGTTATAAGAAGTATAAGGGGTCATAATTATTGTCAAGTTCCCCGGCGCTTCCTATAGGCACACACTTGAACGTGATAGTATCTTAAGGGGAGGTTTTTAGTTGATTCCCTAGACTTCCATCAAACTTAAAATTACTCCCCCTAGAGTCCTAGACCCCCTTTCAAGATAAATTTGTAAATTTTTCGGTAGAAAAATGTCCCGGCCGAAGGCCGATTCCCCTTAAATTACAGACTCGCTATCGCTCGCCAGGAAAAAATCGACACCTAAATGGCACGAATGGTCTTAAAATTGACAGAAATGGGGCGAGGGTTCTTAAAATCGCCAAACTAATGGGGAGAACGTCTTAAAATCTCAAAAGCAATGGGGCTAAACATGAGGGAGAAAGAGATCCAGACAAAAATCCTCCAGGTGGAAATCTCCCCTTAAAATAACCCCCTTTATGAGCTAGGTCTTCGGTGGCCCAATGCTTTGTCTTGTACCGCAGTCTATGAAGGGCAACTTGGATTAAGGGGGCCCACCTCGTTGTTTTTAGTTTTTTTTCTCCTCTCTCTCCCTCTTTCTCTAGGTTGTATCCAATCGGCCCCATTCAGCCTACTGTTTTAAGACGTTAATCCCCATCCAGGTGCCGATTTATTCCTGGCGAGCGGGATCGAGCCAGCATATTTAAAAACAAAATTGTCAGCAGGCTAAATTTGTAAATTTTTCGATAGAAAAATTTCTCCGGCGAAGCCGGATTTCCTTCATACAATGCTGGCTCGCTATCGCTCGGCAGGAATAAATCGACACCTGGATGGGTATAAACGTTTTAAAACAGTAGGCTGAATGGGACCGAATGGATATAACCCAGAGAAAGAGAGAAGCGGAGAGAAAACAAATCAGGTCACCCCCCTTAGTAAGACTCCTCAAGAAGAACGCGAGTCACCTCCAGCACAAAATATAATGTCCGACAAAATATGCCGTTGATATATTTTAGCCCAGCCTCCTGATCGATAGTGGTAGAAGCATTAACCAGCTGTGTCTTATAGTGTAAAGAAAGGGAAAGCTTTGTGGGGAAATAATAGTCACCCCTACAAAACCTTCACACCATTTTCGTTTCATTCTGGCTACTTTTAGACGATTGTATTGAGATTAGGATAGACTTATATATATATATATATCTATAATATATATATATATATATAATATATATATATATATATATATATATATATTATATATATATATGTATATATATATACCGGTATATATATATATTGGTGTCATGTTAATTTAATTCAGGATAACATTAGACAATAATACTCAGCATAAGATAGATATCTATCAATCAAAGCTGTACAATCTCAATAAAGTCTGTGATTCCCACAGACCCCCTAAAATCATAATAAAATCGTATAATTCTAGCCCGAGTGACAGAGTGGTGAGAGGGTTAAGTACTAAGTCAGTGTTCTCCCCCTGTATAGGTTGGGTGTTGTGTCGGTACTGTGTTGATATTATCTGGGGGTAGAATATTGCGTAAATATGCACCCCGTTTGAACAGCTTATTGTGGCTATCATTAGACGATTTTATGCAGTTTAAGAAGGGTCTGTGGGAATTTAAAGGGTAAAGACCATCTCCATTAACCCTCCGACTTCCATATGCCCATCCTAATCTGAAAACAATCGTCTAATAATAACCAAAAAAGAAAAAAAAAAAAAAAAAAAAAAGGGGGCGTAATCGTATCTTGAGTGGGATAATTATATTGATGGTGGTGTCGAGCGCAGAATGTATCCGAACTGTACTTAAGGGGAGATGGTCTTTTTTATTTTTTTTTTATTTTTTTTCTGGACACTTTTCTCCCTCATGTTTAGGCCCTTTAGTTTTCAGAATTTGAGACGTTCGGCCCATTAGTTTGGCGATTTTTTACCTTTCGCCCCATTTGTTTGTCAATATCAAGACTTTTCTTGTCATTTAGGTGTCAATTTGTTCCTGGCGAGCGATGGCGACCCTGTAATTTATGAGGAACTGGCCTTTGGCCGGGAAATTTTTCTATCGAAAAATGTACCCATTTAATTTGAAAGGGGGGTGTTGTTTTTAAGTTTGATGGAGATCTAGGGAGGAAACTAGAAAAAATAATAAGAACATATATGAATGAGCCAATAAATGCTCTCATCCCCCCCTTAAGTTTGTGTTTTAACTGTGTTGAACTTAGTTGTCCTCTATACCAAGTCTATAGTTAGTGGACTGCGCTAACTCGTCATTACTTGCGTGTTTACATATGGTACAAAATGAACATTAGGTTCTTGCACACCAAAAAATAATTGTACATGTAAAAAGAATCATAATTGTCTGCAGACATAATAATCAATAAAAAAAAAACACAGATACAATAATTATGAATATATTGTAAATGAATAATGTCAACTACCTGTTTTCTATATTTCCTCTTTTATAAACATGGTTGCTTTATATTCAGACGTTTGTTTGACTGCACTGTATATATTATGCATTTCACATGTATAATAATTTACAAGCAATTCTCCTACTTGAATTATCATTTATTTCTAACTAGAATATTGTATTATACATAGCTACAATTTAATTATTATATATTTATTATTTGATCAAAATAATTCAATTACGAAACCATAAGAGAATCAACAGTTAGATATTCTGCTATCATACCATTTTATAAGTCAACCAATCAACCACCCAAGCAATCAATCACACATTAACCCCTTCTGTATCGGCGACGTCCTTTTAATTATAGTCTAGCTTTATTAAGGGGGGGTGACCTGCTTTTTTTTCTTTCTTTGTTGTATCCATTCGGCCCCATTCAGCCTACTGTTTTAAGATATTTATCCCCTCCAGGTGTCGATTTTTTCATGGCGAGCGACAGCGAGCCAGCATTTTATGGAGAAATTCGGCTTTGTCGGAGACATTTTTCTATCGAAAAATTTACAAATTTAGACAGCTATCTAACTCATCCAAAACATGGTGGCTCACTATCGCTCGCCAGGTATGAATCAACACCTGGATGGGGATAAACGTCTTAAAACAGTATGCTAAATGGGGCCGAATGGATACAACCCAGAGAGAGTGAAAAGTAAAGCAGGTCACCCCCCTTAAGACGATTGTATTCAGTTTAAAAGGGGCCTCAAGCAAGTAACAGGCTTTGAACGATCTCACTTAACCTTTTTTACTACCATATCTCCTTCTTAAGCTGAATAAAATCGTCTAAATATAGGTAAAATATAATTCAAAAGACGTCGCCGGTACAGAAGGGGTTAAATCAACCACCTAAGCAACCAATAAAATGACTCACACACTAAAACAATCAACCGAATTATCAGTCTAAACAACCAGCCACCGAAGCAAAAAATCAATCATGCAATTAATCACTGAAGCAATTATTCAACTGGTTAATCTACCAATCAGACACCCAAGTAATTAATCAATCACTAAGTCAATCACTCAACCAATCAATCAGCCATTCAAGGAACTAATCATACAATCAATAATTCAATCAAGCAACTTCTAAAGGATTAAATCAACTAATCAATTAACAAAGTAATTTAAGTAACTACCAGAAAATTCAATTATTCCATTAATCACTAAAACAATAAACCAGCATTTTAATCAATCAACCAATCAATAAATCACCCGAGCAATCAACCAATCATTCAATCAATCAACAATAGAAGCAATCAATCATCCAATCAATCAATCACTAAAGCAATCAACCAACTAAAAAATTAACCTCATCCAATCAATCACTAAAGCAATCAACCAACTAATCAATTAACCTCATCCAATCAATCAACCATTAAAGCAATCAATCAACTAATCAATTAACCTCATCCAATCAATCAACCATTAAAGCAATCAACCAACTAAGCAATCAACCAATCATTCAATCAATCAACCACTAAAGCTACATCAACCAATCTCGTTCTATATCTATCTATTTATCTATCTGTCTGTCTGTCTGTCTGTCTGTCTGTCTGTCTGTCTGTCTGTCTATCTATCTATCTATCTATCTATCTATTTATCTATCTATCTAACTCTTATCTCTCAAACTCCACCTTACAGAAGCTAAGACATGAACCTGGTAACGTTATGAAATACTATATTTATAAACTGAATATATGAATTGGCCTATTTTATATTTAATGTCGTTGGAAGTGGATATTATTTGCAGGCGTTAAGGGGAGTGACCTGTTTTTGTTGCCCTTTTCTATCTTTCTCTGGCTTGTATCCATTTGGCCCCATTCAGCCTACTGTTTTAAGACGTTTATCCCCATCCAGGTGTCATTGTTTTACTGGTGAGTGGTAGCGAGCCAGCATACATTTATTTTTGTTTGACAGCAGGCTAAATTTGGACATTTTTCGATAGAAAAATTTCTCCGGCGAAGCCGGATTTCTTCATATAATGCTGGCTCGCTATCGCTCGCCAGGAAGAAATCGACACCTAGATGGGGATAAACGTCTTAAAATAGTTGGCTGAATGGGGCCGAATGGTTACAAGCCAGAGAAAGAGAGAAAAGGACAGAAATAAAAAAAAGCAGGTCACCCCCCTTATCCCATTTAGGCGGTCCAATACAGACAGCTCTACACAGCATTTGTACCAGGTTCATATCTTGGCAACTGTACGTACAACGATCACTCTGGTGTATACCCTCTCCCGGGTATATAGTATCTCGGTTATTTTTACAAGAAGACGGTCGTTCCTGAATTTGCAATATATATGTATCATGGTATATAAATTTGCAATATATATGTATCATGGTATATCAATTTGCAATATATATGTATCATGGTATATAAATTTGCAATATACTGTATATGTATCATGGTATATCAATTTGCAATATATATGTATCATGGTATATAAATTTGCAATATATATGTATCATGGTATATCAATTTGCAATATATATGTATCATGGTATATAAATTTGCAATATATATGTATCATGGTATATCAATTAAAATGCACTCGTGGTGATATTGACTCTCACTGGAAAATTCAACTTGTATTTATATGAGAAAAATATCATTACCATTGATTATACATCATTCTTCGCTTCAATAACCTCAACCAAATGTGAAGAGCTTTGAAAATTGGGAAAATAATGAAATAAACAAATACAATAACTTGATGTAATTCAACCTATCCACGGACTGGGTAGATAAAGCTAACCTGATTCAACCTATCCATGGACTGGGTAGATAAAGCTAACCTGATTCAACCTATCCATGGACTGGGTAGATAAAGCTAACCTGATTCTGCCTGATTGTTAAGGGGGGTCACCGTTTTTTTTTTTTTTTATCTTTCTCTCCTTTTCTCTCTTTCCCTGGGTTGTATCCATTCGGCCCCATTCAGCCAACTGTTTTAAGACGTTTATCCTCATACAGGTGTCGATTTCTTCCTGGCAAGCGATAGCGAGCCAGCATTGTATGGAGAAATTCGGCTTCGCCGGAGAAATTTGTCTATCGAAAAATGTACAAATTTAGCTTGCTTTTAAAACAGAAATATATATATGCTGGCTCGATACCGCTCGCCAGGAAAATATTAACACCTGGATGGGGTACACGTCTTAAAACAGTCGACTGAATGGGGCCGAATGGATACAAGCCAAAGAGAGAGGGAGAGAGCGAGAAAAAAAAGCGAGGTGGGCTCCCTTAACACGATGAGTAGAGGGCATCACTCGGTTCCTCTGTTGCCAAAATATTACAACCAAATGTAACATAATATTATTTTGGTGATAATCGTTACATTTTGACAGATCATATCAAAATATATATTGCACAATTGTGTAGTCATCCTGATAAAAATAACCCCATCTCTATCTAACCTGTGAATGTCGCATCTCAATATAGTGTACTCTAGTCATCATTTGTGCTATACTGATAAAGCTATAAACTCAATAAATAGTTCTTCGTAATTGTGTGAATATATTTAACCTTTACAATTGTTCATCCCTGTTCAGTTTTATTCGAGCTACCGCCAGACGATTATATTTGGATTAATAATAATAACAAGGATTTAATGTGTTCATGATCATCAATTCTATATGACACTTGTTAGAGGCAGCCTGTTTTTTGTTTCCTCCATACACATTGAAATAGACCATACACTTTTGTAACTCAACAAGGGCTAGTGCAAATGGGCTGTAACACCTATTCCCTGGCGAACCCTTCCTAAACATATTAAATCGATGACTCCAGTCACTTTCGAGTTACAGAGGTTAGTGGTGAAGATTACTGGCCTAACTATAATGAACAGACTATACATATTTGTGATAATACGAAAATTAACAGGTACACACCTATATTTGATTGACGTAAGGCTCTTTTAACCCCTTGAATATCATGACGCGTTTTATTGGTGTATTCTGGCTACCAATAGACGATTTTATACAGCTTAGGAAGAATCTGTGGGAATTTAAGGAGTGCGGACTGCCTCAATTAACCCCCTGCCTATTATATACTCTTTCTAATCTAAATAGAATCGTCTAATGATAAATAGAATATAATGCCAAAACGCGTCATAATCCTCAGTTATTTCTACGATTATAATATTTTACCTGTTAAAGGCATATTCACACAGTACCTCAAGCTATTAAGCATAGCATGAAAGAGAGAGAGAGAGAGAGAGAGAGAGAGAGAGAGAGAGAGAGAGAGAGAGAGAGAGAGAGAGAGAGAGAGAGAGAGAGAGAGAGAGAGAGAGAGGAAAGAAAACAAGTTACCTATTGAAACTGTTAGAATGTCACTATAATAACTTCCATTCTCATATTATTCATCCTCGGCATCTTAAATGAACACAATCTTCCAATGATATAAAACAAAAGAATCGACGAGTCCTCCCTAATAGTTCAAAGAAAATGTACGGATACATTTTCTTTGTAATAGAAAGTAATTTTACGTGATTCTGGCATAAATTAATAAAATCAGATTATATACTGCATAACAGTGCATATACTATATATATATATATATATATATATATATATATATATATATATATATATATATATATATATATATATACTGTATATAAATCACAATAGGGCAACTTGGTTTCAATGAGTTGACTTAGGTTTGCACACATTACATTGGTAAATATATTATATTATAATTATATTAAACCTAGTTCTTAAGTAAAGCAAAGGTCAGATAAGCCATAAGTTCTCTTAAGGAAATAATGAACTATAAGTCCTTCAATAGTTCTACAAATGTATATCATATTTGATAGGCCTAGGTTCGAATCCCAAGAGTGGTTGACAGGGGACCATTCTGACTTTAAAGATAGTTTTTGTTTTATACGAGATGCTACATTATTATTTTATACGAGATGCTACATTATTACTTTATACGAGATGCTACATTATTATTTTATACGAGATGCTACATTATTATTTTATACGAGATGCTACATTATTATTTCCATTACATTTATTTGTGAAAGATCCTTTCCAAAGGCCGGATCCAATGGCATGAAAGGTCTTAATATTGGCAAGAAAATAGAGCAAAAAGTCTGTATATTGCTAAACTAATAGAGGGAGTGAGTGAACGTCTTAAAATCTCAAAACTAATGGGATTCGCGATAGCGAGGAAGCAGGCCTTTTTCTACCAAAAAATGCACAAATATATTTCGAAGAGCGGTCTTGGGCGTTTTGTTTTAAGTATAAGAGGTCTAGGGAGCAAACTAACCCCCCCCCCCCCCTCCCCTTAAGGGGGGTCACTTTTTGTTTATCTTTCTCTCCTTTCCTCTCTTTCCCTGGCTTGTATCCATTCGGTCCCATTCAGCCAACTGTTTTACGACGTTTATCCCCATCTAGGTGTCGAATTCTTCCTGGCGAGCGATAGCGAGCCATCATTGTATGGAGCAATCCGGCTTCGCCGGAGAAATTTTTCTATCAAAACATTTATAAATTTAGCTTGCTGTCAAAACAAAAAAATATATATGCTGGCTCGCTACCGCTCGCCAGGAAAATATTGACGCCTGGATGGGGGTGAACGTCTTAAAACAGTAGGCTGAATGGGGCCAAATGGATACAAACCAAAGAGAGAGGGAGAGAAAGAGAAAATAAGCGAGGTGGGGTCCCTCCTGACCTAGAGAATATTGGGAGGGTGGGAGAGTCTTATGAAGGAGGAAGGAAGGGGATAGATAACTTAGAGGTTGTGGAGTATTCTAGCAAGTATAGAGAGTTAAGGGAGCCCACCTCGCTTTTTTTCTCTTTCTCTCCCTCTCTCTTTGGCTTGTATCCATTCGGCCCCATTCAGCCTACTGTTTTTAGACGTTTACCTCCATCCAGGTGTCAATATTTTCCTGGCGAGCGGGAGCGAGCCAGCATATATATATTTTTGTTTTGACAGCAAGCTAAATTTGTACATTTTTCGATAAAAAAAATTCTCCGGCGAAGCCGGATTTCTCCATACAATTTTGGCTTGCTTTCGCTCGCCAGGAAGAAATCGACACCTAGATGGGGATAAACGTCTTAAAATGGTTAGCTGAATGGGGCCGAATGGATACAAGCCAGGGAAAGAGAGAAAAGGAGAAAAAGATGAGAAAAAAACCCCACAGATCATACGATGCCGCATATCTTTTCTGTTTTTGGCTATTATTAGACGACTACAGTATATTCATATTAGGAAAGGTATATGGAAGTCATAGGGTTAATCGAGATAGTTTTTACCCTTATAGTTCCCATAGATCCTTCCTAACTTGTATATAATCGTCTAATGATAGCCAGAAAAAGCTGTCAAAATGCGTCATAATCTTCAAAGGGTAAACGACAACTACTGAAATGGAAAGTTGATGAATTAGAAACGGAGGAAGAGAAGATATTCGAATGGAGGGAAGATATAACCCAGAGAAGAAGGGGAACTATAGTAGAGTAGAAAAGGGTGAAATATATAGAAGAAGAGGGGGTGGTGGGGTAGAGCATGGAGGGGGAGGGAGGGTCTGCAGCAGTGAGGGGAAGGAAGAGGAGAGGGGGTCTATAGCATTGAGGGGAATGAGAAGGGGAGGTTTATAGCATTGAGGGGGGCTATAGCATTGAAGGGAAGGAAGAGAGGGTCTCTAGCATTGAGGGGAAGGAAGAGGGGGTCTATAGCATTGAGGGGAAGGAAGAGAGGGTCTATAGCATTGAGGGGAAGGAAGAGAGGGTCTATAGCATTGAGGGGAAGGAAAGGGGAAGGTTTATAGCATTGAGGGGAAGTAAGAGGGGGGCTATAGCATTGAAGGGAAGGAAGAGAGGGTCTATACCATTGAGGGGAAGGAAGAGGGGGTCTATAGCATTGAGGGGAAGGTTTATAGCATTGAGGGGAAGTAAGAGGGGGCTATAGCATTGAAGGGAAGGAAGAGAGGGTCTATAGCATTGAGGGGAAGGAAGAGGGGGTCTATAACATTGAGGGGAAGTAAAGGGGAGGGTTTATAGCATGGAGGGGAAGTAAGAGGGGGGCTATAGCATTGAAGGGAAGGAAGAGAGGGTCTATAGCATTGAGGGGAAGGAAGAGGGGGTCTATAGCATTGAGGGGAAGGTTTATAGCATTGAGGGGAAGTAAGAGGGGGCTATAGCATTGCAGGGAAGGAAGAGGGGGTCTATAGCATTGAGGGGAAGGAAGAGGGGGTCTATAGCATTGAGGGGAAGGAAAGGGGAAGGTTTTTAGCATTGAGGGGAAGTAAGAGGGGGGCTATAGCTTTGAAGGGAAGGAAGAGAGGGTCTATAGCATTGAGGGGAAGGAAGAGGGGGTCTATAACATTGAGGGGAAGGAAAGGGGAAGGTTTATAGCATTGAGGGGAAGTAAGAGAGGGGCTATAGCATTGAAGGGAAGGAAGAGAGGGTCTATAGCATTTAGGGGAAGGAAGTGGGGTCTATAGCATTGAGGGGAATGAGAGGGGGAGGTTTATAGCATTGAGGGGAAGGAAGAGGGGGTCTATAGCATTGAGGGGAAGGAAAGGGGGAGGTTTATAGCATTGAGGGGAAGGCAGAGGGGGTCTATAGCATTGAGGGGAAAGAAAGGTGGAGGTTTATAGCATTGAGGGGAAGGTAGAGGGGATCTATAGCATTGAGGGGAAGGCAGAGGGGGTCTATAGCATTGAGGGGAAGGAAAGGGGAGGTTTATAGCATTGAGGGGAAGGTAGAGGGGATCTATAGCATCGAGGGGAAGGCAGAGGGGGTCTATAGTATTGAGGGGAAGGAAAGGGGGAGGTTTATAGCATTGAGGGGAAGGTAGAGGGGATCTATAGCATTGGGGGGAGGTGTGGTGGAGTGGTCTTGCCACTGGCCTGGTAATCCAAAGGTCCCGGGTTCAAATCCCGATGTATCAATGGGAAGATATTATTGGGATGGAATTTATGCTGTACCTAGTATCAGTGCATTACCACAAGCCCACCGAAACGTCAATAAAATACCCTCATTGTTCCCTGATTAAATAGCACTGTATGAATATTCCCATATTCAAAATATGCTATAGGGGTGCAATGCCTGGTGAGTTATCTGCTCAACAGGTGGCGTTGTGTGTGTGTAAGTGTGAGAGTCCGAGTGTAGGGGGTGAGACAGTGAAGCACGGGAACGAGGTGGCTTCAGAGATGGGGTCGTTTCGGGCCATGAGTGAGCACCATGCCTCATGTGAAGGCAAGATGGCAGGTGCTCCTTGTACTCTACGTGCTTCACATGTCTCACTCCTTAGACTGGAACAAGACCTCACGGGATTCACTGTTCATTGTAAAGCGGTGAATGTTAAGGCTCTCAGCCTATGCCCGAGAGGAAGTAAGTTGGAATATAGAAAAAAAAAAAAAAAAAAAAAAAAAGCATTGAGGGGAAGGAAAGGGGGAGGTTTATAGCATTGAGGGGAAGGTAGAGGGGGTCTATAGCATTGAGGGGAAGGCAGAGGGGGTCTATAGCATTGAGGGGAAGGAAAGGGGAGGTTTATAGCATTGAGGGGAAGGTAGAGGGGATCTATAGCATTGAGGGGAAGGCAGAGGGGGTCTATAGCATTGAGGGGAAGGAAAGGGGGAGGTTTATAGCATTGAGGGGAAGGTAGAGGGGATCTATAGCATTGAGGGGACGAACAAATATAACCTATAGCATTGAGAGGGAAAGAAAGAGAGAATCTGAAATAATAAGAGAAAGGATGAGGGGTTCTTTAGCAATGAAGGGAAGAGAGGGGGTATATAGCAATGAGGGGAAGAGAGAAAGAGGGGGGGAGGGGGCTAATCTAGAAAAAGGGAACAGAGGGGGGAGGGGCTAATCTAGAAAAAGGGAGCAGCAGAGGGGGGGAGGGGGCTAATCTAGACAAAGGGAGAAGAGGGGGAAGGGGGCTAATCTAGACAAAGGGAGCAGGAGGGGGGGAGGGGGCTAATCTAGACAAAGGGAAGCAGAGGGGGGGAGGGGGCTAATCTAGACAAAGGGAGCAGAGGGGGGGAGGGGGCTAATCTAGAGAAAGTAACAAGTAGCAAATCTAGAGAAGGGAATTATAGTGGGAGGGTAAGGGGTAAATGTAGAGAAAGGAGGGAGGGGGAAAATCTAGAGAGAGAGGATGGCAGGGATAGGGGTAATCTAAAGAAGGGAATCAGATTGAGGGGGAGGAGGGGGCAAATCTAGAGAAGAGAACTAAAGGGGGAGGGGGGAATCTAGAAAGGGGAACCAGGGGAGGGAGAAGGGGAGGAGGCAAATCTAGAGAAGGGAACTAGGTGGGGGGATCAGGGGGCAAGGCTAGAGAGGGGGGCAGGGGAGGGGGCTGATCTAGAGAAGGGACCTGGGGGGGGGGGGGGGGGGGCTCAGAGGGTAGGGGGCAAATCTAGAGAAGGGAACTAGGTGGGGGGTTTAGGGGGCAAGGCTAGAGAGGGTGGCAGGGGAGGGGGCTGATCTAGAGAAGGGAACTGGGGTGGGGGGGGGTCTCAGAGGGTAGGGGGCAAATCTAGATAAGGGAACTAGGTGGGGGGGGGGTGGGGGGGTTAGGGGCCAAGGCTAGAGAGGGTGGCAGGTCCATGGTTTGGCTGGCTGGCTGGGTTTGTGAGTGTCTATTTCGGCCCGTGGTTCAGGAAGTGACGGTAGAGGGCTCCACCAACGCCGGCCCTCCCAAAATAGGTGGTGTGTGGTTGGCTGCTGCAGAAGGGGAGGGAGTTAGAAGGGAGAGGGGAGAAGTACGAAGGGGGTGGGGTGAGGTACAGTGGGAGAGGGAGGGGAGGGGTACAATAGGGGAGGAAGGGGTGAAAGGGGGAGGGGAGGGGTACAATGGGGGAGGGAAGGGGCTTAAAAGGGAGGGGAGAGGTACAGTGGGGGAGGAAGGGGTGAAAGGGGGAAGGGAGAGGTACAAAGGGGGAGGAAGGGGGGGGGGAGAGGTACAAGGGGGGAGGAAGGGGGTTAAAAAGGGAGGGGGGTACAGTGGGGAAGGAAGGGGGTGAAAGGGGGAGGGGAGGGGTACAATGGGGGAGGAAGGGAGTTTAAAAAAGGGAGGGGAGGGGTACAGTGGTGGAGGAAGGGGGTGCAAAAGGGAGGGTAAGGGTACAATGGGGGAGTAGAGGGGTACAGTGGGGGAGGAAGGGGGTGAAAGGGGAGGGTAGGGGTACGATGGGGGGGAGGGGGTTTAAAAGGGGAGGGTAGGAGTGCTAGAATGGATGAGAGGCGGAGGGGTTATGAGGGAAAGAAGTAATTGAAGGGCGGAGAGGGGTTTTACAAGGGAGAGGAGTGGTAGAATGGGGGGGGGGGGATTTTAAGGTTAGGGGTGGTAGAATGGGGAAGGGGGATTTTAAGGGTAGGGGTGGGGTTAGAGGGTAGGGGATAGTAATAGTTTGAGGAATGGGGTAAATGGAAAGGATTAGTTTGGAAGAGTAGGGAGTGGTTTAACCCTTTGATTACCAGCGACGTGTGCTATATTTTATTCTAGCTATATATTTTAACGATATTATGCAGATTTGGAAGGATCTGCGGTAGTTAAATGGGTTGGTGGAGATAGTTTGGAGCCATATTATTGCTTGAGGTCCTTCCTACGCTGAAATAAATCGTCTAATAGTAGCCAGAATATGATAAGAAAGACGCCCCTGGAACTGAACGGGTTAATGGGGGTAGGGTGAATATAGAAGCTTAACTAACCCCTTCAATACCGTACACGTGTTTTGGATATTATTTGAGCTACATGAAGACGATTTTATGAAGCTTGGGAAGGATATATGGTAGCTAAAAGGATAAATTTAGATAGTTTGTAACCTTTTAATTGGTAGGCGTCCTTCGTAAGCTGAATAAAATCGTCTAATAGTTACCAGAATATATTAAAAAGGACGTCACCGGCAATGAAGGGGTTAAGGGGTGGTGGAATGGGGGGAAGGGGTAGGTGGGCAGGGGGTGGGGGAGATGGAAGGGGTAGGTGGCCGGGGGGTGGGGGAGATGGAAGGGAGGTGGGGGGGGGTGGGGGAGATGGAAGGGGTAGGTGGGCAGGGGGTGAGGGAGATGGAGGGGTAGGTGGGCAGGGGGTTTGGGGAGATGGAAGGGGCAGGTGGGCAGGGGGTGGGGAGATGGAAGGGGTAGGTGGGCAGGGGTGGGGGAGATGGAAGGGGCAGGTGGGCAGGGGGGTGGGGAGATGGAAGGGGTAGGTGGGCAGGGGTGGGGGGAGATGGAAGGTGTAGGTGGGCAGGGTGTGAGGGAGATGGAAGGGGCAGGGGGGCAGGGGGTGGGGAGATGGAAGGGGTAGGTGGGCAGGGGGTGGGGGAGATGGAAGGGGCGGTGGGCAGGGGGTGGGGAGATGAAGGGGTAGGTGGGCAGGGGGTGGGGGAGATGGAAGGGGTAGGTGGGCAGGGGGTGGGGAGAGATGGAAGGGGTAGGTGGGCAGGGGGTGGGGGAGATGGAAGGGGAGGTGGGCAGGGGGTGGGGGAGATGGAAGGGGCAGGTGGGCAGGGGGTGGGGGAGATGGAAGGGGGTAGGTGGGCAGGGGGTGGGGAGATGGAAGGGGCAGGTGGGCAGGGGGTGGGGGAGATGGAACGGTGGGCAGGGGGGTGGGGGAGATGGAAGGCAGGTGGGCTAAGGGCCAGGTGGGCAGGGGGTGGGGGAGATGGAAGGGGTAGGTGGGCAGGGGGTGGGGAGATGGAAGGGGTAGGTGGGCAGGGGGTGGGGGAGATGGAAGGGGTATGGTGGGCAGGGGGTGGGGAGATGGAAGGGGTAGGTGGGCAGGGGGTGGGGGAGATGGAAGGGGTAGGTGGGCAGGGGGTGGGGGAGATGGAAGGGGTAGGTGGGCAGGGGGTGGGGGAGATGGAAGGGGTAGGTGGGCAGGGGGTGGGGGAGATGGAAGGGGTAGGTGGGCAGGGGGTGGGGGAGATGGAAGGGGTAGGTGGGCAGGGGGTGGGGGAGATGGAAGGGTAGGTGGGCAGGGGGTGGGGAGATGGAAGGGCCAGGTGGGCAGGGGGTGGGGGAGATGGAAGGGGCAGGTGGGCAGGGGGTGGGGGAGATGGAAGGGCCAGGTGGGCAGGGGGTGGGGAGATGGAAGGGGCAGGTGGGCAGGGGGTGGGGGAGATGGAAGGGGTAGGTGGGCAGGGGGTGGGGGAGATGGAAGGGGTAGGTGGGCAGGGGGTGGGGGAGATGGAAGGGGCAGGTGGGCAGGGGGTGGGGGAGATGGAAGGGGCAGGTGGGCAGGGGGTGGGGGAGATGGAAGGGCCAGGTGGGCAGGGGGTGGGGGAGATGGAAGGGGTAGGTGGGCAGGGGGTGGGGGAGATGGAAGGGCCAGGTGGGCAGGGGGTGGGGGAGATGGAAGGGGTAGGTGGGCAGGGGGGTGGGGGAGATGGAAGGGGTAGGTGGGCAGGGGGTGGGGGAGATGGAAGGGGTAGGTGGGCAGGGGGTGGGGGAGATGGAAGGGGTAGGTGGGCAGGGGGTGGGGGAGATGGAAGGGGTAGGTGGGCAGGGGGTGGGGGAGATGGAAGGGGTAGCAGGGTAGGGGGTAGTGGCAGAAAGGGGATGGGAAGAGCTAGAATACAGGGAAGGGGGGGGGGGAAGAGATGAGGTGGGGGAGGTGAGGAGAGACGGGAGTGAGGGAGGGGGAGATGTATTAAGGGGAGATGGGCCGGGTTTTTTTTTGTCTATTAATTAATTTATTCCATTATTTCTTAGTTTCCTCGCTAGACCTCCATTCAAGAAACCTCCTTTTAGAAAAAAAAACCTAGACCCCCATTCAAGATCAATTTGTACATTTCTCGATAGAAAAATGTCCCGGCCGAAGGCCAGTTCCTCTTAAAATTTCAGGCTTGCTATCGCTCGCGAGGAATAACTCGACACCTAATTAGCACGGAAGGTCTAAAAATTGACAACTAAATGGGGCGAAAGGTGTTAAAACCACCAAACTAATGGACAAAACTTCTTATAATCTCAAAACAAATAGGGCTTAACACGAGGGAGAAAGGAGACCAGAAAACTACCTATATCCCCCTTAAGTGACGATAAGGCAGGAGATGAGGGCACGGAAGTGAAGGGACAACTAATTGGACTATGAGGAAGATGAAAAGGGAACAGCTAATATGAATGTGAGGCTGGAGTTATTATCAGATTAGAGAAACACACGATTGAAACTAAATATAAAGAGAAAAGGGTTGGGAAAATTGGGTGACTAGATGAGGAGAGAACCATATGGTCTATAATTAACCTGTTCACTATACGGTGACGCCTTTACTCTTGTATTTTAGTTATCAGTAGACGATGTTTTTCAGTATTTATTTGCTCATTTATGTATCTTTTTGTCATTAAGCTTTAAATAATACCACTCCAAGACCCTCCAAGATAAATGTTTAAATAAATTCTGTCGAATTGTTTTAACTATTGCGGCCGTAGGCCGGTTCCTCTTAAATTAAAGGCTCGCTATTGCTTGCCAGGAAAAAATCGACACCTAAATGACACGAAAAGTCTTAATATTGATAAAGAAATGGGCCGAAAGGTGCTAAAATTGCGAAACTAATTGGCCGAACATCTTAAAATCTGAAAACTAATGGGGCTAAACATGAGGAAGAAGAGGGACCAGAAAAACTACCCATCTCCCCTTAAGGCAGTAAGGAATTTTGGAAGACAGAGGGTAAAGTAAGATAGACTTGATCTCTCTAATTTCTAACGAATTTTCCAAGTAGAGTTTAATAATCTATTGTTTGCCACCATAACGTGAAAGAAGTGTCATCACCTACTGTATGGATTAACCCCTTCTGTGCCGGCGTCGTCTCCTAAATTGTATTCTAGCTATATTCAGACGATTTTATGCAATTTAGGAAGGATATATGGGAGCTAAACGGATGAATTGAGATAGTCTGTCGGTTTTAGATTGGTAGACGTCCTTCCTAACCTAAGTATAATCATCTATATGTGCTGTGCCCTATGAATATCCTTTCCGCTCACTTAAACATTAGGCTACCATAGTGCGGTGGGAATATGAACATGATCAGATTAATATCTAGTATTCGAGAATGGATAATAAGTCGTAGGCGTGTGCATAAACCTTAACCGTCTTGGTGGTGTAATGGTTAAGGTGTCTAAAAAGCTGTGTGTGATAACCCAGGTTCGAATCCCGGTGGATCACATAATTATATGCTTTAATTAATTTAATTGGAGGTGTTTGGTGGTGTGGTGAAATTAATAAATAATAAAATAGTAGTTTGCATAATATAATGAAAAGGATATCACCGGTACTACACGGGTTAAGGGGGTAGTGCTTGGTTTATGGTCTATATATTTATTTATTTATTTATTTTTGAGTTTCCTTGCTAGACCTCCATCAAACCTAGAAAAACACCTCCTAGACCCCCTTTCAAGATAAATTTGTAAATTTTTCGGTAGAAAAATGTCCCGGCCAAAGGCCGGTTCCTTCTAAAATTAGAGGCTCGCTATCGCTCGCCAAGAAAAAAATCGACACCCAAAGGGCACGAAAGGTCTTAATATTGACAACAAAAGTAAGGTGAAAGATCTCAAAATCGCCAAACTAACGGAACGAACGTCTTAAAACCTCAAACACTAATATGCTAAACATGAGGGAGAAAGTGGTCCAGAAAAAAACGAGTTCTACCCCCTTAAAGGGAGAAAGGGACGAGCCGGAAGTGAAGAATAGGTGCGGGGGTGGAGGAGGTGGGACGACAAGGAAGAGATAATATGTCTGTGGTGAGATAAACACAATTTGAGGATGGGCTTAACATTATGACAACGTTTCGATTTACAGCTTTCTTCAGGTCAAACTGATACTGTACTGAAGAAGTGGAGTTAGGAAAAGTGATGAGGAAGATGATGCTGAAAAGTGATGAGGAAGATGATGCTGAAAAGTGATGAGGAAGATGATGCTGAAAAGTGATGATGAAGATGATGCTGAAAAGTGATGAGGAAGATGATGCTGAAAAGTGATGAGGAAGATGATGCTGAAAAGTGATGAGGAAGATGATGCTGAAAAGTGATGATGAAGATGATGCTGAAAAGTGATGAGGAAGATGATGCTGAAAAGTGATGAGGAAGATGATGCTGAAAAGACGAAAATGGAATAATAGTATAGCGATGGGTATGAGTGATGAAGATGATACTGAAATGACGAAAGTGGAATGAAAATATAAAGATGAGTATGAGTGATAAGTGAGATGATACAGAGAAGACGAAAGTAGAATGAATATATAATGATGAATATGAGGGATGAGTAAGATGATACTGCAAAGATAGAAGTAGAATGAAATATAGTGATGAGTCTAAGTGATGAATGATATGATACTGAACAGATGAATGTGGAATAAAAGTAGCAACGGGAAGCTGACCGAGGACCAATGGACTAAAACACGATATCGAAAGACACAGACCACAAAACGGAAAAATGAACACAAACATATGAAATGAAGCGTGGACCAGGTAATTGTGATTGACTGAGTAGGTGTGAAGCAACGGAAATGAACGCAGAAATATGAAATGAAGAGCGTAATTGGAAGGATGACCGGTCAACTCAACCAGTAGACCATTTCAACCAGTAGCTCTCAACCAGTACCAAATCAACCAATATGGTTAGGTTAGGTTAGGTTAGGTTAGTACTATATTTTGGCACTGGTTTGGTTGGTCTGGGTTAATTTGGCACTGGTTGAGATCTACTGGTTGAAATGGTCTACTGGTTGAGATGACATGGAACCAATTGGAAGTGACTGAGTGGGTGTGGAGAAACAGGTAGGTAAGGAAAAGATGTAAATAACTTGAAGGAGAGAATGATGAGAAAATTAAGGACTGACTTAAATAATATACTATGCTCAATTGCTCATATAAAGTTAACCCCTTCAGTAATCGATGAATCTCCTTAAATTTTACGTTGGATAAAACTGGGCAATTTTATCCAACCTAGCTAAGACATGTCATAGGCAAGGGGGTCTGACAATAAATCTGTTACGTCCTTCAGTTCAATTGAATCTAAATTTCTTGCATACTGGATAACACCAGACAGTTTAATCAAGTTCAGAAAAGTCTCGCATAGTCAAATGGTTAAGTGATCAAAGATGTGACTGGGAATAGGTGAAGACAAATATTAAAGACAGCGAATGGGAATGGTAAGGGAAGAGTGATGGAAATAGACATGAAAGAAAGGAAAACAGAAATATGGATAATGATTAACAGGAGACAAAATAGAGTGGGGGAGGGTGGAGGAAATATGTGGGAGGGTGTGCGGAAACGTGTAGAAAAACGTAGGAATGGGGAGGAAGGGCCGAATATACACCAAACAACGATTTGAAAGAAGTATGATAAGCCAAGGCAACCGAATCAGGTATACTTTTTCCACTCTTTTCAGCATCAATAGTGTTCTTTTTTCATCTATAATTGATGTTGCGTCATAATCACTCTCAGAACCCCTTATGTACCGGCGACGTCTTTTAATGTTATTCTGACTAGCATTAGACAATTATATTCAGTTGAAAAAGGGCCTCCAGCAATTAACAGGCTTCGAACTATCTCACTTAACCCTTTCTACTACCACAGACCTTTCTTACACTGCATACAATCGTCTAAATATAGCTAGAATAAAATTAAAAAGCCGTCGCCGGTACAGAAGGGGTTAACCCTTTCAACATTCGAGGACGCCTTCCTTTCTTTCATGCTGGTTATAAATAGACAATGTTTTCATATTAGGAAGGAATTGTGGGAGTCAGTCTGAGAGGTAGTTGAGATAGACTTTACCCATTTGAGTCCCTGAGGGCCTTGTGATACTGAATAAAAGAGTCTATTGTTAGCCAAAATAGAGTACAAATGCGCCCTCGGGTGCTGAGAGGGTTAAGAGAGAGAGGGAACAATTAAAGCAGGGTGTAAGAAAGAAAGGAAGGAAGGAAGGAAGGGGGGGAAGGAAGGAAGGAAGGAAAGAAAGAAAGAAGAAAAGAAGGAAGGCAGGAAGGAGGGAAGTAAGAAAGAAAGAAAGAAAGAAAGAAAGAAAGGAAGGAAGGAAGAAAAAAAAGAGGGAAATGGGAAGATAGGGGATAGGAGAAGAATGGGAAGTACAGAGATAAAGGATAGGGCATGAAAAGGTAGGGAAGGTAAAAAGAGGAGAGGGTAAACAGGGAATGGAGAAACAAGGAATAAGGGAAACATTGAAGAGCAAATTGGCTGTACATTTCCACATCTATTCCTTGACTGACTCTTCCCAAATGGTAGAGATATTCGCTCGATTATTCTAGTCGTTTTTTTAGTTACAGAGGTTAGTGGTCATGATTTTTCGCCTACTTACAGCGGATAGACTATAGTAGAGAGGGAAAGAGAGGAGGGAAATATGGAAGAAAACGGGGATGAAAATAGGGTTAGGGGGAGGGGGGGTAGGAAGAGGGGAACATTGAGAGAGATGGGAGAAAAGAGGGGGAAATGGTGGGGGGAGATATTGGGAAGGAAAGACGTGGAGAGAGAATAATAGGTTAGGTGAGGGGGTAGCAATAAGGAGAGAGAATCGAATGGGGAGGATGGAAGGGCAGATGTAGGTAAGGTAGGTAGTAGATACAGGAAAGAACGGAATGGAGAGGATGAGTTGGGGAATGTAGGTAAATATATATATATATATATATATATATATATATATATATATATATATATATATATATATATATAATATATATCTATATATATATATATATATATATACATAGAGAGAGAGAGAGAGAGAGAGAGAAAGAGAGCGCGAGAGAGAGAGATAAAAAGAGATAAAGAGAGAGAGAGGGTGGGGTAATGGGAATGGCAGATATAGTTAATGAAGTGATTTACTTACAAAAAAGACTATTACAATGTATTAAAGTTATTACATGTTATTGCCATAAATAACAGTATGCTGCACTGGTTGGTCATAATTATGGCCTAGCGTGCTGAGCTATGATGGCTCCGTAGCAGACATTGGTATTTGAATTACGGTTCAGGCCAGGTATGGGATGGAGGGTGGGTAGAGAAGGGGAGGAAGGGAGGGGGGGGGTGTAGGTAAGGTAAGGGGGGTGGGGGAGGAAGGAGGGGAGGGGAAATGTAGGTAAGGTACGGGGGGAGGGGAGGGGGGTTGTAGGTAAGGTAAGGGGGTGGGGAGGGTAGGGGGGGAATGAGAGGAGAGGTAGGTAAGGTAATGGGGTGGGGGGAGGGGAAGGGGGAAAGGAGAGGAGATGTCAGTAAGGGAGGGGAGATACAGGAGACAACGTAATGGGGAGAAAGGGAGGGGGGGGGGAAGGTGTAGGTAAAGTAAGGGGTGAGGGGAGGGTAGAGAAGTAGAGGGGTAGCAAAGATCTGGGGGTAGGAAGGGGGGAGGAAACACAGTCAACCCATCTCATCAGCCTCAGTGGACGGGAAGGAACGGGGCGAACAAGTCCACCATCCATCCAGCCGTGTGGGGATAAATAACAACAACACTAAGAACAGAAAAAGCGTCCATCTTAGAAAAATAATAGTCCACTGAAGTCATTGTTGTTGTTGTTGTTGTGGTGGTTCTCGTAAAATGATGCGAGGTCCAAGTTACGACGACGCGTACATCACTCGCAAGATGTCGCAGATGGCCGGCCCCACCTTCAGCACCCCCGGGGCATCCTCCTACGGTAGATCTCAGGGACCAGGCTACATGCAGGTAAGAACAACAGGAGGAGGGGGACTGATTTGGTTTTGGTTAGGCTTAGTATTACATTGTTTGTTAACCCGTTCAGTACCAGGGACGTCCCATTTATCATATTCTGGCAACTATTAGACTATTTTATTCAGCTTAGGAAGGACCTCTAGCAATAATCAGGCTTCAAACTATCTCAACCAGCCTTTCTAATGACCACAGATCCCTCCTAAGCTGCATAATATCGTATAAATGTAGCTAGAATACAATATAACACACGTTGTTGGTACTCAAAGGGTTACTTAATCAGGTTAGGGATCGGGTTTTAAAGAAGAGGGATGTTAGTGTTATATTTACTATTGCATTGTGTATTAGTTGGACCAGGGATGTTTTATGAGGGAGGGGGAAGGTATTTCTTAAGGGGAGGTATTTAGTTTCTTCCCTAGAACTCCATCAAGCTTAAAATTACACCCCCTAGACCCCCTTTCAAGATAAATTTGTACATTTTTCGGTAGACAAATTTCCCGGCCGAAGGCCGGTTCCTCTCAAATTACAGGCTCGCTATCGCTCGCCAGGAAAAAATCGACACCTAAATGGCACGAAAGTTCTTAAAATTGACAGAAATGGGGCGAAAGTTCTTAAAATCGCCAAACTAAAGGGGGCGAGCGTCTTAAAATCTAAAAAGCAATGGGGCTAAGCATGAGAGAGAAAGGGGTCTAGAAAAAAATCCCTCAAGTGGAAATCTCCCCTTAATGTTTATCACTGCACTGTTTCTGAGTCGAGCTAAGGGATGTTGGTTAAGGAGGGGGATGTTTGTGCTATATTTACTATTCCATTGTTTATTTATTGGGCCAGGAATGTTTGACGAGGAAGGGAGCGGGTAGGGGGGGGGGGGGCGCTAATGTTTATCACTGTAGTGTTTCTGAGTCTGGCTAAGGGATGCTAGTTAAGGGGAGGTATTTAGTTTGGTCTCTAGATATCCATCAAGCTTAAGATTACACCCCCTTGAGCCCCTTTCAATATAAATTTGTACATTTTTCGGTAGAAAAATGTACCGGCCGAAGGCCGATTACTCTTAAATTACAGGCTCGCTATCGCTCGCCAGGATAAAATCGACACCTAAATTGCACGAAAGGTCTTAAAATTGACAGAAATGGGTTGAAAGTTCTTAAAATCATCAAAATAATGGGGCGAACGTCTTAAAATTGGAAAAGCAATGGGGCTAAACATGAGGGAAAAAGGAGTCAAGAAAAAACTCCCTCAAGTGGAAATCTCCCCTTAACTCCCTCAAGTGGAAATCTCCCTTTAACCCCTTCTATCCCGGCGACGTATTTTTCATTTGATTTCAGCTACATTTAGACAATTTTATGAAGCTTAGGAAGGATGTGTTGTAGCTAAAAGGATTAATTGGGATAGTTTGTAGCTTTTCCTTCCTAAGCTGAAAATAATGGTCTAAATGTAGCTGAAATCAAATATAATGTACGTCGCCGGTATAGAAGGGGTTAAATAGAGGGACGCTTGTGTTATATTATCCATTGTATTGTGTATTGTGTATTGTGTATTGTGTATTGTGTATTGTGTATTAGTTAAGCTAGGGATGCTCAGGGGATATGTTGCTATGTTGACCATTGTATTGTTATTGTAGGTAGCGCCAACGAACTTGACAAATATCTCGATCCCTGACCTCTTCGTAACTCAAAAGTGACTAGAGCAAACTGACTGTAAATATCCACAACTATTACCTGGTGGACTCTTCCCAAATGAGAGGAATTTCAGCCCGATTGCTTTCATTCATATTGAGTTATAAGAAGTTAAGGGGTCAAGATTATTGTCAAGTTCGTTGGCGCTACCTATAGTTGGGCTAGGAATGTTTGATTGTTGTTGGTTTTCATGCTAGAGCCACTAAAGAAGGGACTGTGGTGGCTGGCGATGCTGTACTGTACACAAATATATTAACTGTTTTAACATAAGAAAATGGGCTAGTGATTACAGGATTTACATTTTGGATAAGAATGCAATATGTACCTGGGTTTGAATATGTACTGCAGGAAGGATATATGCAGTATTTAAAGGAATAATGTATGGATAAATATGTATGTTCATTATCTGTGGGAGAGGGTAAGGTTATGTTGAAGTAAATGTCCCTGATGGCTGAGAATAAGAAAGTGTGCAGGTTCTTAGTAGTAACCAATCAATTATATTTTGTCAGGCAATGGATAGATAGATAAATTGCTTAAGGGGGGTCACCAGATTGTTTTCTCTACTTTTTTCTCTTACTCTGGCTTGTATCCATTGGACCCTATTCAGCCAATTGTTTTAAGACGTTTATCCCCATCCAGGTGTCGATTTATTCCTGGCGAGCGATAGCGAGCCAGCATTGTATGGAAAAATCCGGCATCGCCGGAGACTATCGAAAAATGTACAAATTTAGCCTGCTGACAAAAATATTATAAAAAATATGCTGGCTCGCTACCGCTCGTCAGGATAAAATCAACACCTGGATGGGGATAAACGTCTTAAAACAGTAGGCTGAATGGGGCCGAATGAATACAACCCAGAGAGAGAGGGAGAGAGAGGGCTCCCTTAACATAGACACGAGTGAACTGAATAAACACATGTGATTATAATTTCGAACTGGCGTGGTTTTAGTGAGTGGGTAGCATTTCAATGACAGACTTCGTTGCTAAGTAGGGATACGACAAATTGGAATGATTACATTGCCACCGAAGAGCAGATATTATTTTTCCAAGACGGTTGGGGCATATTCGTCATCAAGTCTAGCCTTAACCTGTATTCATTTAAATTACTCTAACGGTTATGTATGTTCTGTAATAAATAACATAAATCGAATAGTTGCGAGTTTTGTGAATGTATGTTTGTAATAATAATAATAATAATAATTGTGCGTATGTGTGTGCGTGCGCGCGTGTGTGAGCGTTTGTGTGTGTGTGTGTGTGTGTGTGTGTATGTGTGTCGTTGATCAGAAGAGCTTCGGTGACATGTTAACGAACTACCCCAACCGGTCTGGAAAGAAACTTCTGCACACCCGGTTTGATCTCAGCATGGCGTTAAAAAATGAATGCACTGATTGGAGGTATAATTGTTATTTCAATGTTGGGTGTATCAGTTAATTTGTTTTCTATTAAATCAGTAACTTTATAGTTGATTGATACCATAAACAGAGACTTTAGGACTGTGTTGGTGGTGTAATGGTTTAGGTGCTTATGTTTGGATGTGGTGTCCCGAGTTTCGAATCCCGGGAGGACCATAATGCTTTCATTAGTTTATTCAAGTACATTAGGGTTTGTAATTGACGATTAATGTTAAGAACGGAGTGTTACTTATTATTACAGTACCATTGCTGGCTATAGGGATTGTCGACTTTGGAACTTTATGAAATTTGGTCTCTAGGTAGATAGATGGAATAATTTGGTCTCTAGGTAGATAGATGGAATAATTTGGTCTCTAGGTAGATAGATGGAATAATTTGGTCTCTAGGTAGATAGATGGAATAATTTGGTCTCTAGGTAGATAGATGGAATCATTTGGTCTCTAGGAAGATAGATGGAATCATTTGGTCTCTAGGTAGATAGATGGAATAATTTGGTCTCTAGGTAGATAGATGGAATAATTTGGTCTCTAGGTAGATAGATGGAATAATTTGGTCTCTAGGTAGATAGATGGAATAATTTGGTCTCTAGGTAGATAGATGGAATAATTTGGTCTCTAGGTAGATAGATGGAATCATTTGGTCTCTAGGTAGATAGATGGAATAATTTGGTCTCTAGGTAGATAGATGGAATAATTTGGTCTCTAGGTAGATAGATGGAATAATTTGGTCTCTAGGTAGATAGATGGAATAATTTGGTCTCTAGGTAGATAGATGGAATAATTTCGTTTCTAGGTAGATAGATGGAATAATTTGGTCTCTAGGTAGATAGATGGAATAATTTGGGATTAATTAAGATTATGTTCAGAATTAAATAAGCGTAGTTTTAATGGATTTGGTTATCAATTGTTCGATGTGTTGTGGACTGGATAACATGATAATTTGCAGACTTTACCTCGGATATATTAACCCGTTCAGTACCAGGGACGTCCTTATCATATTCTGGCAACTAATAGACAATTTTATTCAGCTTAAGAAGGACCTCTAGCAATACTAAGGCTTCAAACCATCTCGACCAACCTTTTTAACTACCATAGAACCTTCCTAAGCTGCTTAACCCCTTCAGACATATATGACGCAGAGGTTGCCAGATTAGCAATAAGAAATAGAGTTCTCTCACTCTTATAATTACCTCTCCAAAATTAGTTTTCTGCCCACATCTAACTCAAAGACAACTGCAGAGGTTGAAGTAACTAAAATAAAGGTTTGTAAAAAACCCTGATGGTAATAAAGGCTTTAAAGTATCCCTAATAGGCTCAAAATTGCGTCATATGTCGGAGAGGGTTAATATCGTCTAAACATAGCTAGAACAATAATATAACGCCCGTCGCTGGTACTCAAAGGGTTAACAAACAAGTGGTGACCTTGATTTCTCTATACTGCTTCCTTGATTATCTATATGGTTGGTCAGCCAGCCATCCTCAGCCATGTAGGTCACGGAATTGACACACATTCTCACAAAGCTAGAATTTTTTGTTCTTAGGAATTTGGAATGTTGCTTTTTTTGATCGCCTGGGGAATGCTAGCTTCTGTGGTGTGGTTTTCTTCTTTTCGATCCTCGTAAAATTAATTCAAAAGCATTTAAGGGATAATTCATAGTCTTAGTTTCTTGACTCAGTTCGGTAGACATTTCAAAGATATGCCTCGAAAACTAATGACTTACACAGTTTCTTCAGCATCATTCCTTGGACTTTAAATCGAATAGGTATCGAATGCAAACTACTTAAGCCGCACAACCGCTTAATTTCAATCCTAATAGATGCGGCCTAGGATTATTGATAGATCCTAAACTGCTACAGTCTATAAAGATAAATTTGCCAAAAATCGCAGACTTGCACCATATGAACAAATATCTCAAGTAAACAACCCGTATTTGTTTAAAGCCATATCAATAATACTGTAGGGATATTATTGTCAGCGGTCGTTCATTCATTGTACAGTAATTCAGATAGTCTTATTGATCCATTTTATAGTTTAGCAAATTTATTAACTAAAAACCTGCGGTGGGTTTCGAAGGTTTATCAATACACAAGGTTAATAATAATAATAGCATGGGTGGGTCTAATCTCTCTATAGGGAGAATATGTTACTTACATTTTCATAGGCGCCTGTTGCAAGTATAGCCAAGTGTTCTACCTGCCTTTGTTTTCCTTGCATTTACATCAGCACAATTCATAAAGTACGACTGAACGCATGCATATACATAATTATAGCAATACCTATAGTTGAATAAATAGGTTTCAATATACAGTATAGCTTACACATGGCGGTTACTGTAAAATAATGGGCTTAGCTTCTCCCAATAGAGGGCCAAGGACTTGGCAAAGGATCGGTGTATGGGTGTGTGGGTAGAGGGACGAGTGGCCATGTTTATTACACCCACACACCACCCTATATCCACCCACCCACCCACATGACCACCCTATATATCCACCCCCACCAACACACCCACATGACCACCCTATACCCACCCACACCTACCCACCCGTAACCAAATAACCACTCTATGCCCGCCTGCACCCACATACACCCACACACCCACATGACCACCCTATTCACATCCACACACACCGCAGAGTCGCGTGCAAAAGTTGTTTTTCACCTTCATAAATATCCTGGTACCCAATACACAGTCGAAAGCAACAATTACCCTTTAACCTTTTATGTTCAGTTTGCATTTATCAAAAACTGAGATCGACTCATTAATGCCATTTGTATCCATTGGTTAGCTAATTAGAAGCAAAATTACGTATCGATTAAGGGGGGTTTTCTGGACCCTATTCTCCCTCATATTTAGCCCCATAATGTTTTTCATTTAAAGATATTCGCCCCATTAGTTTGGCGATTTATTACTGTCCGTGCCATTCAGGTGTCGATTTTTTCCTGGCGTACGATAGCGAGCCTACAATTTAGGAGGTATCGGTCTTCGGTCAGTGCACAAATTTATCTCGAAAGGGGTCTTGGGGGTATATGATTTACACACACACACAAACACACACACACACACACACACATTGATACAGTTATTTTTATCCACATAGTCAGACACACAACCATTTCCCCCCCCCCCCCACCCCACCCATCCACGTGCGCCCATAAATTATGTTAAACCACAAACCCCAACATACACGCCTTCAACTTGTTGTAGAGAAATCTCACACGTGAGATAAAAAAAAAACACACACACTCTCTCTCTCTCTCTCTAAGAAATCTCACACGTGAGTCGGAGCTAAAAAATAAAACAAAATAACAAATAATAAAACACACACTCACACAAACTCTCTCTCTCTCTCTCTCTCTCAGCCACACCCACGCTCCCCAACCCCCAAATACGGACGCAGAAACAGACAGACACACACACACACACACACACACACACACACACCCATACACACACACATATACTCACACACACACACACGCCCATACACACACTTTTGATAAGCCACTTAACCCTGACAACATCACATGATTATTGTGCTATGATTTCGATGACTAATAGAATGACGATTATTGAGGTGGCAGAGCTATTGTAAATGTTCAAGGGGAGTTTTGTTTATCTGGTTCACTTTCTCCCTCATGTTTAGCCTTATTAGTTTTCGGATTTTCAGACGTTCGTTCCCTTAGCTTGGCGGTTTCATCACTTTTTGATCCATTTCTTTTTCAATATTCAGAACTTTCGTGCCATTTAGGGGTCGATTTTTTCCTGGCGAACGAAAGCGAGCCTGTTATTTTGGAGGAATTGGCCTTCGGTCGGAAAAAAATTCTACCGAAAAATATAAAATTTCATCTCGAATGGGGGTTCCTGGGGGTATTTTCTAAATCTTGATAGAGGACTTGGGAAGAAACTTAAAGTAAATCAGTCTTTCCCTCTTCCTATGACTTAAATTGCTTCAAACTCCGTGTGTCCAGGCATTTTGGCTCGAACGTCCCTTGATTTTGGCCCTGTCACTCTTTCAATTCTGGGGGAGGCACTCGATACAGGCAGTTCTGCCTTTTGTCTCCCTCACTCACATACAAAAATAATAATACAAAATAAAAATAAATAAATAAATAAATAAATATATAAATATATAGACACAAATATACTGTATACCCTACCCCCTTAATTGAGAAACTGCCATGCCAGAGTTACCGCAGCAAAGTTGAAGGGGGACTGCTGTGTGACTTGCCTCAAACTTAGGGCGTATTTTTAACCCACTTATCACAGCGCGCCTCACAGCCTCACTTGTCACTGGTGGTGGTGGTGGTGGGGTAAGGGGATCGACTCTTACCTCCAAGTCAAACCTTCGAATCCAGCTTAGGAATTATGTATAGGCAAGGAAGTCACTGAAATGACTTAGGGTTATTTTACCCCTTCGTTATCGGGGATGTTTTTGGTTTTATATCAACTATATTTTAACGATTTTGTGCAGTTTAAGAAGGATCTGTGGTAGTAGAAATGGTTAAGCGAGATAGTTCGAAGCCTGTTAATTGCTGGAGGCCCTTATTAAAATGAACAAAATCGTCTAATAGTAGCCAAAATAAAGTGAAAAAAGACGTCACCGGTACAGAAGGGGTTAAGGGCTCACATTATCACTGGTCAATAAATATACTCTATCAACTGCCATGGGAAGAACGTTAGGCCCTAATTTGCTTTCAAATGCAATCACAGTTTTCCCAATAAAGATGGATGATATATTACTACCTGTACAGTCTTTGCTCTTTAAGGGGGTAGTACTCGCTTTTTCTGGACCCCCTTCTCCATCATGTTTAACATATTAGCTTTGAGGATTTAAGACGTTCGTTTCGTTAGTTTGGCGATTTTGAGATCTTTTGCCTAATTTTGTTGTCAATGTTAAGACCTTTCGTGCCCTTTGGGTGTCGATTTTTTCCTGGCGAGCGAGAGCGAGCCTCTAATCTTAGAAGGAACCGGCCTTCGGCCGGGAAATTTTTCTACAGAAAAATGTACAAATTTATCTTCAGAGGGGGTCTAGAGGGTGTTTTTCTAAGCTTGATGGAGGTCTAGGGAGGAAACTAAAAAAATATATTAATACGTAAATATATAAACAAAAAACCAAGCACTACCCCCTTCAAATACGAGCGTGGTATCTGGAAAAATGTCTTCATACATTTGATTTAGCATAACATATCTTACTGTAAATTATTAAACTGTCTTGATACTCGGTGTGAGTATCCTAGGTTCGAGTCCTTGGAGTGCCACATGTATTTGTTGATTTTATTAATTGAGTTTAGAAGTAAAGTTGGTTGGTGAAAACATATGAATGATTGAGAATACTTTACCTACTGTAGCCTTTTGAATAATAATTGCTAATGTTGTTCGAATTATTTTTAACACATTTTAAAAGGCTTAAGCTATAGTATATGAAGTTAATGAAAGAGCCTACTGCCTACACAAATCATCTACACGCCAATTAGCGAAATATTCCTCAGGTTAAATTTAGAATGCCTCGTTAAATGTTAGCGCCGCGTACCTCGAACCTGCTATGTGTGTGTGTGTGTGGGGGGGGGGGGGGGGGGGAGACTGTGGCAATGAGCTAGAATACAGCCGTACTTATCTCTGTACTGAAGGGGGTATAGAATAGAATATACAGTATACCGACCATCTCCCCTTAAATCCAGCCAACAACACTGGCCTGAGGTTCATGTTTTAGCAACTAGACAGCGTTCTTTTCTTTCTCTCTTTCTTATGTGGTATTCATGAGCAGGCCGACATTCACGATTAGTTCATAATAGTGGACATTATTACACAGGTACAGTCTCGTACAAATATTCAAGGTCACCACTCACAACATGCGCTTCTGCATGTATGACCCCGTGTCTACATTGGTGTCTTCTTTATTCTTGTTATTGTCCGACTGTTTATTTCCGTTTTCTTAGAAATGATCGTAAAGAAGGGGGATAGCAGAGTATTGTGTATGTATGTATGTATGTATGTACTGTATGTATGTATTTATATGCTCAGGCACATATACCCCATAGTTAGGGGTGGCCGACTGGAGACAAAGCCCGAACAGAAACAACATTTAAAGGTCCAATTCTTAGGGTCCGGGACCACTTTCGTGTTACCTCGCCCCTTTCTCTGTCTCGTCGAGTAGGTGAATTTTACAAGGGAGGAGAATTCCTACCACCCGCCCTCAAAGTATGAAAAGTAGTATAGGGAAAGAGACAGACGGAAACGGCTAAGGTTGGGTAGAGGATGCCAAACCTCACTCTGGACAGGACCAGCCCTCACCCTGTACAATTTGTCTTTGGTATATTTCTTTAAGTACGATAACATTAAGAATCTACTTTTTTATTGTCCATGGACGGAAGAAAATGTTCTCATTGTCAAAAGCAAAAAACATCTCCTTTAGCACATAATTATACATATTCATGACAAAGTATGTTACACATAAAATATCGATTCTTAGGTGAATTTTGGGAAACATGAGAAAATTAGTATGTCTTACTGTAGAGTGCAAATGGGCTGGAGTAAAACAAAAACAAACACAGATATTTTAGCATGGGTAGTCGAATGACATTTCTTGGTTGCACAACTTATGCTATGCATATATTTGCTTTTAACTTTATTTCTATGATATTAACTACGCTTACATTATCATTGTCTAAAGTATCATTTAATATTCATGTTTATAGAGAAATTCCATAGTCACTTAACTGTTTTACTTTTATTATTAATCAACCCGTTTCATTTATTTGTGATTTATTTGATAACACCAACGCTATTAATGGTATATATATATGTCAGTGTCGAATTTATCGAAATACAAAGGCCACAATTTCACAAAAAAAAGGTATATTCTGTTGGTGTAAGACAAGTGTTTTTTGTATATTCGCTAAATGTCATGAAGATGCTTATCATGTGGTCATATTATCAAATCATACAGCATATAGACATATGTTTTATTATAACCCTCCCAGTTATCCTCTTTAAGGGGGGTGACCTGCTTTTTTTATGTCTGTCCTTTTCTCTCTTTCTCTGGCTTGTATCCATTCGGCCTCATTCAGCCAACTATTTTAAGACGTTTATCCCCATCTAGGTGTCGATTTCTTCCTGGCGAGCGATAGCGAGCCAGCATTATATGAAGAAATCCGGCTTCGCCGGAGAAATTTTTCTGTCGAAAAATGTACAAATTTAGCCTGCTGTCAAACAAAAAATAAAAAATATGCTGGCTCGCTACAGCTCACCAGTAAACAAAATTAACACCTGGATGGGGATAAACGTCTTAAAACAGTAGGCTGATTGGGGCCAAATGGATACAAGCCAGAGAAAGATAGAAAGGACAGAACAAAAACAGGTCACCCCCCTTAATCTAATACACTTCCACCACCAACTACAATATTTATGTATATTTGTATAGCCAAAAATCATCATATGTATTGAACCATTAGCTTATATATAACTTTACATACATATCACTCTTAGCCAATTATAACTTTCACTATATTTACACGCATACTTTATACTATAGGATTATAATATTATCTCTAGGTTTATATTTAATGTTCTGTCTGTGATAGTTCCTGTCTTAATCAATAAATACATCTATTTGGCTTTTTCCTCTTCTCGACCTCTCTGAAATCATATCAGAAAACATACGAAATATTATTATATATATCATAGTATATAGTATGTGTATAAAGACAGTGAGGTCACCACACACACACACACACACACACACAAACTTAGAACTGAAATACTACATGAATGAAGTATATAATTGTGGGGTAAATAATTAAGTTATATATAAGAAAATAGTTCAATAGATATGATGATTTATGGTTATATATAATATATACATATATTGTAGTTAGGGATGGAAGTGCATTAGATTAAACTTTGAGACATATTATTTTATTGATAAATTTGACACTAATATATGATCAAATGCTAACAATGCCAGTGTTGCTTTCTTATCTAATAATTCCAAGGTTCCCAATACTGATGTTTTACTTTTTAAATATTTTTCCTATTTTTCCCTTGCCAACAGTAGCTCCAATGTTGCTGTTAGTAATGTTTCTAATCAATCTAAAGCCGGTATCACACTAGAGCTTTTATAGTCAACATTCGATGATCAACATTTTTCTGGCAACATTTCTGAAATATTTTGCACTGGTATCGGAAACTAGACTGATGATAGATGAATTTAGGTGACCTAACTATTGTAAAATTTAATCTCGTAAGCTGCCAGACCAGTGTTGAGGATAAATGTTGAGGGGAAAAAGCGCTCGTGTGATACCGGCTTAACGCATTTGTTTACACTGCGCTGATGGTCCTAAGCTAACCAATGCCGCTTTTATCCGACTCACAGGCTTAACTAATGCTGTCTTTGTTTCTCCCCCTTCCACCAGCATTCCTCCCTGTCCCCCTACTGTGATCCCTCCCATGATAATAACACCACCAGCGCCATCTACTCGCAGGATCCCTATATGCTCGACTTCGCGCCCAGGGTCAGTCACTGGTTTTTATGCTAGTTTCCCATCTCTAGTTCCTCTCTTTAGTTTCGTTTTCTTTGGTTCCATAGTGCCTTTTAGTTTATGATGCAACCCATTCATTTCAGTTTTCTTTGTTTTTAATCCATTCTGTGCCGGCGACGTACTTTTAACTTTATTCTGGCAACTAATAGACGGTTATATTCCTTTTAATAAGGGTCTCTAGCAATTAACAAGCTTTCAACTGTCTCACTTAACCCATTTTACTACAGAAAATCCTTCTTAAACTGCACAAAATTGTCTAAACATACCTAGAACAAAATTAAAAAGACGTCGCCGGTACAGAAGGGGTTAATACTCTAGTTCCTCTCTTAGTTTTCGTTTTTATTTTATTTTTATATTTTGGTTTCGTAGTGCATTTTTAGTATTTGATTCAACCCTTTATTTTTAGTTGTCTTTTATTCTAAGGTAGTGTTTATTGTCCATTTTTTTTTTTTTTTTTTTTTTTTTTTTTTGCATTTTTATTTAGTTTCCTTCTTTGTATAATATGATTTTTTTTCCTTATTACTAGCTTGTCATTTTCATGTGTTATTTCTTTGATTAACATTGTCCATTAGGCATTTTCCTTAGTTGTAGAATATTATATTTTTTAGTAGATTAACAGGCTACATTATTTTCTAGTTTGTAGTGGGTGTTTTAAGTTATATTTGTTAGCTAAACTGTTATATTATTTAGTTGTAAGCATAGCGTATTATGTTTAATTTTTCGTTTGTTTGGTTTACAGGTGAATTATAAAACAATAACTGTTAGAAGTAATTCCATTTATTTTACTTCGCGTTAATTGTATTTACCTCTCAATAAAAAACACCATAACTTGATTACTATAATGATGAGTGGAATACAAACTTAATGATTTATTCTTATTTAGAGATATTTTTTTAAGAAACGATAGAATTAATGAAGGAAATTGGATCTGATATAAGCAACTCAAATGTATTGGTTATGATACAATTATGTTCTTGTCTGTATTCAATAGTTTTATCAGATTGAGCCATTTAGAAAAAAAAAAGTTATTGGGTTAAATAATTCCCCTTAAAACGGACGATTTTTTTTTATATTTTTTTTAGATTTAGATAGTAGTATATGTGTTTTATTTTTATTTTTTATAGTCACCTTTTGTTAATTACTAAACATTACATGACATTTATAATATACTGTACTATATTTATATGTGTACCCTTTTCTAATACCCACAATGCTATTATAATTTGACTAATTATTACCATTCACTAATAATCCTAATATTGTCCATATACTATGTGTATTAATTACTTATATATGATAACACACATCACGTATCACAAGCTGGAAGGAGACGATACTTTCCTGCTATCCTTAAAAGAATATCTTGCGTATACAAAATACTAACTTGCCTTTGCTGTGTCAGTATTACATGTTTGTCCTTCTATACGGAATGAACCTATTCTCGTAAAAATGGGTTTATTCGCCAAAATGAAATTGTCTTATGGTATAGCCAATTTCGAATTATAGTCTGTGTGATGTAATGCAGTAGAAGAAATTAAGATTTTACTTCCCTCTCACTTTAGGATAATACAGTTACTCGCAATTTATGCAATCGCATTTGATACCATTATATTTTGTACAGGTATGTATCATTTCAATATTTAGATGAAATTGTTGTGTTAGAACCATCTACAGGGAGAATTTACAAACGTTCAGGTTAATATAATCCATGTTATATACCAGTGTTGTCTAATGCCCAGTGTTGTATTAGGAATTATAGTGTTATTATCCTGTTCAAGACATAACAAAAAAAAAAAAAAAAAAAAAAAACACAATCTAAAAAGGAAAGAATGTATTCGAACACATAGTTGTAAGTACAAAAGAAAAGGAACGAAACACACACACACACACATATATATATATATATATATTATAACACAAAGACACACGAATAAAACTGATGCACATACACATACGCGAAATCCATCAGCATACACAATTGTAAGCCACATCTTATAAACAAAGACTAGACACCAAGGAAAGCAAGCAGCAACCGATCCTCAATGTCACAAGGTATATCATATATCACCACGACTAATGTAACACGGATATGCAGTCGGTTTATTCCTACCCGCCTCTCTCCCTCTCTCTCACTCACTATCACTCTCTCTCTCTCTCTCTCTCTCTCTCTCTCTCTCTCTCTCTCTCTCTCTCTCTCTCTCTCTCACTCTCTCTCTCTCTCTCTCTCTTGTAATAGATGATTGATAGATAACACGAATTATAAAGAAGCTAAGACAAAAAGTAACTAAGCAGTATCATTACTGCATTTGAGCTAACTCAAACACACATTGTCTCACTCACTCTCTCTCTACATCTATCTATCTATCTATCTATCTATCTCTCTCTCTCTCTCTCTCTGGCAAGGGATACTAGTGACCTTCTACCTGCAGAAACGACGTGGCTCCGACCTTGCTGTCAGGGAGGGGGGGGGGGGGGAAAGGGGGGAGATGTTGACAAAAAATTACCAGGAGTTATAGGGGATATACTGTATATGTATAATTGTATATATATATATATATATATATATATATATATATATATATATATATATATATATATATATATATATATATATATATAATTATATCCACAGAGAAACTCCAAGTGAAAAGAAAGATAATGTGTAACGTAATATCATTATAGAGTATGCAATATATTATCAACTCTTAGTGGTTTTAATGACAAACTCTTCTGATATAAGTTTGTTCCATATAGAATATCTCATAATGGGTGAAAAGGTTTTCAAGTATACAAATGTTAAACTTCTTTAAAAAAACGGACTGCATTACACCTCATAATTATTGGTTTTAACGGGGGATGGTTATTTTTTAGATAACCTCCAGCTATGTTGCGTGGTGTATTCATATTGAAACATGTAAATAGTTTGTTTTAATCTACTTTATCAAACTCATAAAATAGCTGTATTAAATGGCCCACTAATCTATGGGACCCCAACGAAATGAGGCTAAGAGTTTACTACCAATCCTCATAGCTCAGTCTAATAATCATGAAATGAGCTTGTGCCCCTTGCTTGGACTCTTTGTGTCAATGGAATGAATCACTCTATAGATCTAATAATTCTGAGTGCTGATGACTAAAATTGCACATATTCTTGAAAGATCCCTATTAACGCACCTCTTTCTCCCTTTCTTAATAGAGAGAGAGAGAGAGAAAGAGAGAGATAATGTCACGACCCTCTCTCCTAATTTCTTCTTCTTTATCTTCTCTACCCATTTTCCTGTCATTTTCTCTCTCTCTCTCTCTCTCTCTCTCTCTCTCTCTCTCTCTCTCTCTCTCTCTCTCCCCCTTCCTGTTGTCATGTCATACGCTATGGACCTGCCAATTCTCGTCACATTCCATCTCATATATTACTGTCTCTCCCTCAGATACGGTCACTCACACTCCCCCCCCCCCTCTCTCTCTCTCTCTCTGTCTGTCTGTCTGTCTGTCTGTCTCTCTCTCTCTCGCTCTCGCTCTCTCTCTCTCTCTCTCTCTCTCTCTCTCTCTCTCTCTAACTCTTTCTGTATACATATATAGCACATATGATTAAAGTAATACATATCTGAGAGCGAAAGACGAAACGAAAAAATAAGAATGTCAAATGAAAGAAGGCGCGATTTTAAAGTTTAACCCCTTCTGTACCGAATCCGTCCTTTTAACTGTATTGTGGCTACTATTAGACGATGTGTGTGCGGTCTACAAAGGGCCTCCAGCAATTACCAGGTTCGAAGTATCTCTCTTAACCCTTATTACTACAACAGATCCTTCTTCAACTGCACACAATCGTCTAAACATAGCTACAAGAAAATCGAAAAGACGTCGCTGGTAAAGAATGACAGAAAACCTCGAGGATAGAAAACGGAAAAAAATAGAAGACAAACTATGAAAGATTAAAGTTTTATTAATAAACATATGTGACAGTAGGAAAAAAGTATAAGTGCCAGACGTAAGAGCAACCAAGATAAAAACTGAAATAGCTGAAGTAAAAACTGACAGGAGGAAAGAGGAAGCGAAGGGGAAAGATACAATAGTAAAAAAAGCAAAAAAATATTCTCTCTATTAGAAAATGATTAACCCCTACTGTACCGGCGACGTGTTTTTAATTGTATTCTAGCTATATTTAGACGAATGTGTGCAGCTTAAGAAGGATCTGTGGTAGTAAAAGACGTTGAGTGAGATATTTCGAAGCCTGTTAATTGCTGGAGGCCCTTTTTAGACTGAATAAAATCGTCTAATAGTAGCCAGAATAAAGTTAAAAGGACGTTACCGGTACAGTAAGGGTTAATGGAAGGGGAAATAAATGATCAAGCATTGCACACAGTGAACACCAAAGTCACCTACCTCCACCCACCCATGAAGCTACGAACCCTATATAATAACAACAACTATAGTCCGTTCATTCTAGGTTGGGCAGAAAGCGTAACCTCTGATCTCTGTAACTCAAAAAGGGCTAGAGCAAATGAGCTGTCAATGTATACACATATTCCCTAGCCAAGTCTTCCTATTTGGTAGACATGTTAGCTCGATTACTCTAGTCCTTTTTGAGTTACAGAGGTTAGGGGTTACGATTTCTGCCCAACCTTGAATGAACGGACTATAGTAGGCATTTATGAACATCTTGACTACCAACAAAAAATCGACAGAGGACTATCTTTGCTAACCAATAAAATATCTTGCACTAAAATAATCTTGTGAACTACGAAAATCATATGAATTATTATACCTGCTTAACTCCTTGAGCACCATGACGTCATTTTCACCATATTCGGGCAACCATTAGGCGTTATTCTTCAGCTTATAATCTACCTCTAGGACTTAAAGGGTAAACACGATCAAAATAGTCCCTCAGCATAACATAGATCCTTCTTAAACTGAATAAAATTGTCTAATGAATGAGATGATGACGCTAAACCAAATGGGTAAACGAAATCAAATCATGTAGCTGAAAAAAAATATATATAATAATAATAATAATAATAATAATAATAATAATAATAATAAATATAAAACCTACCAACAAGAGCCTGGTTAAGGGGGATGGTTTCCCTTTTCCCTCATGTTAACCCCATTTGTTTGCAATGTTAAGACCATTTCATTAGTTTAACGTTTTTAAGACATTTCGCCCCTGTTCCTCGTCAATATTAAGACCTTTCGTGCCATTTAAGTGTCTATTTTTTCCTGGCGAGCGATAGAGAGCCTGTAATTTTAGGAGGAGGCCGGAAATATATCTCGAAGGGTACCGGGTAGTCTTGTTTGTTTTATGTATGATGGAGGTCTAGCGAGGACACTAATAAATTAGTGATTAAATAACAAATAAATAAACCAACAAATATAACCGTAAGGTGGATAAGAGAGAGGTGGATCATGGAGGAAGGAAGGAAGGGAGGGAGGGAGGGAGGGAGGTAACCTAATACGCCCGCCTCCACATTTAGACCTCCGCTACTACATGCAGGGAGCTTCACGATCTGCCAAGTGCTCTCTCTCTCTCTCTCTCTCTCCCTCTCTCTCTCTCTCTCTCTCTCTTTAAGACATTCGGCCCATTAGTTTGGCGATTATAACACGCTTAGCTCCATTTCGTTGTCAATTTTAAGACCTATCCTGTTATTTAGGTGTCGATTTTGTTTTGTCCTGGTGTGTTTTTATAAGTTGGAGGGAGGTCTAGCGAGGAAACTAAATACACAAAAATAATGCATTAATCAACCCTTTCACGCATTTATGACGCAGAGGTTGCAAGATTAGCAATAATAAATAGAGTTCTCTCACTCTTATAATTACCTCTCCAAAATTAGTTTTCTGCCCACAGCTAACTCAAAGACAACTGCAGAGGTTGAAGTTACTAAACTAAAGGTTTTTAAATACCCCTGATGATAACAAAGGCTTTAAAGTATCCCCAATAGGCTCAAAATCGCGTCATATGTCGGAGAGGGTTAATAGACCAAAAAAACAGCCTCTAGCCACTTAAACACACTAATTTGAACAGTTATTTATGGCATTATATACTTTGCTTAAATAATTAATATTTATTCAAATAATTGTTTTAATATATCAAAAATAATTTACCTATCTAATATAAGTAATTTTACATAAGCCATTTTTCCGATAACTTTCACTTAAGTTTCATTGAATTCATCAATTAGGATTATTTTTAAGTTAATTGGTGGGTTGGTTAATATATGAATGTATTCGGTCATGTTTAATGACTTGTATAATTTAATGATAGTCGTTGAAGTTCCCATTCGTTTTAGTTACTGAATCTGCCGACTTGCCTGTCACTTTTTATCAATGTATATGTACTTATTTTGTATTCTTGGTGGCCTCACTAATTTAAATATTGTATAACTTATTTAGTATACATCTTTTCTAGCATTACCCATTTGATCACTAGCTTTATATATGACTTATGTACGTATCGTTAAATTTGATCACTAGCTTTATATATGACTTATGTACGTATCGTTAAATTTGATCACTAGCTTTATATATGACTTATGTACGTATCGTTAAATTTGATCACTAGCTTTATATATGACTTATGTACGTATCGGTTAAATTTGATCACTAGCTTTATATATGACTTATGTACGTATCGTTAAATTTGATCACTAGCTTTATATATGACTTATGTACGTATCGTTAAATTTGATCACTAGCTTTATATATGACTTATGTACGTATCGTTAAATTTGATCACTAGCTTTATATATGACTTATGTACGTATCGTTAAATTTGATCACTACTTTATATAGGACTTATGTACGTATCGTTAAATTTGATCACTAGCTTTATATATGACTTATGTACGTATCGTTAAATTTGATCACTAGCTTTATATATGACTTATGTACGTATCGTTAAATTTGATCACTAGCTTTATATATGACTTATGTACGTATCGTTAAATTTGATCACTAGCATTATATATGACTTATGTACGTATCGTTAAATTTGCAAGTGATTAGTGCTTACAGTCTATCACATTATTTATGTCGTATTGTTTTTGTTTTTATCAAATTATAGTCTATTTCTTAAGCTGGCGAGAAATTGCCTTGTTTCCATCTTAACTACCCAGCTATTATAACAACATTATTGCAAAATATGATGTTAATTACAAACATTTTAGTTGTCGAGAAATGAACTGTTAAGGGAATCAAATATGCACCAAGTCAAACACAATTGAACACGGGTTGCATACTTCTGTTATACAATGTCGGCATCATAATTTAAATAATAATTCTTCTGCCCGTCGATTATTATTTGTTTTACATATTATATTGCCAAATCAACT
>CM064543.1:10735693-10740328 GCA_032716605.1 Paralithodes platypus
CAGTCGTCGCCCAGCTATCTACCTTACTAGTGAACTAGAGGGTTAAGGGGAGATGTTTTTCCATTTGATGGATTTTTTTTTTCTGGACCCTTTTCTCATGTTTAGCCCTATTGCTTTTGAAATTTTAAGATGTTCGCCCCATTAGTTTGGCGATTTTAAGAACTTTTGTCCCATTTTTTCAATGTTCAGACCTTTCGTGCCATGTACAGTAGTTGTCGATTTTTCCTGGCGAGCGAAAGCGAGCCTGTAATTTAAGAGGAACCGGCCTGTGGCCGGAAATTTTCTACCAAAAAATTTACAAATTTATCTTGAAAGGGAGTCGAGGGGGTATAATTTTAAGCTTAATGGGGTTCTAGGGAACAAACTTAAAACCTCCCCTTAACTAATTATTCAGAATGCGGCGAAATAAGAATCCAGAATATAATGCTATATAGCGGTACAGTGTTGATTATAAAGTCACTATTTCCATAACATCCATGTTCGGTATGAGGGTTGGCATTGTGGAAGCAGAGGGTATGTCACACAGGTATGGCTGAGGGCATTGGGGTGGTCATGCCGTTATGGGTATGATTAGTGTCTACCTCTTAGCATCTATCATAATAATAATACATTTTTATTTAGCCAATCCAACTACAATTAAGATACATTTATTTTTATTTAGCCAATCCAACTACAATTAAGATACATTTATTTTTATTTAGCCAATCCAACTACAATTAAGATACATTTTTTGTAAAACGTATTATAATGGCTGGGGTACGCATATTGGCATCTCCCCCCTCCCTATGGCCCTGTGGTGGCACCCTGGTAAGCTGACCAGTGGCACTCTCCCAGCACGCAACCACCCGTTCCTCATCCCCGGTATAAATAGATTAAGGGGGGGTGACCTGCTTTTTTATTTTTCTCCTTTTCTCTCTTTCTCGGGCTTGTATCCATTCGGCCCCATTCAGCCAACTATTTTAAGACGTTTATCCCCATCTAGGTGTCGATTTTTTCCTGGCGAGCGATAGCGAGCCAGCATTATATGAAGAAATCCGGCTTCGCCGGAGAAATTTTTCTACCGAAAAATGTACAAATTTAGCCGCCTGCTGTCAAAAACATTTTAAAATTATGCTGGCTCGCTACCGCTCACCAGTAAAAAATTGACACCTGGATGGGGATAAACGTCTTAAAAAAGTAGGCTGAATGATGGGCTGTGTCTCTGTTACGGTTATCATACACGCTACGGAATGGTGGCAGGGACAATGGTTTTACTCTGGGGTTTGTTTGTTGGTATTACCTTTGTTCATACTTGATCCATTCCAGTATGCCATGACCCATTCTTTCATTATCTTTCGGGTTTTATTACAAGATTTTATTAAGCTTAGGACGGATCTATGGGAATCAAAGGGTCGATTGAGATCAAGATTAGCCTTCTAACGTAGGTCTGATTAAAAAAATAAAAAGGCATTGGCTATGATTTGACGCTTCGTTGCTTCCACCACAGTTCTACTAACCTCCTTTCAAGGTAACTAAGATATAACTTAGATATTCGGAGTACCATAATTACAAGCAATCATTCCTTTACTTGGATATTAAAGCTCCGTTTTGCTAATACCATTGTTAAACTCTTACAAAGATGAAATACAAATAATATCAACATCTTTACTGACTCGCTATCGCTCGCCAGGAGAAAATAGACACCTGGATGAGGATACATGTCTTAAAACAGTCGGTTGCGTGGGGCCAAATGAATACAACCAAGGCAGAAAAAGAAGCAGGTGACCCTCCTTAAGGGGAGGTTTTTAGTTGATTCCCTAGACCTCCATCAAGCTTATAATTACACCCCCTAGATCCCCTTTCATGATAAATTTGTACATTTTTCGGTAGAAAATGTCCCGGACGAAGGCCGGTTCCTCTTATATTACAGGCTCGCTATCGCTCGCCAGGAAAAAATCGACACAAAAGTGGCACAAATAATCTTAAAATTGACAGAAATGGGGCGAGGGTTCTTAAAATCGCCAAACTAATGGGGCGAACACCTTAACATCTCAAAAGCAATGGGGGCTAGACATAAGGGAGAAAGGGGTCAAGAAAACAGTCCCTCAAGTGGAAATCTCCCCTCAACACACCCCAGGGTAGCTATGGTCACCTTTCACTATAGCCCGTTCATTCTAGGTTGGGCAGAAATCGTAACCTCTAACCTCTGTCACTCAAATAGGGCAAGAGCAAAGGAGCCGTCATTGTATACACCCATTCCCTAGCCAAGTCATCCTATTTGGTAGAAATATTAACTCGATTACTCTAGTCCTTTTTGAGTTACAGAGGTTAGGGGTTACGATTTCTGCCCAATAGAACGAACGGACTATAGCATGATTCACCACACTATGGTTATGGCTCTATACTGTACTGTACGGTCGCGCTAATAAGTCATGTCCCAGCTGTCAGTACGTTTGGCTCGCTCTGTGCTGTATTAATGTCTGTCAGATGTTGAATAGGGTGGGTAAGTGTAGGAACATGATTGTATATCTCACTCAAAAAGAAGAAATCATGTATAAATATTGCTGACACCACTTATTGATCAAAACATAATAGGTACCGAGACATCACTTATTAGCGCGACTGTACACACTCTACCCAAACACCCTCATTATATTGAAAGACATATTGTATTATTATATATTGTGGCAAGTGTTTAAGGGGAGGTATTTAGTTTGTTCCCTACGTTTTCATCAAGCTTAAAATTACACCCCTTAGACCCCCTTTCAAGATAAATTTGTAAATTTTTCGGTAGAAAAATTTCCCGGCCGGAGGCCGGTTGCTCTTAAATTACAGGCTCGCTATCGCTCGCCAGGAAAAAATCGACACCTTAATGGCACGAAAGGTCTTAAAATTGAAAAAAATGGGGCAAAATGTCTTAAAATGTCAAAACTACTAGGGCGAACGTCTTAAAATCTCAAAAGCAGCGGGGCTAACCATGAGGGAGACGTGGAAGGTGCATATGACCTAAACATGGATAATCATATAACTCTCACAATATATAGTTTGGGGGCATTAGGTTATATGTTATGTTATGTGTTCCTTCGCATATATATTTTTATTACAAAATATCGTACAGCGCGGAAAATGTAATAATTGCAAAAAAAGAAGGCAATGCTAAACATATAAAAAAGTATATATATATATATATATATATACAAACTCTAACATATGTACTCATGACAGGAGTGTAATGGGTTTTAAATTGAAGCACATAAGTTAGTCACCTCAACCATCACACTGACATACTGTGGTTCCATGTCATCTCAACCAGTAGACCATTTCAACCAGTAGCTCTCAACCAGTGCCAAATTAACCCAGACCAACCAAACCAGTGCCAAAATATAGTACTAACCTAACCTAACCTAACCTAACCGTATTGGTTGATTTGGTACTGGTTGAGAGCTACTGGTTGAAATGGTCTACTGGTTGAGTTGACCGGTCACCACATACTGTATACACACAGACATAAAATTAATATATGATTACCTTCTATAAATGGTTATACGTGATTCACATTAAGGGAAGGTATTTAGTTTGTTCCCTAGACCTCCATCAAGCTTAAAATTACACCCCCTTGAGTCCCTTTCAAGATAAATTTGTACATTTTTCGGTAGAAAAATTGCCTGGCCGGTTCCTCTTAAATTACAGGCTCGCTATCGCTCGCCAGGATAAAATCGACACCTGAATTGCACGAAAGGTCTTAATATGGGGTGAAAGTTCTTAAAATCGCTAAACTAATAGGGCAAACGTTTTATAATATCAAAAGCAATGGGGCTAAACATGAGGGAGAAAGGGGTCAAGAAAAAAATCCCTCAAGTGGAGATCTCCCCTTAAGGAATCACTGACTCACCATTACATAACGCAATGCCAAAGGAATTATTTTAATAATAGTTAATGATCAGCTTTAATAATAAAGCAAAATCAGTGTATTATATTTAGCCACGTCTATGCCGGAAATGTCTCCCTTGCCAGAGACTAGGAACCTCAGTGCCAAACTAACGAAAAAAGAACCCCTCGAGTTTCATAATTTTGTTTAAGTATCCCATGCGAATTACAGATATACAATTATAAGCAATAGGAATAGACTAACATCCCTATACAATGAGAAAATGTCATATGGTTGGGTATGAGAATTTGACAAGCAAAATTGGTATGCACTGTTTACCTGCACATATTTACTGCAAATATACCATACATTTGCAAAACCATATAAAATATACCATACATTTGCACAAACCATATTCAAATATACCATACATTTGCCAAAACCATATCACAATCTACCATACCTTTTGGCAAAAAACCATATCAAATCATACCATACATTTGCCCAAAACCATATCAAATATACCATACCTTTGCAAAACCATATCAACATTCAACCTACACCCAAAACACCGTCGAACTGTTATCAAGTTATTGCCCCACCTTAGCTTTTTAATAAAATGCTCCATCCCCCCTTTTAATAAATCTGTACATTTTTTTGGCAGAAAAACATGTCCCGGGCATGAGGCAGGTTCCTTCTAAATTGCATGCTTCAATACCGTTCGCCAGGATATAAATCGACACCTTAGTGGCACAAAGTTTTAAAATCGCCAAACTAATGAGTCGAAC
>CM064543.1:10745428-10862928 GCA_032716605.1 Paralithodes platypus
GTTTTCCTTTACAATGATAATACAAATATTCGATTATGATATCGAGTGTCATTGTTAAAAGAAGTATTTATCAAAGATGGGATGTACGTTTTATATACTCTAATAAGCAGTACTGTAAAATAATGATGTATAATGCAAATGCAGAAAATTACTAGTGGAATAAAATGCTGCTTGTGTTGTATGAAATACTTATAAATTAATATTTACTGTATAGTTCTTACTCAATCCTGTCATTAATCATCCATTAAAGTATTACAGTTAATTAAGATAACGTAAACAATACACGTATCAAGCATGATCAAAATAGCAAGTGATGATGAATATACTTATGATGACGTATCCAACCCATTACGCTGATGATCATCATTTAATTTGTCTGCATAATGAGAACATACTAACATCATGATTATTTTACTATCTACACATAGACGGCAATTACTTAAAGTATTAGAATAAAGTAGGTCAGTGGAGAAAATATTCAGTTTTGAAAACCAGAATGAATTAAGAATAAACCACAAAGAGAACGAAATTTATTTATGGATATTCTTGAAAAATAATAGAGAGGAAAGCAATTCAATTATAGCGTGTGCGTGTTACTGAGATAGATATAATATATATATATATATATATATATATATATATATATATATATATATATATAGAGAGAGAGAGAGAGAGAGAGAGAGAGAGAGAGAGAGAGAGAACGAGCGAGGGAAACGAAAGTAATATGAATCATGATAAGGGTTCACCAAGCTATGACCCCTCCCCCCACCCCCTCCTCCAATCCCCTCACCTCCCCCTCCTCCCTTCCCTCCTTACTCTTCTACCCTGGTGTCATGTTTCCGGGCTGCGTGTCAAGGGTGCCAACAAAGCCGGTGGTGCCGCAGACCACTGACACGGAACCATCCATAGGGAGAGTTAAGTGGACGTTTATTTTTGACAGTCGTCGCCCAGCTATCTACCTTACTAGTGAACTAGAGGGTTAAGGGGAGATGTTTTGACAGTCGTCGCCCAGCTATCTACCTTACTAGTGAACTAGAGGGTTAAGGGGAGATGTTTTGACAGTCGTCGCCCAGCTATCTACCTTACTAGTGAACTAGAGGGTTAAGGGGAGATGTTTTGACAGTCGTCGCCCAGCTATCTACCTTACTAGTGAACTAGAGGGTTAAGGGGAGATGTTTTTGACAGTCGTCGCCCAGCTATCTACCTTACTAGTGAACTAGAGGGTTAAGGGGAGATGTTTTGACAGTCGTCGCCCAGCTATCTACCTTACTAGTGAACTAGAGGGTTAAGGGGAGATGTTTTGACAGTCGTCGCCCAGCTATCTACCTTACTAGTGAACTAGAGGGTTAAGGGGAGATGTTTTGACAGTCGTCGCCCCCCTATCTACCTTACTAGTGAACTAGAGGGTTAAGGGGAGATGTTTTGACAGTCGTCGCCCAGCTATCTACCTTACTAGTGAACTAGAGGGTTAAGGGGAGATGTTTTTCCATTTGATGGATTTTTTTTTTCTGGACCCTTTTCTCATGTTTAGCCCTATTGCTTTTGAAATTTTAAGATGTTCGCCCCATTAGTTTGGCGATTTTAAGAACTTTTGTCCCATTTTTTCAATGTTCAGACCTTTCGTGCCATGTACAGTAGTTGTCGATTTTTCCTGGCGAGCGAAAGCGAGCCTGTAATTTAAGAGGAACCGGCCTGTGGCCGGAAATTTTCTACCAAAAATTTTACAAATTTATCTTGAAAGGGAGTCGAGGGGGTATAATTTTAAGCTTAATGGGGTTCTAGGGAACACACTTAAAACCTCCCCTTAACTAATTATTCAGACTGCGGCGAAATAAGAATCCAGAATATAATGCTATATAGCGGTACAGTGTTGATTATAAAGTCACTATTTCCATAACATCCATGTTCGGTATGTGGGTTGGCATTGTGGAAGCAGAGGGTATGTCACACAGGTATGGCTGAGGGCATTGGGGTGGTCATGCCGTTATGGGTATGATTAGTGTCTACCTCTTAGCATCTATCATAATAATAATATATTTTTATTTAGCCAATCCAACTACAATTAAGATACATTTATTTTTATTTAGCCAATCCAACTACAATTAAGATACATTTATTTTTATTTAGCCAATCCAACTACAATTAAGATACATTTTTTGTAAAACGTATTATAATGGCTGGGGTACGCATATTGGCATCTCCCCCCTCCCTATGGCCCTGTGGTGGCACCCTGGTAAGCTGACCAGTGGCACTCTCCCAGCACGCAACCACCCGTTCCTCATCCCCGGTATAAATAGATTAAGGGGGGGTGACCTGCTTTTTTATTTTTCTCCTTTTCTCTCTTTCTCGGGCTTGTATCCATTCGGCCCCATTCAGCCAACTATTTTAAGACGTTTATCCCCATCTAGGTGTCGATTTTTTCCTGGCGAGCGATAGCGAGCCAGCATTATATGAAGAAATCCGGCTTCGCCGGAGAAATTTTTCTACCGAAAAATGTACAAATTTAGCCGCCTGCTGTCAAAAACATTTTAAAATTATGCTGGCTCGCTACCGCTCACCAGTAAAAAATTGACACCTGGATGGGGATAAACGTCTTAAAAAAGTAGGCTGAATGATGGGCTGTGTCTCTGTTACGGTTATCATACACGCTACGGAATGTGGCAGGGACAATGGTTTTACTCTGGGGTTTGTTTGTTGGTATTACCTTTGTTCATAATTGATCCATTCCAGTATGCCATGACCCATTCTTTCATTATCTTTCGGTTATTATTACAAGATTTTATTAAGCTTAGGACGGATCTATGGGAATCAAAGGGTCGATTGAGATCAAGTTTAGCCTTCTAACGTAGGTCTGATTAAAAAAATAAAAACAGGCATTGGCTATGATTTGACGCTTCGTTGCTTCCACCACAGTTCTACTAACCTCCTTTCAAGGTAACTAAGATATAACTTTAGATATTCGGAGTACCATAATTACAAGCAATCATTCCTTTACTTGGATATTAAAGCTCCGTTTTGCTAATACCATTGTTAAACTCTTACAAAGATGAAATACAAATAATATCAACATCTTTACTGACTCGCTATCGCTCGCCAGGAGAAAATAGACACCTGGATGAGGATACATGTCTTAAAACAGTCGGTTGCGTGGGGCCAAATGAATACAACCAAGGCAGAAAAAGAAGCAGGTGACCCTCCTTAAGGGGAGGTTTTTAGTTGATTCCCTAGACTTCTATCAAGCTTAAAATTACTCCCCCTAGACCCCCTTTCAAGATAAATTTGTACATTTTTCGGTAGAAAAATTTCCCGGCCGAAGGCCGGTTCCCCTTAAATTACAGGCTCGCTATCGCTCGCCAGGAAAAAATCGACACATAAATGGCACAAATGGTCTTAAAATTGACAGAAATGGGGCGAGGATTCTTAAAATCGCCAAACTAATGGGGCGAACACCTTAACATCTCAAAAGCAATGGGGCTAGACATAAGGGAGAAAGGGGTCAAGAAAAAAGTCCCTCAAGTGGAAATTTCCCCTCAACACACCCCAGGGTAGCTATGGTCACCTTTCACTATAGCCCGTTCATTCTAGGTAGGGCAGACATCGTAACCTCTAACCTCTGTAAATCAAAAAGGGCTAGAGCGAATGAGCCGCCAATGTATACACCCATTCCCTAGCCAAGTCTTCCTATTTGGTAGAAATATTAGCTCGATTACTCTAGTCCTTTTTGAGTTACAGAGGTTAGGGGTTACGATTTCTGGCCAACCTAGAATGAACGGACTATAGCATGATTCACCACACTATGGTTATGGCTCTATACTGTACTGTACGGTCGCGCTAATAAGTCATGTCCCAGCTGTCATTACGTTTGGCTCGCTCTGTGCTGTATTAATGTCTGTCAGATGTTGAATAGTGAGGGTAAGTGTAGGCACATGATTGTATATCTCACTCAAAAAGAAGAAATCATGTATAAACATTTCTGACACCAATTATTGATCAAAACATAATAGGTACCGAGACATCACTTATTAGCGCGACTGTACACACTCTACCCAAACACACTCATTATATTGAAAGACATATTGTATTATATATATATTGTGCAAGTGTTTTAAGGGGAGGTATTTAGTTTGTTCCCTACGTTTTCATCAAGCTTAAAATTACACCCCGTAGACCCCCTTTCAAGATAAATTTGTAAATTTTTCGGTAGAAAAATTTCCCGGCCGGAGGCCGGTTGCTCTTAAATTACAGGCTCGCTATCGCTCGCCAGGAAAAAATCGACACCTTAATGGCACGAAAGGTCTTAAAATTGACAGAAATGGGACAAAATATCTTAAAATGTCAAAACTACTAGGGCGAACGTCTTAAAATCTCAAAAGCAGTGGGGCTAAACATGAGGGAGACGTGGAAGGTGCATATGACCTAAACATGGATAATCATATAACTCTCACAAATATATAGTTTGGGGGCATTAGGTTATATGTTATGTTATGTGTTCCTTCGCATATATATTTTTATTACAAAATATCGTACAGCGCGGAAAATGTAATAATTGCAAAAAAAGAAGGCAATGCTAAACATATAAAAAAAGTATATATATATATATATATATATACAAACTCTAACATATGTACTCATGACAGGAGTGTAATGGGTTTTAAATTGAAGCACATAAGTTAGTCACCTCAACCATCACACTGACATACTGTGGTTCCATGTCATCTCAACCAGTAGACCATTTCAACCAGTAGCTCTCAACCAGTGCCAAATTAACCCAGACCAACCAAACCAGTGCCAAAATATAGTACTAACCTAACCTAACCTAACCTAACCGTATTGGTTGATTTGGTACTGGTTGAGAGCTACTGGTTGAAATGGTCTACTGGTTGAGTTGACCGGTCACCACATACTGTATACACACAGACATAAAATTAATATATGATTACCTTCTATAAATGGTTATACGTGATTCACATTAAGGGAAGGTATTTAGTTTGTTCCCTAGACCTCCATCAAGCTTAAAATTACACCCCCTTGAGTCCCTTTCAAGATAAATTTGTACATTTTTCGGTAGAAAAATTGCCTGGCCGGTTCCTCTTAAATTACAGGCTCGCTATCGCTCGCCAGGATAAAATCGACACCTGAATTGCACGAAAGGTCTTAATATGGGGTGAAAGTTCTTAAAATCGCTAAACTAATAGGGCAAACGTTTTATAATATCAAAAGCAATGGGGCTAAACATGAGGGAGAAAGGGGTCAAGAAAAAAATCCCTCAAGTGGAGATCTCCCCTTAAGGAATCACTGACTCACCATTACATAACGCAATGCCAAAGGAATTATTTTAATAATAGTTAATGATCAGCTTTAATAATAAAGCAAAATCAGTGTATTATATTTAGCCACGTCTATGCCGGAAATGTCTCCCTTGCCAGAGACTAGGAACTCAGTGCCAAACTAACGAAAAAAGAACCCCTCGAGTTTCATAATTTTGTTTAAGTATCCCATGCGAATTACAGATATACAATTATAAGCAATAGGAATAGACTAACATCCCTATACAATGAGAAAAAGTCATATGGTTGGGTAGAGAATTTGACAAGCAAAATTGGTATGCACTGTTTACTGCAAATATTTACTGCAAATATACCATACATTTGCAAAACCATATAAAATATACCATACATTTGCAAAACCATATCAAATATACCATACATTTGCAAAACCATATCAAATATACCATACCTTTGCAAAACCATATCAAATATACCATACATTTGCAAAACCATATCAAATATACCATACCTTTGCAAAACCATATCAAATTCAACCTACAACAAACACCGTCGAACTGTTATCAAGTTATGCCCCACCATAGCTTTAATAAATGCTCCCTCCCCCCTTTTAATAAATCTGTACATTTTTTGGCAGAAAAATGTCCCGGGCAGAGGCAGGTTCCTTCTAAATTGCATGTTCAATACCGTTCGCCAGGAAGAAATCGACACCTTAGTGGCACAAAGTTTTAAAATCGCCAAACTAATGAGTCGAACGTCTTTAAATCTCCAAACTAATGGGACTAAGCATGAGGGAGAAGGGCGTTCAGAACCGCCCCCCCCCCCCCCCCCCCGCCCCTTAAACCATTACCATAGTGAGAGCCGTGCCCCCCCCCCCCCTTGTGGGTTAGTAATACGGCTATATATACCACTACCATCATTGCTGTCACTGCCACCATCTCTGCCATTATCATTCCCATTACTCACTACCCCCCCCCCCCCTCCTCATCTACCTGCCTGTAGTAACCATAGCCAGGGGTACTTCTTTATGTCATAGCTAATTATATTACCTGTACCATACTGTACTTATAATTCTACATGTACTTCATACTCACTCTCTCTCTCTCTCTCTCTCTCTCTCTCTCTCTCTCTCTCTCTCTCTCTCTCGGCTGAGAGATAAAACATTTAGTAGCTTACCTGTATTTGTGATATATATATATATATATATATTCAAATATGCGTATCCATGGGTTTGTGAGTCTGGCATTGTGTTCATGTGCGTGTGTTTACGTGCTATATACTGTACATACGTGCAAGTGGTGGTGTACGCTTCCATGTGTGTATGTGTTTCAAGTTCACGTTTTATAGTTGAACCATTAAATCTGAACCCCCATCATTACTAAGCCAAGGAATCCTTTTATAGTCCAACCAGTGTGGCGAACAGTGTCGTAAAGTCGAAGGTATGGTACCAAAAGGTGCTAAGAGTTCTTTATATTGAACCAATCCATTCATTCTTAAACGTTTTACAGTGTTTTATGTTGTATTTCCTCTCAATAATATATATATATTGGTGACAACTGTCTGGTAATACGTAAATAAAACTAATCATGAAAAATATACTTTCAGTGATGTTGTTATAGCCAAAAAAAAGTGGTTCAATGCAAAAACAAAAAATACTAAAAAAATGAACAAATACTGCAAACCATTGTGTTCAAAATCCTCAGTTTACTGCAGTTCAGAACAATTATGACGGCCAATGTATGGAACTGAGTATGACACCGCATCCTAGCACAATGTATGGAACTGAGTATGACACCGCATCCTAGCACAATGTATGGAACTGAGTATGACACCGCATCCTAGCACAATGTATGGAACTGAGTATGACACCGCATCCTAGCACAATGTATGGAACTGAGTATGACACCGCATCCTAGCACAATGTATGGAACTGAGTATGACACCGCATCCTAGCACAATGTATGGAACTGAGTATGACACCGCATCCTAGCACAATGTATGGAACTGAGTATGACACCGCATCCTAGCACAATGTATGGAACTGAGTATGACACCGCATCCTAGCACAATGTATATGGAACTGAGTATGACACCGCATCCTAGCACAATGTATGGAACTGAGTATGACACCGCATCCTAGCACAATGTATGGAACTGAGTATGACACCGCATCCTAGCACAATGTATGGAACTGAGTATGACACCGCATCCTAGCACAATGTATGGAACTGAGTATGACACCGCATCCTAGCACAATGTATGGAACTGAGTATGACACCGCATCCTAGCACAATGTATGGAACTGAGTATGACACCGCATCCTAGCACAATGTATGGAACTGAGTATGACACCTCATCCTAGCACAATGTAACACAAACACTATTAATAACGCCAATAACCATCATGTTTTGTCACTACCATTATCTCTCCTACTAATAACATCGTGATAATATTTACCTACCTCTCTCTCTCTCTCTCTCTCTCTCTCTCTCTCTCTTTCGCCACCGCTACCGTCAGTAACATAAGGGATTCAGACAATGGGGTATGACCTCACTCTCTCTATATATCTATCTATCTATCTATCTATCTATCTCCTGTCACCGCTACCGTCAGTAACATAAGGGATTCAGACAATGGGGTATGACCTCACTCTCTCTATATATCTATCTATCTATCTATCTATCTCCTGTCACCGCTACCGTCAGTAACATAAGGGATTCAGACAATGGGGTATGACCTCACTCTCTCTATATATCTATCTATCTATCTATCTATCTCCTGTCACCGCTACCGTCAGTAACATAAGGGATTCAGACAATGGGGTATGACCTCACTCTCTCTATATATCTATCTATCTATCTATCTATCTATCTCCTGTCACCGCTACCGTCAGTAACATAAGGGATTCAGACAATGGGGTATGACGGTACATCTATTATTAAACCCCTTCTGTACCGGCGACGTCTTTTTAAATTTATTCAAGCTATACTTAAACGATTTTGTGCAACTTAATAAGGATCTGTGGTAGTAAAAAGGGTTAAGTGAGATAGTTAGAAGCCTGTTTATTGCTGAACGCCCTTCTTAAACAGAATAAAATCGTCTAATAGTTGCCAGAATATAATGAAAAGGATGTCACCGGTACTGAAGGGGTTAAAGAGGAGGTAAAGTGGTCATGTGGTAGTGGCCAAAACACTGACCTCAGCTGCTGTAGACGCCGGCTGACATGTCATCAGTCACACTACCGGTATATAGATATTTAATTGGAATTCAGCTGTCTGAGCGTATTGTTATCCAACACGGACAAAATATGTCCATTAGAAATGATATCCACAATTATGGCTTCATCAGTAGATACACACTGACAATATTAGCACACGTTCTAGTAACAACCAGACAAACATAGTCCTTTTCAAATCATTCAAAATCTCAAGATGCAAATATTGTTAATCATGTTTGGAGGGAACTATAGGTTAAAATAAGTTTTATTATAACACCATGAGTGATTATGAAAGATACGCAAGGTGGGAAATATATGGTAATTGATCCTAAGTGAGTTATTACTGAATCATTTGTTTAACATTTTGCGTCATGATAACTTAGCCCCTGTATGATACGATGACGTAATTCTTCTATATAATCTGGCTATTGATTGACAATTGTATGTCGCTTAGGAAGGATCTCTTAGAATCAAAGGGTTAAAATCTATCTTATTTAAATCTCTTACTTCTAAAACTCCTTCCTAATTTGATTACAATCGTTTACTGATAGCCAAATTAAAGGGATGAAACACGTCCTCGAATACAGAAAGGGTCAGCGAAATTCACGATGTCATTTACTAGAGATTCAGAAACTTAAGTAAGAACATTTGGATAAGTAGTATATGTAACTTAGCTCATAACCCGATATATACAAGACATATGTGGTGTAAATAATATATACTTCGCTCATAACCCGATATATACAAGATATATGTGGTGTAAATAATATATACTTCGCTCATAACCCGATATATACAAGATATATGTGGTGTAAATAATATATACTTCGCTCATAACCCGATATATACAAGATATATGTGGTGTAAATAATATATACTTCGCTCATAACCCGATATATACAAGATATATGTGGTGTAAATAATATATACTTCGCTCATAACCCGATATATACAAGATATATGTGGTGTAAATAATACTCTAAGCTTCAGTTGTGCATGGCTAACAAATCCATTTATGTCCGTGTGTTGGTAATAGTTTTGGGAATGGTTTACACGCATAAATCAAAGTGTATATATTGTCTTGACAAGACAGTGTGTGTGTGTGCGTGCGTGTGTGTGTACCAGAAATGGTGTTATGATCATGAAGTAATGGCAACAGTGTCTACAGTAGACGTTTGCCAAGTACACATGCACACACACATACTCTCTCTCTCTCTCTCTCTCTCTCTCATTTATTCGTGAAACATTAATATTATAATTATATTCTGAAGGTTGGAGGGGCTTCAGTATTAGACATGGACAGCCTTCTACAGGGAGAATATTATCATATTGTTTTTATATCATACCATCATGAATACTCATCGGTGTGTTATTTCCGCTCCCTGTCATATATTTAACTTATTACGGCTGATCAAAAACATCACAAAAATACTTGATAGCTATACATTACGATACAAGAGAGGAGGCCATTGTAGCTAGCACATATTCTCATTTTATCAATTATATGCACGAATTTCGTATCAGATCAGTTTCATATTCATTGCCAGTCAGAATGGGCGACCTCACACGGAACACAACATGTCCGCATATTTTAGTCTGATTCATTTGATTTATGGCTAGATAAGGGACTTAACGAATACTTTAACAATCTTGTCAGGGCCAATGCATATCAATTAAAATCCTCTGTATTTTTACCTGTTAATATTGGTTGACGTCATTGATCAAATGGAAGCTTGTGAATGAGGTCAACAGAAACCAGGGTCACATATTAACACTTATACCCCGTACAAACAATTATTGTGTGTTTGACATGTAGTTAAAATATGTGAAATTTAGTGAAAAAGAAAACTTCGTCCAGGTGATTATGAAAAGCGTCACGATCGTGGCAATATATTTCCTATCAACAATGCCATAATGTACGAAATTAATGGAAAACAAAAATAAACTATGTGTATTTGCATTCATTGTGATTATGAATATGGCCACATTCGTGGAAATAAGTCTCCTACTAACAAAGCCACGATCGTGACTTTTTGGGGTATGAGGGTTAAGGGGGGTGACCTGCTTTTTCTATCTCTCTAGGTTGTATCCATTCGGCCCCATTCAGCCTACTGTTTTAAGACGTTTATCCCCATCCAGGTGTCGATTTATACCTGGCGAGCGATAGCGAGCCTCCATATTTTGGATAATGAGTTAGACAGTTGGCTAAATTTTTAAATTTTTAGATAGAAAAATTTCTCCGGCGAAGCCGGATTTCTCCATAAAATGCTGGCTCGCTATCGCTCGCCAGGAAAAAATCGGCACCTACATGGGGATAAACATCTTAAAACAGCAAGCTGAATGGGGCAGAATGGATACAACCAAGACAAAGAAAAAAAGCAGGTCACCCCCCTTAAGCCACTTATCACATGACTCGAACGCATATCCGGCCATTGTGAGCATTATTCACACATGTTGAACAAGGGCATCGGTACCTGAACTTCTCAAATTATTATACGTGGAACCAAAAGAACCCTTTCGATCAGATAAATATTACGAACGATTTTACTGATATAGAGAATGAACTGGGTTAAAAGAGTGTAGCTGAGAATCTTAATCCAATTGAATCCAATCGAATCAGCTGAGCCATTATCACCTATAGTATTAGGTAAAGTAAAGTACACGCAGTCATGATCTGAGTAAAGGGGTTAATTTATCTCTGAGCCCCCTCCCCAAAATAAAAATAAAAAATAAAATAAAAATAAATAAAAAATAAATAAATAAATAAATAAATAAATAAATAAATAAACAAATAAAGAGCAGATTGAACAGCTGGCTCCAGGTGTACAAAATGGCAGCTATTGAGAATAAGATGTTCTGGATATGTAGGTAACATTATTGGGTCCTGCCAAAACTTTGTGGTTGTCCCAGGGTAGTGTGATGAGATGATAGGTGTGTTGTGGTGTAGCTCTCTCTCTCTCTCTCTCTCTCTCTCTCTCTCTCTCTCTCTCTCTCTCTCTCTCTCTCTCTCTCTCAATATATATATACAATATATATATATCCCATACACCCATTATATCTGATCAGCCACTTCAGTGCGATGACGTGTGTTCGGTTCATTCAGACTAATATGATAGGAATACATTTAGCATTTAAAATCTCACGGGGAGAGAGGGGAGATCCGTATTTAGTAACCTGGCCAACAATATTTTGTTATTTCATTTGGGTTTATATTAAGCGACTTTATTCAATATAAAGACGTGTGTACTAACTATCCTTACGAAAAAGAAAAAAACATTAAATGTGGTAGCCCGGATGCTATTAACTAGGAGCTTCACTAAGGAATTGCAGGAAAGAGAAAGTTTATTTTAATAATAGGGAGATTTATTACTAATATATGCATGAACAACCGTAAGCACTAATAACAATACACCCATACTAATCTGTGATCCTTCAAAGCCATGTTCTGAAGCATCTAATTACTATATTCGAGCATTGTAATGTCGCGTTTGAGTTCGATATAGATTCAGATAGAAGCTTAGATATTAGTGCCTATAACTGAACCTCACACGTAAGAGGCCTTGGATCGAACATACATTCATACAAAGGAGTACAAAGGAAATCAAGCAACAACAGGTCTAGTGACCCTTCTAGGTTGCTTGTCCTCCAAAACACTGAGGATCAAGTGTCCAAACAGTGGTTTAGAGTGGGTAAGAGAGAGAGAGAGAGAGAGAGAAAGACTCTCAAAACCCTCTGTGGCAGCCAAGTAGTTTAACCCTTCCAGTACCGGTGATGTCCTATGAAATTTATGCTGGTTAATATCAGACGTTTGTATTAAGTTTAAGAAGGGCCTCCAGCAATTAACAGGCTTGAAACTATCTTAATTAATTCCTTTCACTACCACAGATCCTTCTTAAGCTGCACAAAACCGAATAAATATAGCTAGAATAAATATATAAGACGTTGCCGGTACAGAAGGGGTTAATGGGTGCTGTGTGGACGTGAGCCTGGCACTAGGGTCTGGGTAAACAAAGTACCATGGGTGTCTTCTGCACAAATAATAATGCTTTCCTGACTCCATATTTTCTCTACCAAGAGTTGTAATGGCCATGTCTCTCCTTTAAGTTTATATGTATTTGAATACCCTTAATGCGTTACTTAGTTCCTCTCGGTTGTATGTATTATAATCTTCCTACTGTGTTTCTGTTGGAATAGGTGTGTGTGTGTGTGTGTGTCTGTGTGTTTTGGGGGAATGATTTTATGCTATATATATACAGGGTGATTCAGAATTGCGTGCATTAAATTGGAGGACGACCTCCTTGGATAATTTTAAACAACAATGTATCTATGGTAAAATGTGGAATTATACATAGTTTGGCTGTTACAATACATTTACGATGTTGCATTAATGAGGGTGGAAAGTGAAGGGAAACCCACGTAGATTTTTGTACACATTTATTCACAGATTTCGACAGTGTGTTCCTCTTTGCTACAGGCAACACACTGTACTCCTGTAATCAAGATGTGTGAAAAATATCATCGGAAATCTACGCGGGTTTCCCTTCACTTTCCACCCTCATTAATACAACATCGTAAATGTACTGTAACAGCCAAACTATGTATAATTCCACATTTTACCATAGATACATTGTTGTTTAAAATTATCCAAGGAGGTCGTCCTCCAATTTAATGAATGCAATTCTGAATCACCCTGTATATATTGCATGACTGTGTGTTTGTGTGATTACATCTAGTTGTATCACTGAAGATGTTAAGGACTTGATCAAGTGTTTCCATATCTACCAACATCCGTTTAGGGAAACTTGACAAATGTACTCTATGAATTCCCGACCACCTCGCTGGGATCGTAAGGACTATGTGGCCAGTGTATCTATGTAACTCACTCACTCTCACCCTCTCTCTCTCTCTCTCTCTCTCTCTCTCTCTCTCTCTCTCTCTCTCTCTCTCTCTCTCTCTCTCTCTCTCGCTCTCTCTCTCTCTCTCTCTCGTCTCTCTCTCTCTCGCTCTCTCTCTCTCTCTCTCTCTCTCTCTCTCTCTCTCTCTCTCTCTCTCTCTCTCTCTCTCTCTCTCTCTCTCTCTCTCTCATCATAAACTATTCTAGGGATTGTGTTGAGGTTCCCGTGTGCCGGACTGTATACACATGAACCCATATAGCCCTCCTCCGTGTGGCCGCATGCCTGGTGATCTGTAAAGCCTTGTGTGCCAGCCAGCCCATGTGCCAAACTAAGAGAGCGTCTGTGTAATCTGATTGTTCGTTATAGTCTACAGGATTCATGACAGGCTTGATGCTGTGGCTACTTTTATGTTATATACAGTATATGGTGTTGGTGGTGTAATGGTTTAGATGCTTATGTTCTGGGTGTGGTGTCCCGAGTTCGAATCCCGGGAGGATTAATATGGAGGATTCGAAACTGCATAATAAATCGTAGGATTGTCCATGTTTCTTTAACTGTCTTGATAGCGTAGTGCATAGTGCGCGGAATTTCGATGTGAGTATCCTGGGTTCGAGTCCTCGGAGTGCCGTATGTATTTGTTGATTTCATTAATTGAGTTTAGATGTGAAGTTGGTTGGTGTAAAAAACATAATAATTAATTAGTTTATTCAAGTACATTGGGGTTTGTAATTGATGATTAATGTTAAGAACGGGGTGTTACTTAATTAACCCCTTCTTTACCGGTGACGTCTTTGTATTTATGATTTCAGCTATATTTAGACTCTTTGATGTAGCTAAGGAAGGATATATGGTAGCTAAAAGGATGAATTGAGATAGTCTGTAGCTTGTAATTGGTAGACGTCGTTCCTAAGCTGAATGAAATCTTCTAATTGTAGCCAAAATATAGTGAAAAGGACGTCACCGGTACATAAGGGGTTAAACCTAGGACTATAAGATGATATTCCCAAAGTTGAAAAGTAATGTTTAGAAATAGCAAGGGGGAGGGGGGGGGGGGGAATAAAAAAATAAAATAGAAAATTAATTTGTTATCGAACTTAGGGGTTTATTTACATGACTGATTGCTTGACCTCGAGACATCCGGGTTAACTAGTTGATAACCAATGTTCTTCAGTGCTTGTGTACTTATGTGTGCTTATCTGAGTGCCAGTGCACCTGTTAGCCAGTGTATCTGGGTGCCAGTGTACCTGTAAGCCAGTATATCTGGGTGCCAGTGTACCTGTTACCCAGTGTACCTGAGTGCCAGTATATCTGGGTGCCAGTGTACCTGAGTGCCAGTATATCTGGGTGCCAGTGTACCTGTTAGCCAGTATATCTGGGTGCCAGTGTACCTGAGTGCCAGTGTATCTGGGTGCCAGTGTACCTGTTAGCCAGTATATCTGGGTGCCACTGTACCTGTTAGCCAGTGTATCTGGGTGCCAGTGTACCTGTTAGCCAGTGTATCTGGGTGCCAGTGTACCTGTTAGCCAGTATATCTGGGTGCCACTGTACCTGTTAGCCAGTGTATCTGGGTGCCAGTGTACCTGTTAGCCAGTATATCTGGGTGCCAGTGTACCTGTTACCCAGTATATCTGGGTGCCAGTGTACCTGTTACCCAGTATATCTGGGTATCAGTGTACCTGTTAGCCAGTATATCTGGGTGCCAGTGTACCTGAGTGCCAGTGTATCTGGGTGCCAGTGTACCTGTTACCCAGTATATATGGGTGCCAGTGTACCTGTTAGCCAGTATATCTGGGTGCCAGTGTACCTGAGTGCCAGTATATCTGGGTGCCAGTGTACCCGTTACTCAGTGTATCTGGGTGCCAGTGTACCTGAGTGCCAGTATATCTGGGTGCCAGTGTACCTGTTACCCAGTATATCTGGGTGCCAGTGTACCGGTTACCCAGTATATCTGGGTATCAGTGTACCTGTTAGCCAGTATATCTGGGTGCCAGTGTACCTGTTAGCCAGTATATCTGGGTGCCAGTGTACCTGAGTGCCAGTATATCTGGGTGCCAGTGTACCCGTTACTCAGTGTATCTGGGTGCCAGTGTACCTGAGTGCCAGTATATCTGGGTGCCAGTGTAACTGTAAGCCAGTATATCTGGGTGCCAGTGTACCTGAGTGCCAGTATATCTGGGTGCCAGTGTACCTGTTAGCCAGTATATCTGGGTGCCAGTGTACCTGTAAGCTAGTACATCTGGGTGCCAGTGTACCTGAGTGCCAGTATATCTGGGTGCCAGTGTACCTGAGTGCCAGTGTATCTGGGTGCCAGTGTACCTGTTAGCCAGTATATCTGGGTGCCACTGTACCTGTTAGCCAGTGTATCTGGGTGCCAGTGTACCTGTTAGCCAGTGTATCTGGGTGCCAGTGTACCTGTAAGCTAGTACATCTGGGTGCCAGTGTACCTGAGTGCCAGTATATCTGGGTGCCAGTGTACCTGAGTGCCAGTATATATGGGTGCCAGTGTACCTATTAGCCAGTATATCTGGGTGCCAGTGTACCTGTTAGCCAGTATATCTGGGTGCCAGTGTACCTGAGTGCCAGTATATCTGGGTGCCAGTGTACCTGAGTGCCAGTATATCTGGGTGCCAGTGTACCTATTAGCCAGTATATCTTGGTGCCAGTGTACCTGTAAGCCAGTACATCTGGGTGCCAGTGTACCTGAGTGCCAAACTATCTGGGTGCCAGTGTACCGGTACCTGTTAACCAGTATATCTGGGTGCCAGTGTACCTGAATGCCAGTATATCTGGGTGCCAGTGTACCTGAGTGCCAGTATATCTGGGTGCCAGTGTACCTGTAAGCCAGTATATCTGGGTGCCAGTGTACCTGTTATCCAGTATATCTGGGTGCCACTGTACCTGTTATCCAGTATATCTGGGTGCCAGTGTACCTGTAAGCCAGTATATCTGGGTGCCACTGTACCTGTTATCCAATATATCTGGGTGCCAGTGTACCTGTTATCCAGTATATCTGGGTGCCAGTGTACCTGTTATCCAGTATATCTGGGTGCCAGTGTACCTGTTAGCCAGTATATCTGGGTGCCAGTGTACCTGAGTGCCAGTGTATCTGGGTGCCAGTGTAACTGTTAGCCAGTATATCTGGGTGTCAGTGTAACTGTTACCCAGTGTATCTGGGTGCCAGTGTAACTGTTACCCAGTATATCTGGGTGCCAGTGTAACTGTTAGCCAGTATATCTGGGTGTCAGTGTACCTGTTAGACAATATATCTGGGTGCCAGTGTACCTGAGTGCCAGTATATCTGGGTGCCAGTGTAACTGTTACCCAGTATATCTGGGTGCCAGTATAACTGTTAGCCAGTATATCTGGGTGTCAGTGTACCTGTTAGACAATATATCTGGGTGCCAGTGTACCTGAGTGCCAGTATATCTGGGTGCCAGTGTAACTGTTACCCAGTATATCTGGGTGCCAGTGTAACTGTTAGCCAGTATATCTGGGTGTCAGTGTACCTGTTAGACAATATATCTGGGTGCCAGTGTACCTGAGTGCCAGTATATCTGGGTGCCAGTGTAACTGTTACCCAGTATATCTGGGTGCCAGTGTAACTGTTAGCCAGTATATCTGGGTGTCAGTGTACCTGTTAGACAATATATCTGGGTGCCAGTGTACCTGAGTGCCAGTATATCTGGGTGCCAGTGTAACTGTTACCCAGTATATCTGGGTGCCAGTGTAACTGTTAGCCAGTATATCTGGGTGTCAGTGTACCTGTTAGACAATATATCTGGGTGCCAGTGTACCTGAGTGCCAGTATATCTGGGTGCCAGTGTACCTGTTAACCAATATACCTGGGTGCCAGTGTACCGGAGTACCAGCGTATCTGGGTCACATTGTACCTGGGTGGCAGTGTAGCTAGGTACCAGTGTACCTGGGTGCCAGTTTATTTTGGGTACCAGTGTACCTATAGGCCATTTTCTTTAAGCTGGCGAGATACTGACTTATCCCCATCTTAATTACTCAGCTATTACAGAGTTGTTATAGCCAATTATGGTGGTAACTGTGATTTTGTTTTACATTATTTGATGCAGAGACATAGCAGTTATATATTTGTCCATTACATATCAAAAAATCAACTGCTAGGGGCTTAAACTTTCTGACAGGTAAAAAATAAAAATAAAAATCTAATATAGTTGCCAGTGTACTTGAGTGCAAGTATATCTGGGTACCAGTGTAGTTGGGTGTCACTGTACCTATATATCAGTGTGCCAGTGTGCCAGTGTCTCATAGTGCTAGTGTACCAGTGTGTTAATATACCAGAGTGTCAGCGTGCTAGAGTGTCAGTGTTACAGAATGTCAGTACCAGAGTGTTAGTGTACCAGAGTGCAATTTTACCTGAGTGTAATTGTAGCGGCATCAAACATCTCGACTCACCTTTCTAACGTAAACTACAAAAATAAGATTAATAGGCGTCACCAGTACAGAAGGGGTTAATACCATAGATAACACTCAAGTTGCGGTAGTGAAGGTGAGGGAAGGACTTGTGTTGGCGACTGTACCTGGCGCCAACAGAACCCACCACCAGAGACAGGAAGGGCGGGGCGGGCGGGGGACTAATCTTAGGTCATGTGGGCGGATGGCGACGAGTGGGCGGGGTGTGGATGTGGGGGTGGGAAGAGGTGTGTGTGTGTGGGCGGTGTGTGGATGTACGTGTGTGGGGGTGTGGATGTAGGTGTGTGGGGGTGTGGATTTTTGTGTGTTGGGGGTGTGGATGTAGGTGTGTGGGGGTGTGGATTTGTGTGTGTGGGGGTGTGGATATAGGTGAGTGGGGTGTGTGTGTAGGCTTGTGGGTATGTGGTCTATGGCGTGAGTGTGAGTATGGATGAACGTGTGGGTAGAGGTGCGAGTGTGTGGGACTAGTGTGTGGATGTATGAGTAGGTGTGGGTGTTAGTCTGAATATATGTATAGGTGTGTATATAAGTGTGAGTGTATGAGCGGATATGTGGATGTGTGAAACTATAAACGTGGCAGAAAGGTGGAAGTAAGTACGTATGGAGGTGAGTGTATGGCTTCTATATTAGCATTTACTATGGGTGTGTTATGGATGTGGCTGTGACTGACTGGATATGACTGACTTTGACTGACTGTGGTATGGCTGGGTCTTTGTCTTCAACTGACTGTGGATATGGCTTTGGCTGTGTCTTTGACTGACTGTGGGTATGGCTGTGGCTGTGTTTTTGCTTGTGACAGTGAGTATGGCTGAGGCTGGCGTTTCAGCTGTGTTCGTGGGTATGGCTGTGACTATGGCTTTGATTGGATGATAATTTATCTTCGAATTGAGAATTATTGATTATGACATGAATCTCGATATTAGTGCTTGACGTTACGAGAGAAGGAGTCATTAAGGCAAACTGGCAGACATATTGGGGAATCGCTGTTCTCTTAAAGGGAGTAGTGATTATTTTTTGGTCTAATTATTTATATCTTTAATTTCCAAACTGCCCTCCTTCGGTTTCTGTCCCTCCATCTGTGCCTTTGTCTCTAATTTCCTTTCCGGCCGTTCCATAGCTGCGGTTGTGGACGGCCATCGCTCAATTCCTCATCCTATCAACTCCGGTGTTCCTCAGGGTTCTGTCCTATCTCCTATTCTCTTCCTAATTTTAATGATCTTCTCAACTGTACATCTAGTCCCATCCATTCATATGCAGACGACTCTACTTTACACCACTCAATTAGTTTTCCAGAACGCCCCAGCCAGCAGTCCCTCAAAAGTAAACGTAATGAAGCCATAAAATGCTTATCTTCTGATCTAGCTACTATTTCCAATTGGGGTAGAGAAAATCTTGTTACATTTAATGCTTCCAAAACTCAATTTATCCATCTTACTACCCGTCAGGAACCTCCAGAGGACTATCCCTTATTCTTCAACAATACAAAAATCAACCCTTCATCTTCCCTCAACTTTCTAGGTGTCTCTTTTTCTTCTGCTCTCACTTGGAAAGACCATATTACCAGTCTCGCTAAGGCAGCCTCCCAGAAGCTGGGTGTGCTCAACCGCCTCAAGGGGTTCTTTACCCCTGCTCAGCTACTTGCTCTGTACAGGGGCACAGTGCGTCCTTGTATGGAGTATTGTTCACATGTGTGGGGAGGATCCTCTCACACCGTACTCCTAGATAAAGTAGAAAGAAAAGCTTTTCGTATCATTAACTCCCGTCCACTCACCAATTATCTGCAATCTCTTTCTCTTCGCCGCAATGTTGCATCTCTCTCACTATTCTATCGCTACTACAATAATCAGTGTTCCTCGGAGCTTTCCCAGTGTATACCACCTCCTCTGCGTAGGGTACATAGTACCCGCCTTGCAACACAATCCCACCCCTACTCTGTGCAACTCTCCAACCCAAGAGTGAAACGCTATTCTCAGACTTTCTTCTATTCAACTGCTGAGCTCTGGAACTCTCTCCCAGAATCAGTCTTTCCCTCTTCCTATGAATTCAATTGCTTCAAACTCCGTGTGTCCAGGCATTTTAGCTCGAACGTCCCTTGATTTCGGCCCTGTCACTCTTTGAAATTTGGGGGAGGCACTCGCTGCAGGCAGGTATGCCTTTTGTCTCCCTCATTCACATAGAAGAAAAAAACAAAAAATATATTAATATATTTAATATTCACCTCGCTAAACCTCCATCAAGCTTAATAAACACCCCCTAGACCCCCCTTCAAGATAAATATGTACATTTTTCGGTAGAAAAACGTCCCGGCCGAAGGCCGTTTCCTCCTAGAATTACAGGCTCGCTATCGACACCTAAATGGCACGAAAGGTCTTTATATTGACAAAAAGATGGTGCGAAACGTCTTAAAATCGCCAAACTAATGGAACGAACGTCTTAAAATCTCAAAGCTAGTGGGACTAAACATGGAGAAAAAGCAACTACCTCCCCCTTAAAAGGTGAATTAGGCTGCCGAACTACGTAATTAACAGGTGTGGCCCGAAGCAGGTGTAGGTTCGTGAGGTGATAAAATAAGGTGATGTATTATGCATTAGGATGATTAGGGAGATGGAACGAGTCAGGTGTGTGTGTGTGTGTGTGTGTGTGTGTGTGTGTGTGTGTGGATAAGAATAACACTGTGTACCAATGTGTGTGTGTGTGTGTGTGTGTGTGTGTGTGTGTGTGTGTGTGTGTGTGCGTGTGTGTGTGTGACTCTGTGGATAAGAATACCACTGTGTACCAATGTGTGTGTGTGTGTGTGTGTGTGTGTGTGTGTGTGTGTGTGTGTGTGTGTGTGTGTGTGTGTGTGTGTGTGTGTGGCGGGGTGGGGAATCGGTGTAGACATGAGGGTGTGGTTGTAAGTGTGAGAGATAGTGGTTGTTGGGTGGCTGTTAAGATGGTTGGATGATAGTTAGGATGGTTGGCAGTTATATTATGGAAGTATTGTGGTTTTCTTATAATGCATTGTGTGTATGGATGTACGGTCGCGCTAATAAGTCATGTCTCAGCTGGCATTACGTTTGGCTTACTCTGTGCTGTATTAATGTTTGTCAGATGTTAGATACGGTGGGCAAGTGTAGGAACATGCTTGTATATCTCACTCGAAACGAATGAGTCAAGTTTTAGACATTGCTGATACCAATTATTGATAGAAATATACTTGGGGCCGAGACATCACTTATTAGCCCGACTGTACACTCGGATACCATAGTCACTAGCTCACTGATACAAATTCGTGAACGTCACATATTTCTGATTATGGAAGTTTATCTCTGGAAACAAATTTACGAATATAAATAATGAGGAACAGCTTTATAGGTAAGAGACTTTACTGGTGACTGCCTGTGTGGCGACAAGCTTAGTTGGTAAATGTCGCTAGAATTATCTTGAACATATGAGTTGTGGCCAGATTGGGAAGCATAATAGCCAAAAATACCGCACCCTCAGCCAAATTCCTTCTAGTACACATACACCCACACTCTCTCTCTCTCTCTCTCTCAAACTCTCCCTTACTCTCACTCTCACACACACACACTCTCTCTCTCTCTCTCTCTCTCTGTCACTCTCACACTCTGTCACACACAAACTCTGTCACACACAAACTCACTCTCTCTCTCTCTCTCTTTTATGCTGCACACTTCCCAATGAATGTTCAGTACTGCGCAATATCTCTCTTTTCTCACCTAAAGTATTCATTGAAATGGACTGCAAGGTATTCGAGATGCGAACATTCCTTGTAACACCGCGTAATTCTGTCTCTGTACACACACACACACACACACACACACACACACACACATTAAATTCCGCCCCTTGCGCAATCAAATAGCTTAACAGGTAAAAACAAATGAAGTAATCACACACAATGCGATCAAAGAGTCGGGACCACAGGGAATAGATTGAAGACAGAATACCCTACTACAGTATATTCTGTTCATTCTAGGTTGGCCAGAAATCGTAACCTCTAACCTCTCATAACTCAAAAAGGACTAGAGTAATCGAGCTAATATTTCTATCAAATACGAAGACTTGGCTAGGGAATATGTGTATAAATTGACAGCTCATTTGCTCTAGCCTTTTTTGTGTTACAGAAGTTAGAGGTTACGATTTCTGCCCAACCTAGAATGAACGGACTATACTAGAGTGGGCCAGGTGGTGGTGGATGTAGGGAGGGTGGTTCAGACTACCCCACATATAGCAAAGAAATAAGCAACACCCCGTTCTTAACGTTAATCGTCAATTACAAACCCCAATGTACTTGAATAAACTTATGAAACCATATGGTCCTCCCGGGATTCGAACTCGGGACACTACACCCAGAACATAAGCATCTAAAACCTAACAGTAAGTACTAAGCCTTTCTTCCTTAGTGCTTTAGAGAGTTATAAGCATAGAAAGGAAGCCAGAAAACCTGACAACAACCAGCTTGAAGCGGTTAGGTGGTGTTGGATATAGGCAGGGTGGCTTAGACTCCCCCACAAAGAGCAAAGAAAGCCTAACAATAAATACTAAGTCTTTCTTCCTTAGTGTTTTAGAGAGTTATAACGTGTATAAGGGAAGACAGCCATCCTATAAGAAGAGTGAAACAGGCAAATGGTGTTGGATGTAGGTTGGGTGTCATATACGCCCCTACAAATAGCGAAGAAGTTTAACAATAAGTAATAAGTCTTTGTTTTCCTTTGTACTTTACAGTGTTATAAAGGGTAGAAAGACAAGACAGCCATCCTATAAGAAGAGTGAAACAGACAGGTGGTGGGTGGGTGTAGGTAGGGTGGCTCACTCTCCCCCACAAATAGCAAAGAGAGTCTGACAATAATACGCTAAGCCTTTCTTACCCTCCCCACAACTCCCCCTTCACAACCTTCTACATAGCAACCTATAGCATTCTTTTCTTTCGGGGACCATGCTTCTTGTGTGCGCATAAACCACCCTATGCGTTACAGTATGAAAAGTTGTGCGTAGGTTGGGATAAGTCAGGTTAAGGGGGGTGACCTGTTTTTGTTCTGTCCTATTCTATCTTTCTCTGGCTTGTATCCATTTGGCCCCATTCAGCCTACTGTTCTAAGACGTTTATCCCCATCCAGGTGTCAATTTTTTACTGGTGAGCGGTAGCGAGCCAGCATATTTTTTATTTTTGTTTGACAGCAGGCTAAATTTGTACATTTTTCGATACAAAAATTTCTCCGGCGAAGCCGGATTTCTTCATATAATGCTGGCTCGCTATCGCTCGCCAGGAAGAAATCGACACCTAGATGGGGATAAACGTCTTAAAATAGTTGGCTGAATGGAACCGAATGGATACAAGCCAGAGAAAGAGAGAAAAGGACAGAAATAACAAAAAGCAGGTCACCCCCCTTAATGTGTTGCAGATATATTTAAAACATTTCAACATCCAGAATCAGTATACTAGTTAGAGCACAAAAACCTTGGCTACAATAAAGGCTAAAGTTGTCTTGTATTGCATTGACAAATATATTTATATGTATACAAAAACAATAGTGTAAGCAATATGATCAGATAATCGAATATTTATTAATGCATAATTGTTCGGATATTTTTTTTTTTTTTTTGGGGGGGAGGGGGGATAGGAGTTGGGAATAGAAGGAAGGAGTTAGGTTCTTGTAAATAATAGAAGGAAGGAGTTAGGTTCTTGTAAATAATAGAAGGAAGGAGTTAGGTTCTTGTAAATAATAGAAGGAAGGAGTTAGGTTCTTGTAAATAATAGAAGGAAGGAGTTAGGTTCTTGTAAATAATAGAAGGAAGGAGTTAGGTTCTTGTAAATAATAGAAGGAAGGAGTTAGGTTCTTGTAAATAATAGAAGGAAGGAGTTAGGTTCTTGTAAATAATAGAAGGAAGGAGTTAGGTTCTTGTAAATAATAGAAGGAAGGAGGTAGGTTCTTGTAAATAATATCACATATATTTTCCTCTGAATAAGTTCACTTACCCACGGAAATAACCTACCACGATTCATACATACTTAAATATTCTTGGCATACGCTTATGTAAAAGCTTCACACACACACACACACACACACACACACACACACACACACACACACACACAGAAAGGACCAGATGCACTCAACAAACACAACACTAAGGCACGAGTCATCAGTATTAATCATTCATCTATTTTACTCTCTCTCTCTCTCTCTCTCTCTCTACTTATCTCCTTTGTGCATACATACACATATACAATAACACACATATACACATCCACAAAAAATGCTATTAGTCTACTCTCAAATTTGTCTCACTATTTCTCATCTTCAGATTTTTTAAATGTCTGCACCATCAAAAAAATATCTCACTCTCACTCTCTCACATTCTCTCTCTCTCTCTCTCTCGCTCTCTCTATCTCTCTCTCTCTCTCTCTCTCTCTCTCTCTCTCTCACACACACACATGCACTCTCTCACTCTCACACACTCTCTCTCACTTACTTACACTCTCTGTATCTCACTCACTCTCATTCTCTCTCTCTCTCACTCTCTCTCACTCACTCACTCTCTCTCTCTCTCTCTCTCTCTCGCTCTCCCTCTCTCTCTCTACCCCACCGCCTACACACACACCACCACCCATCTCTACTGCTTCCTAGTGTGTGTGTATGTGTCTATGTGTGTGTGGTGTCCAAAATAGTTGCCTCAGCCTCAGTCCTCTATAGTCTAGTGTGTGTGACTGGTGGTGCTTGGGGCCCTCTTCTCTCGAATCAACGACACTGGAACTATGGTATAACTATTCTACAACTATAAATATGCTCGCATCTACAACTTGCACGAATCTTAAGTACCTTCTAATCGATATATTCAAGAACTATATGGAAATATTATTGATTAATGAGTGAATTTATTTAGGTATTTTTACTTTTCAACTATTGAATCTTTATCCAAGCAAATTGAACATCATATTAACATTTTAAGAATATACAGATGTGATGTTCTTAATGTTGGATGCTATAAATCATATTATCTATAATCTACGTAAAAACTTACATTTTCAGATTTATCGTTAATCTAAATAGTATATAAACCGTTCATATGCGAGGCTTCCTGAAATGACGTGCATTGAGTTTATACGTAAAACTGCCTCAGAACTGAAAGTGAGGTAATGTTTATATTTAGCTACAAATCACACATAACAAAGCCACTCCAACAGCTTCCTCTCTCTCCAACACCCCTTCTCCCCTCTCTACACTTCAGAAAAATAGGAAAAGTAGAATGTAGATGCGAGGTGCCGTTGTAAAGGCTTATCCCTCAATACTTCATCTGATCTGATCTGGAGTGCCTGTACTTGTTTCCGTAATCTGGATTAGCCGTGAGACAATAATTAGCGGTATATGCATAATTAGACGTGTACCTAAAATAGCTAATTTATTTACGTCACTTTGACCGCTTCAGCAAGATGAGGAATTTGTATTTTCATTAAAACTACAGCCAGCGGATTTTACCGTCTTGATAGCCTAAAGGTTAGTGCGCGGAATTTCGGTGTGAGTATCCTAGGTTCGAATCCTTGGCGTACCACATGTATTCATTAGTTTCATCGATTTCATTAATTAGGTTTATTTGTAAGTTAATTGGTGGGTTGGTGATAATATGAATTTAGGAAGAACCTCTAGGAATGAAAGGGTTAAAGAATATACAGATTAACCCATTCTGTATCGGTGACTTTTTTATTTTTATTTTTATTTCAGCCACATTTAAACAATTGTATGTAGTTTAGGAAACGGTGATATATGGTACGGTAGGGAAGAGGTCTAATTGAGATAGTCTGTAGCATCTTAATTGGTAGACGCCCTTCCTAAGATGATTAAAATCGTCTAATAGCAGCCACAATATAGTGAAAAGGACGTCACCGGTACATAAGGGGTTAAGCCTCAAATTTTGGCAAGTCCTTCCTAAGTTGAGTAAAGTATTTTGGGGGTTGTGAGAATAAAGCAGTTATGGGATGCACTTTACATCTGTTAGTCTGTCTGTCAGTTCTTAGACAACATTTATGGAGGATTTTCTTAAGTTGGGTAAAAAATAAAAAAACAAATTTATAAGACAACAATAGTATGACCAAGGGGAGATTGGTCGTTTTCTGGTCCCCATTCTTCCTCATGTTTAGCCCATTAGTTTTCAGATTTGATGACGTTCGGTCCATTAGTTTGGCGATTTTACGACCTTTCGCCCCATTTCTTTGTCAATGTTTAGACTTTTCGTGTCATTTACTGTAGGTGTCGTTTTTTTTTCATGGCGAGCGATAGCGAACCTGTAATTTAGGAGGAACTGGCCTTAAGCCAGGACATTTTTCAACCGGAAAATGTACACATTTATCTAGCAGCGGGATCTTAGAGATTTTTTGTTTAGCTCGATGGAGTTCTAGGGAGGAAACTAAAAAAATAATAAATAAATAAATAAATATAATTCTACCCCCTTCCTCTTTAAGGGCAGGTTTTTAGTTGATTCCCTAGACTTCCATCAAGCTTAAAATTACTCCCCCTAGACCCCCCCTTTCAAGATAAATTTGTACATTTTTCGGTAGAAAAATGTCCCGGCCGAAGGCCGGTTCCCCTTAAATTACAGGCTCGCTATCGCTCGCCAGGAAAAAGTGACATAAATGGGGTGAAAGTTCTTAAAATCGCCAAACTAATGGGGCGAACGTCTTAAAATCTCAAAAACAATGGGGCTAAACATGAGGGAGAAAAGGGGGTCTAGAAAAATATCCTCCAGGTGGAAATCTCCCCTTAATGATACAAAGGCCCAATAATAAGTAAGCCACCACATTCTGCAAACTCTGACTAATTCCAATATTGTCAAGGCTAGAGAGATCACTTGAAGCTATAGCCAAAAGTGCAGTAGGTGACAGTCGCTTAAGGGGAAGTATTCGGTTTTTTCTGGACCCCCTTCTCCCTCATGTTTAGCATATTTGTTTTGAGATTTTAAGACGTTCACCTCATTAGTGTAATGCTTAGTGTGCGGAATTTCGGTGTGAGTATCCTAGGTTCGAGTCCTTGGAGTACCACATGTATTCATTACTTGCATTGATTTCACTAGTTAGGTTTATTTGTAAATTAATTGATGGATTGGTGAAAACAAATATGAATGACAATGTTAACTTTGGCTCAAGGTATACAGGCAAGGACATCTATTTTCTTACACTGGCATGGGATATTTGAGGAGCGGTACAGTAGCCAAAATAAGTGTTATTCTGTATTCCATGAACTCACTTCATATGATGACGCAATTTTCCTTCCACTTTGTCTATTACTATACTCCGTTCATTCTAGGTTGGGCAGAAATGGTAACCTCTAACCTCTCATAACTCAAAAAGGACTAGAGTAATCGAGCTAATATTTCTACCAAATAGGAAGGCTTGGCTAGGGAATAGGTGTATAAATTGACAGCTCATTTGCTCTAGCCCTTTTTGAGTTACAGAGGTTAGAGGTTACGATTTCTGCCCAACCTAGAATGAACGGACTATAGACTGTTTTATTTACTACAAAAAATACCTAAGAGAGTTCATTGACATTATTTTCACTTCATTGATTCGTATAAGTCCTTCCAAAGCTAACTAAAATCGTCATATGTTATACACAATAATATAAAAGTAACACCATCGTCGTAAAAGGAGTTGAGCAAATCCAAATAGGACTTGTGCAAAATTCATATGAAATCATAGCTTTCCTGACAGTGAATGTGTCCAAAACAGTCAACTCAACTCAACAAGTAGATAGATCTCCACCAGGGCCAAATCAACCAAAGCAATTTAAAGGCCTATCCTAACCTGACAGTAACATCTAGCTTGTGTAACATCAAGGCATTTTTTGTCCTGATTTAGAGTCGGCTCGATGGCAGCAATTATAACTGAGCTAAACTTCATAATATATCAACCATTACCTTATTTAAGGGGGTAGTGCTTGGTTTTTGGTCTATATATTTATATTTTGTATTTATTTTTTAGTTTCCTCGCTAGACCTCCATCAAGCTTAGAAAAACACCCTCTACACCACCGTTCATGATAAATGTGTGTGTGTACAAAGTACAAAGGAAAGTGTGTGTGTGTGTGTGTGTGTGTGTGTGTATACAAGGGGATAGGGGGAGAGAGAAAGTGTATGGACGGTGAGGTAGAGGGGTGGGGGAGAGAGGGGGAGCGGGAAGGGGTGGGGTAGAGAGAGAGTATGGACGGTGAGGTAGAGGAGGGGGGAGAGAGGAAGGGAAACAGATGGAAGGGGAGAGAGAGATAGAGAGTGGGGTATAGGGGTAGAGGGGGGACTAAAGGCTTGATATAGACAATGATCCAAGGCTCTATTATTGCGTCAGGGCCTGAATTGGAAGCCTGTCAGCCTGGGTCTAATGATGGAGAACAGATATCGAAGGTTAGTCGGCGAGATGCTTCATTTTGAGAGACGTCAAGGCAATAAATATAAACACAAAACTCGTAAGATACATTGCAAGGGCACAGAGAAATGACAGTAGAAATGGAGAAGAATAGGACAATACAGGCAATAATTGGGATTGTATATATATTGAGAGGATAATTTCGACTGAAACTAATACTCAATGGCTTTATGAAATTTCTATATAATTCATTATAAAATTACATATTCCTATGGTATCAACACAGGTTAAATTATATCATTAGAGCTAATCTTTCGATAATTGGAGTTAATTTCTATGTTGATTAAAATCACCTCGTGTTTGTTTGAATAAAATTAAATAGTTGTACATGTGGTAAGATAATTACTCAAGGAAAAGTTTAGAAACATACTTATGAGAGGTCTTTCTGAAACTGAGAAAATGGTCAAATATTCGCCAGTTCAAGATACAAATGACGCCATCATACGGAAGTGATTTAAGCACAAAAATTATAATATTAGACGATATAAACTTTGTCTGCGGTTATATGCGTGAAGATGAAAATAGTGCTGCCAAAGGTTTCTGACATATTACAAGCCATAAATTCGAAGAGGGTTCTCATAAAAAAAAGGAATATTATCAGATGATGGATCAAAACAGAGAGAGAGAGAATATGTGTGTGTTAGAGAGGGAGTGACAGACAGTTTGGCAGACTGACCAACAGCCAGAAGGACACCGGTTCTTTGTGTGTGTGTGTGTGTGTGTGTGTGTGTATGTGTTATGTTTGTGTATGTGTATGAAGGTGTGTATGTGTGTGTGTCTGTGTAGGGGTGCTAGACAGGTGAGGAGGGGCCAAGAAAGAAAAGCATAACGCGATTAACACATAACAATACTCTCAAATATCTAACCCTTTGAATGATGGCTTGAGTAAAGTTGGAATGTAGAAGAGTGCGAAGTACAGTAGTAGATGAAAAGTTCTCGGGCATCTTGGTTGAGCTCGAGAACTTTTCATCTACTACTGTACTTCGCATTTCTCTCTACTACTGTACTTCGCATTTCTCTAACCCTTTCAATCCACATATAAGCTTACATTCTATACGACTGAACACAACCAAGTACAATCCTTATGAATCCTTATATAAACACTTTGAATAGGAAAAAGCTTTAAGGAGGGATGGGCCGGTTTTTTGGACCACTTTCTCCCTCATGTTAAGCCCCAATACTTTTCAGATGCTAAGATGAAGTGCTAAGATGTTTGCCCCATTAGTTAGTCGACTTTAAGACCTTTCGCCCCATTTCTTCGTCAATATTTAGACCTTTCGTGCTATTTAGGTGTAAAAAAAATCCCTGACGAACGATAGTGAGCCTGTAATGTTGGAAGAACCGGCCTTCGGCCGGGAAATTTTTCTACCGAAAAATGTACAAATTAATCTAGAAGGGGGATCTAATGGATGTTTTTTTTTTATTTGAATGGAGGTCTGGGGAGGAAACTAGAAAAATAACGAATACATGCAAAAATCGCCCAAAACTCGAACCATCTCCCTTTAATTGTGCAGTCCAATCTATACTCGGTTCCATTTAATCTGGCGGTAAACTGAATCCCTTAATTAACAACGAATGTCTCGATAACCAAAGGAAAAAATAATAAACTACTGTGTCTCTGCATCATATTTAGACCAAGTGAATATAACTAGCACCGTATTTCACTCCACAAATCTTCAAAATAACTGGGAAATCTTGGTGGGAACTTTGCAATTTGCCGTCAGTTGAAAAGAAACGGCGAATATTCAGATAACTACAAAAGTCTCAATACTCTTCTTAAATTGCAGTACGTGTTATGAAAACAAAAATAACAGGTGTTTTGTTTGTCTTATCTACGTTTGGTACCTCTTCAAAACATTTCCCGAGGAATATTGAAAGTAATTGAACAATGTTTGCAATACAATAATAAGATGAGTTCTAATGACCTATGGATGTTGCCTTACCGTGTCTTACTATTCACTATTATTTAAAGGCAGTGAAATACAAATGATAATAAACCGAACAAAAATAGACTTAAAATTAACATGTCATATCCTACAATGCCTGATAGAGGTGATCATATGGAGGAATACAGACTATAGGTCCCTATACCTGATTTAAGAATGAAGAATTTAGAGCTCACAACATTCACACCTCTCTCTCTCTCTCTCTCTCTCTCTCTCTCTCTCTCTCTCTCTCTCTCTCTCTCTCTCTCTCTCTCTCTCTCTCTCTCTCTCTCTCTCTCTCTCTCTCTCTCTCTCTCTCTCTCTCTCTCTCTCTCTCTCTCGGGTTAGCTATCGCTTAGAAGAGAGCCTTCTTCTTTTCTATCCTTTCCTTCAACTTTCCTTTTCTATCGGATATGCCATCTCTACTAGAATTAAGTCCTGACCACCTCGTTTGGATCGTAAGGTCTGTGTGGCCAGTGTATCTATGTAAATCTATGTAAATCTACTAGAATTAAGTCCTGACAACCATGCTGGGATCGTAAGGTCTGTGTGGTCAGTGTATCTATGTAAATCTATGTAAATCTCTCTCTCTCTCTCTTTGTGTGTCAGGCTCCCCTATTTACACCAAGGTTGCATACCTAGAACTCGATTAGATCAGATCACATCCTAGCCTAGATATTTAGGGAAATACCTCACTAATTACAATGGGACACACACACACACACACACACACACACACACACACACACATACACACACTCTCTCACTCACTCACTCACTCACTCCCACACTCACTCACTCACTCTCTCACTCTCTTCCCCTAGCTGCCTTAATTTCCCAGACAGATGAAGGGTGGTATAATAATTGCGATGTTTATAAAGAGGAGGGGGGAGGGGGAGGAGGTGGATACTTTTCTCCTCCCTGGCATTCCTATCTACCTCAGACCACAGCCAAACATGTTAGTCTCTCCCTCTCCCTCTCTCTCTCTGTCGCTCTCTCTCTCTCTCTCTCTCTCTCTCTCTCTCTCTCTCTCTCTCTCTCTCTCTCTCTCTCTCTCTCTCTCTCTCTCTCGTGTGTGTGTGTGTGTGTGTGTGTGTGTGTGTGTGTGTGTGTGTGTGTGTGTGTGTGTGTGAGAGAGAGTGAGAGTGAAAGAGAGAGAGGGGGGGGGGCAGGAGGTGGATACTTTTCTCCTCCCTGGCATTCCTATCTACCTCAGACCCCACCCAAACATGTTAGTCTCTCCCTCTCTCTCTTTCTCGCTCTTGCTCTCTCGCTCTCTCGTGTGTGTGTGTTTGTGTGTGTGTGTGTGTGTGTGTGTGTGTGTGTGTGTGTGTGTGTGTGTGTGTGAGAGAGAGAGAGAGAGAGAGAGAGAGAGTGAGTGAAAGAGAGGGGGGGGGGGGGGGAAGGAGGGGGTCGGTGTGGTATGAATGTGTAACTTTGTGTGTTATGGACATTTATGTGCACATATACAGTATATACTTAGCGTGTGTACAATATGTGTCTGAGAGAGAGAGAGAGAGAGAGAGTGAGAGTGAGAGAGAGTGAGAGAGAGAGAGAGAGAGAGAGAGAGAGAGAGAGAGAGACAGAGAGAAAAAAAAATGTATGTATATGTCTGAGAGAAAGTGACAGGGAGAGGATGTGTGTGTGTGTGTGAGAGTGAGACAAGGTGACAGACAGACAGACAGACAGACATACAGACAAGCAAGAGAGAGAGAGAGTTTCAAAAGTTGGCTGGGCTGAAGGTGAAAGAAGGAAGTCGGGAGCTGGTGACTTAAGATAACTCTACACTACCACATCACTCTCACTCTCTCTCTCTCTCTCTCTCTTTCTCTCTCTCTCTCTCACACACATACACACACACACACACACACAAATACTGTCAAATATAGACAAATTAATATATACATGCATAGCTTACTATACCTTGCCTACACGTACTGGGCTACATCGAAGTGAACCATCCTGGGCAGTGGCCGGTCCTGAAACGTCGAAATAGTTGATGATGATAATGGGTTGAAAAATGAAATAATTTCAAACCTACTTGATTGGCTTGTATCCATTCGGACCCATTCAGCCTACTGTTTTAAGACGTTTACCCCCATCCAGGTGTCAATATTTTCCTGGCGAGCGGTAGCGAGCCAGCATATATATATATTTTTTGTTGACAGCAAGCTAAATTTGTAAATTTTTCGATGGAAAAATTTCTCCGGCGAAGCCGGATTTCTCCATACAATGCTGGCTCTCTATCGCTCGCCAGGAAAAAATTGACACCTGGATGGTGATAAACGTCTTAAAATAGTTGGGGCCGAATGGATACAAGCCAGAGAAAGGGAGAGAAAGATTAATAAAAGAAGCAGGTAACCGCCCTTAATGCTTACATGTTTAGATCATCAGACAAACTCATAACCTAAATATGGCCGTTCTTTTGACCGAGAATTTATTTTTACTGATAATATGTTTGAACCTTTAAGATTGATGACTATAAATATCAAAGCTAAATTATTCATTCAAGTACAGAAAATGACGACCCTACATATTTAATTTACTGTAAGTATTTATGAACAGCGTTGTAACTATCCCATTTAAAGAAAATATAAGTTACGTAAATAAGAAGCTAGTTGGAGTACAAATAATTTACTTCAAAATAATATAAGTACAACAATCCTGGATATAAACAATATAGTTATATAGTTATAAAACAAACAAGGTCGTTCGCCACAAGAACTCAACCCTTTCCTTCCTTTTAAATTCACATAAAATCCTCTGTGGATGGAGTGGGTAAAATGATGAAAGAGTCGCCCTCGTAGTGACAGCAAAAGATACAATCATTGTTTGTAGATTCATTAAGGGGAGATTTCCACTTGAGGGACTTTTTTCTTGACCCTTTTCTCCCTCATGTCTAGCCCCATTGCTTTTGGGAATTTAAGACGTTTGCCCCATTAGTTTGGTGATTTTTAAGAATTTCCGCCCCATTCTGTCAATTTTAAGACCTTTCGTGCCATTTAGGTGTCGATTTTATCCTGGCGAGCGATAGCGAGCCTGTAATTTAAGAGTAATCGGCCTTCGGCCGGGACATTTTTCTACCGAAAAATGTACAAATTTATCTTGAAAGGGGGTCAAGGGGGTGAAATTTTAAGATTGCTGGAGGAGTAGGAAACAAACTAGAAACCTCCCCTTAACCCTTTGCCTTCAATTACGATATGTGTGCCCGTGTTGTTGTTCTCATTGGGATGGGATTTACCCGGGATGCTGCAGTAGAGAGCGGCCATATTTATCTTTGAAAGCCATTATGATTCAGTGATTATTAAGGGGAGATATCCACTTGAGGGATTTTTTTCTTGACTCCTTTCTCCCTCATGTTTAGCCCCATTGCTTTTCTAATTTTAAGACGTTCACCCCATTAGTTTGGCGATTTTAAGAACTTTCGACCCATTTCTGTCAATTTTAAGACCTTTCGTGCCATTTAGGTGTCGATTTTTTCCTGGCGAGCGATAGCGAGCCTGTCATTTAAGGGGAACCGGCCTTCGGCCGGGACATTTTTCTACCGAAAAATGTACAAATTTGTCTTGAAAGGGGGTCAAGGGGGAGTAATTTTAAGCTTGATGGAAGTCTAGAGAATCAACTAAAAACCTCCCCTTAAACTATGGGGTGGTGATAATATGTTTTGCTAACATGTAGAATTTGAGTACAGAACCCCGACTACATAGTATAATGTACCAGTAGCGCAGCGCCGAATGTTTATTATGCATGTTGATAGTATGTGAGCGTAGAGCAAGGTTAATGAGACTCTCTAGTGGCCCCCAACATGGCGGAGAGGTTGGCCGATCTCCGTTAGTATAGGGGTCTCTAGGATTCCCTCGCCCCCCTGCTTTCTGACCCATTTACCGCTTCCCTATAATTATACTACCGTAATTTAACTGTTATAATCTATTTGTTCTGTGTATCATCTATTTGAACCACCTTTCCGCGTTTAAGGGGAGGTGTTTAGTTTGGTCCCTAGATATCCTTCAAGCTTAAGATTACACCCCCTTGAGCCCCCTTTCAAGGTAAATTTGTACATTTTTCGGTAGAAAAATGTCCCGGCTGAAAGCCGGTTCCTCTTAAATTACAGGCTCGCTATCGCTCGCCAGGATACAATCGACACCTAAATAGCACGAAAGGTCTTAAAATTGACAGACATGGGTTAAAAGTTCATAAAATCGTCAAAATGATGGGGCAAACGTCTTAAAATTAGAAACACAATGAGGCCAAACATGAGGGAGAAACGAGTCAAGAAAAAAATCCCTCAAGTGGAAATCTCCCCTTAAGATCATGTTCCTTTTTTTGGAGCGAGATGAGGCTCTTTCCCTGTAAAGGACTTTGACCCTAAAAGACGCACATTACCAACATTCCCGAAAGATAAAACTATTACTTCAGTCATTCCCGAAAGATAAAACTATTACTTCAGTCATTCCCGAAAGATAAAACTATTACTTCAGTCATTCCCGAAAGATAAAACTATTACTTCAGTCATTCCCGAAAGATAAAACTATTACTTCAGTCATTCCCGAAAGATAAAACTATTACTTCAGTCATTCCCGAAAGATAAAACTATTACTTCAGTCATTCCCGAAAGATAAAACTATTACTTCAGTCATTCCCGAAAGATAAAACTATTACTTCAGTCATTCCCGAAAGATAAAACTATTACTTCAGTCATTCCCGAAAGATAAAACTATTACTTCAGTCATTCCCGAAAGATAAAACTATTACTTCAGTCATTCCCGAAAGATAAAACTATTACTTCAGTCATTCCCGAAAGATAAAACTATTACTTCAGTCATTCCCGAAAGATAAAACTATTACTTCAGTCATTCCCGAAAGATAAAACACAGATTAGATACAAATATATCGTCTTTTTTTATCCACAATTGAATTCTTTCTCAAAAATGACACGACCCATTCCCAACTAATTATAAACCTGAATATAAGAAGAAAACCAAATGTTTATATACTGTTTTCACTAGTTTGCCATGTTGTTTACCTCATACTTCAAGGAATGTCTGATGTGTCGGGAAAACAACACATTTTATACACCAATACAAACAAAAACAAAATGAAAACACTATAGGCCTACATTTGTTTTGTATTGGGGCTGTGTGTGTGTGTGTGTGTGTGTCTGTGTGTGTGTGTGTGTGTGTGTGAGTGTGTGTGTGTCTGTGTGTGTGTGTGTGTGTGTGTGTGTGTGTGTGTGTGAGTGTGTCTGTGTGTGTGTGTATGTGTGTGTGTGTGTGTGTGTGTGTGTGTGTGTGTGTGTGTGTGTGTGTGTTTGTGTGTGTGTGTTTGTGGGTGTGTGTGGGTGTGTTTGTGTGGGTGAGAGAGAGAGAGCGTGAGCAAAACTGCGTTAGGTAAACAAAATATTTAATGTTGAGCTACTGAGCAACTCCTCTATTACGATAATATTTTAAGTACGCACTTTTTCCTAGTTATTTAAACCCTTGCATCTAAAAATATCAGTGAATAGAAATAATGTGAAAGCAAACAGAATAGCTAATTATTTGTGTATGGTGATAAACTATGAAGTCGAAGATAACTGTATGAACTCAATAACGTTCTTAGAATCTAATGTCGGTTTTGGGCGACATAATTGTGATTATTAATACAAAATATACTTTGATAAGTAGACAAAATTAATACAAACAAACACTTTATTGATGAAGCTACATGCGAAACGTTGTCAATAAAGTGTTCTTCCTCACACGGTGTTTATATTCATATTTGTGATTGTGTCATCTGAAACGTTTGTCCTTGATTCTGATTGCACGTCCTAAATATGCACATGCTAATCGTAATAGGGTATGCAAAACAAAGAGGGTATACGTAAACCACACCTAACTCTTTCAGTACCGGTGACGTTTTATTTGTCTTATTTTTTTAATTTGACTTCAGCTACATTTAGATGATTTTATTAAACTTAGAGAGGATATTATATGGTAGCTGGCAGGATTAATGGAGATATCCTTTTCATTGGTAGACGAGAACATTTACAGAAGCTATTAATTGAGATGAACTGTCGAGATGCAGATATGTGATAACAAAAAGATGCAGATATGTGATAACAAAAAGATGCAGATATGTGATAACAAAAAGATGCAGATATGTGATAACAAAAGGATGCAGATATGTGATAACAAAAAGATGCAGATATGAGATAACAAAAAGATGCAGACGTGTGATAACAAAAAGATGCAGATATGTGAAAACAAAAAGATGCAGATATGTGATAACAAAAAGATGCAGATATGTGATAACAAAAGTAAACGAGATCGAGCAGAGACTAACTTAGGCTCCCCAGAGAGATTCATAAAGCTATAATGAGTGTCGATGAAAATAAGAAATATTTAATTATCAAGGGCAATATCGATAAAGATGCGTGTGCGACGGTCGAGGCGGAATTAATGGAGGGTAAATTACGTTTTGGGGTATGAGACGGAAGTATGTTGAGAGAGAGAGAGAGAGAAAGCGAGAGAGAGAGAGAGATTGGTGCCAAGCCTTTGCACAGAAATAACCCAACATATGCTGCTGGTGGGCGAAGGTCTCTCACTCCCTACATATGCTCTCTCGCTCTCTCTCTCTCTCTCTCTCTCTCTCTCTCTCTCTCTATCTCTATATCTCTGTCTCACTTCCTACATGCTCTCTCTCTCTCTCTCTCTCTATATATATATATATATATATATATATATTAATAATAATAATAATCGTCTGGTTACATAAAGCGCCCGTATCTCCTCCTTCGAGGATTCACAAGCGTTTGTCACTTCTTTAATCAACCAGAGACCATTACCCATCTCCCTTGCTCATGGGAAGACCGTAACCGCCGGCTATATCTCAGAAAAACTTTTCAATCTGAGCGGGGATTGAACGCGAGACCTGTAAGATGGGAAGCAGGCACGCTATCAACTGAGCCAGCCGGACGGCTGGCTCAGTTGATAGCGTGTATATAGTGTATATAGCGTGTATATAGTATATATATATCTACCGGTATATATCTTTCTCTCTCGATTAATACATTATATATGTTTCCCATTTGTTCAAGTAATCATAACATGTCCGCAACCCTCGCTTGGGTCATATTCAAGAATCGTATGTACTCGAATACTGTTGAAGAATCAGAAATCTAAAACAAGGTAACAAACACCTTACTTAAGATTAGTTTAATGGGGTAGTGCTTGGTTTTTGGGGTTATGAATTTAATCTTTTATTTAGTTTAAAGTTTCCTCGCTAGACCTCCATCAAGCTTAAAATAGCACCCCCCTAGACCCCCTTTCAAAATAAATCTGTACATTTTTCGGTAGAAAAATGTCCCGGCCATAGGCCGGTTCCTTCTAAAATTACAGGCAGGCTATCGCTTGCCAGGATAAAATTGACACTGTTAAATCGTTATTGAATATACAATTAAATGTTTATGAATAAAATACAACAGATTAGAGGCCAACTGACACAAATGAATTGAGTTTGTGAGTTTTATTTTAATCAGTGGGAATATTTACTAAACAATTGACAATTTTCTAATGTGTAATGTCACCCTGTCATGCTAATTAATTTATAAGTATCAATTATAATGTTTTCAGTGATTTATTAATAATAATGGAAATTTGTTAATATTATTAATCTAATTTTGAATGTATATGCAATCTAATCAGACGTTTGCTAATTATACTAATTAAGTATGAATTCTGGAATAATGACGTTATCAGTGAAACTCGGCCTTTGACTGGTCAGTTTAGAATATGTATTATGTATTACTAGCCATGTTCAAGGGATACCACCTCGCTTTTTGTTTTCTCTTTCTCTCCCTCTCTCTTTGGCTTGTATCCATTCGGCCCCATTCAGCCTACTGTTTTAAGACGTTTACCCCCATCCAGGTTTCAATATTTTCCTGGCGAGCGGTAGCGAGCCAGCATATGTATATTTTTGTTTTGACAGCAAGCTAAATTTGTACATTTTTTCGATAGAAAAATGTCTCCGGCGAAGCCGGATTTCTCCATACAATACTGGCACGCTATCGCTCACCAGGAAGAAATCGACACCTGGATGGGGATAAGCATCTTAAAACAGCTGGGTGAATGGGGCCGAATGGATACAAGTCGGGGAAGGAGAGAGAGAAAAAAAGCCGGTGACCCCCCTTAAACATTCTTGAAACCAGTTGACCGTAATTCGCCGAGTTAATATGAGAAGTGGTAGGAGTCTGACAGTTCCCCCCCAGTCATAACTCCCCATCATCCCCCCAAAAGCGGCGACGAGGCAGACTAGCCAAGAAAGATGGGGCCATGGGTCGCTCTCACAGCACCGGCCTCCCCTTCCTGTGGCCCGAGGTGGACAACGACCTCAAGGAACGCAACACTCGGAAGGGTTGGTACAGGGTCGACTACGGGGGCGGCGAGGAACCCAAGCTCTGGTTTCTTCCCACCTACGAGGACCGACTGAATTTCATGGAACGGCACGCGCGGAGCCAGCCGTCAAGTGCCAATTTTGATCTGAAATCTCTCTCAGCCTCCAAGCCCACAGTGAGGTCCGTTTCTGTGCCCCCACCCAGCGACTCCCTCAAGACTGTTGACAGAAGAGGCAAGACTACCACCGTGACCACCTACCAGTTCCCAAGGTCAAAGTCTGTTTATGCCTGCCGAACCCTCCAGAGACCTGCCATGACCGTCCATCGTCAGCCGAGACAGCTGACCGTGGATCTGTACTATCCGGATCCATGTTATAGACGCCAGTGGACAGTCCCTCAAAGCCTCTACCCTATCACAGGACGAGGTCGTTCGCTCAGTCCCCCTGTACGAGTTACCAACAGATGGACCGTAAGTCTGAGTTCACAAAGCTCCGATGTCCAGCCAGCTCACCTCGTGCCTTCCAGATACCTTTTCTAATAGCACGCATACTTTATTTATAGTGGTCGAGTATTTTCTGATTATTTGATCTGGAGTGTATTGTTGCATCTGTACGTGTGTGTTGCAACCAGTTCGCACACCCACCACCCATCGTGCCTTCCTTCTCTGTCTTCACGCACTCTTCCTACCCTCTCACTCCTCCATGCACTTGTCCTCCTCTCCCATACCTCCCGATACCTCTTTTCCTTATACCTCCCGCATCTTCTCTGTTAAGCCCTTAAATAATACAACCCTTTCCTACAACTTCCGATGATGAAGACAACATATTCCCTCTTTTCCCTTCTCAACAAAAGTTCTTCTGCATACTTTTCCACACAATAAAATCTCACGTTCCTAGTTTCTTCTCTCTTCCATGTTCTTCCTTCATCCCATTTTCATCTAAACCTCCAAACTGTAGTTCACAATGAGATTATACAATTTGGGTGAGCAAGCAACGAAACCTACTGTATATGTATATTGTATAATGATCCAATGTTCCCCAAATGACGCGAACAACCAAACTGTGTCAAGTGACCACCACAAACAACACTAATCACTACTACCAGCACCCATAATACGTATTCCCAACCTTTGTCACCATTTACCAACAATATCCAAAGTGACAGTCACCATTAACAGGACATAAACAGACACCAACAGTCAGAATATCAACCATATGCTATTATAAATTATAATATAACAATCACAACCACCAGTCAATATCACTAGCAGCTCACAATTAGTATGTTAACTAATAATATATTATTATCATTAACATTATGTAATATTATTTCGCACAAAAAACACTACCTCAAACAAAAATTCGTTTGCTACCAACAATATAATTTATGGATTCATTAATGTCATTACTAAATGCACAGTACACGACAAACTCGGTGACTTTTACATTCATACATTCCAGTACAAATTGTAGGTACTATAACATTTGGGTAATTATGTATTCATATATGAATTAGAATGGTTGACTAGCAGTACAGTATCTTCGACTAACAACATGACTGTAGGCATCATGTGTACACTAACATGAGAAACTAAATGACAGTAACAATGAGAGGGATCTGCCTTGTGTGGGCCAATCGGCTTTCTGCAGACTCCCATTTCTAATGTTTTTAATATAGTAAGATGATTGCCTTTTGTTCTGTTTGACATTGGGTATAGCATAGGCTAACTCGTAAATGAGAAATAGGGAGAAGAGAGAATAAAAGGGAACATTAGGTATAGGGAGAATGGAATAAATAGGATCGTATAAGACGTGGGATATTATGACTTACTAATATACTTTCATCCGTCTATCTCTCTGGCTGCCAAGTCTGTATAGTTGTCATCTGATAGTAGAGTGTCTCTGGTACGTCAAAGGTTGTCCATGTACAGTCACGGTCGTAAGTCCCGGCCCACCTTCACAAACTCAACATTACATTCCTCTCCAGATATTAATATATATATATATATATATATATATATATCAAATACCCATTAACCCTTACAGTACCGGCGACGTCTTTTTGTTTTTATTTCAGCTGCATTTAGACGATTTTATCAAGCTTAGGAAGGATATAGTCTGTAATCTGTTAACGGATAGACATCCTTCCTAAGCTGAATAAAACCGTCTAGTAGTTACCAGAATGTAATGAAATGAATGTCACCGGTACAGAAAGGGTTAAAGAAACTGAACGAATCTTATACAGTACGTGTGATAAGAACTACGAATTGTATTTTTACTATACTAGATACAAAACTTAAGGTGAATTTGTGGAGGTAGGGTACGTCGTTTGAACTTGACCGTCCTGTAACGCAATACGTCGCATCTGTTCGTCATCAAGTGTCTCTGTACATCGTTTCTGCTCGTCACAAACGTCAGCTAAGAATGCAGAGGCTTGCGGTAGTCCGTATCGTGTTTATAGATAATTAACTGCGGTGTCTAGTGCATCCATTTCGTGAGGTCGATGTTTGCATAACGCATAAATTTACTGTATGTCATTAAGTCATGTCCATAGGATAAGTTAATAAATAAGACTATATATGCTTAAACATAATATATATTACGTATATTTCTAAATAATATATTTCAAAGTAATTTTATATATAAATATTCAAGTTTATTAAATTAGCGTATATTATGCAAGAAAACTTTATATAATATAATTTGTCTTTATACTCTGTACGGCTTGCTTATCATGGAAGTCCTTGATATGATGGGCTGACATGGCTGCATTGAAAATATTAACATTAGGGATATTTTAATTTGTATGTACATGGTATAAAGGTCAAGTTGATTACGCAAACTAGTACTCGAAGAAGAAGAATGAAGTCCTCTCACTTCGTAAACAAACCTATACGTAAACTAAAATCTACAATCTACAACATGCAATAACTATACCTTATGCTCATTTACATTATAAGAACAGTAAGCTAAAGTCAAACGTAGTCTGCGTGGAACAGGTGTGGTGGAGTGGTCTTGCCACTGGACTGGTAATCCAATGGAGCCGGGTTCGAACCCCGATATGTCAATGGGAATATATTATTGGGATGGAATTTGTGTTGTACCAAGTATCAGTGCAATACCACAAAGCACACCGAAATGCCAAATAAATATCCTCATTGTTCTCTGATTAAGTAGCACTGTATGAATATTCCCATATTCAAATATATGCTATAGTGGGTCAATGCCTAGTAAGTTCATTGCTCAATAGGTGGCGTTCTGAGAGTGAGGGTCCGAGTTTAGAAGTTGAGACAGTGAAGCACTGGAGCGAGGCAGCTTCAGAGATGGGGCTGATTCGAGCCGTGAGTGAGCAACTAAGCCCCATGCATCATGCGAAGGCAAGATGGCAGGGGCTGGTTGCAGCTAAAGGTGCTTCACATGTCTCACCCCCTAGACTGGAACGAGACCTCACAGGCTTCACCGTTCAATAGGCTCTCAGCAGCCTATGCCCGAGAGGGAGTAGATGGAATATAGAAAACAAAAATCCACCATTGCCGTATAGTAAGTCATTTAACTGTGCAAACGATTCTTCTTTTTTTCCTCTGGCGTACAACAATTACCCATAGATATCTATCTTAAGGCAAACCACATACTAATCATTGTTCATGTCCAAGGCCTCGTGCACTATGCCACGGATATCATATTTACCTAACTCTAAGCCATATACTGACCCTTTCTACGTGCTTTAGGATTCGTACACGTCGCCGTACTCGCCGTATTCGTCGAGCCTCCTCCCCGAGAGCTTGGATATGAGGGAGGAGAGAAGGAGCATGTCCCCCTCCCCACTCTCCCACACCTCCTCCTACAGACCCTCCGCCTCCACCCAGCTCATCCTCAACCGGGTGGCTCTGGGCCGTACTACCTTGCCCAACCCACCGCCGTCCCAATACCACAGGGTAACCACACAAGCTGAACAATGTAGAGTAGCCGCACACCAGAACTAACCTCAAATGGGACAGATAAAGTCAACTCACCAGCTCATAGTAATTTAACGTAGATATAAGGATAAATAAGATAAGGATATCGATTACTAGTTTCTACAATAAAGTTAATAATTGGGGACTGTTCAACAACTAGGGTTGGGAAGTCCCCTTGTAAAACTAATGAGGATGAGCTAAAATATCTTACACCGTGTGGTCCACGGTGATACAAGTTTAAGGGTCTGTCTCGCCGGATTTGTAAGTTGTAATTTAACTTTAACTCTGCGGTATTTACTCGCTTTGTTTTACTGACTCACTTATTATTTCATTGTTTTGCGTTTTAATCTCTACCAACATACTACATTCTCCGTTATATTTTGCACGTGTCTGCTTCTTATATTACATGACGAATTATTTAATTTGTTATTTTCCCTTTTGTTTCGTGCGAACTTTCGAATGTAATTTATTTGCTACGCTCGTTGCCTAATGATTATTATAACTATATTTTGCTCGCAATTTATATGTACGCTATAAAATGATATTGTATAATTTATGATATTTGTTACTTACCGATTTTATGATTTTCGTTATTTACTTGTATTTGTCATTTCATATCTATATTCGAATTCTTTATGTTTCGCTTACTCTGCAAACTATTCATATTTGCGACTTATTATCGCAAATGTGGCCGAACACTGACGGATGGACCACGCACTGTTTTCTATACGTATAATCTCATCTTTATCATTTACTGCACATCTTTCATTATCACTGCTTATGATTATTTTCCTGTCATTGATATTTGTCTGCCATTTTCACTACTGGTGTATTCATTTGTTTCACAGATCAATCAAAATTTATGCAAGCAATATTCGCATAATTTTGTTAACGTTTTCCTCATACGCTTCATATAATTTTAATTTATTGTATTTAGTCTTGCTTCTTCTTTTGTTTCACATTCATTACATCATCATTTAGTTTCCAAGTTTCTGCTTCGCTTTTCGAGACTACCATGTCATGTGCTTTTACTAATGTAGGTGCTTGGGTAGGCTGAACAGGTTAAAACATTAGTAGATTCTGGTAATGCTAAGAAGAAGAAATGGATTAGTGATGAATGTTAAAACCTTCCTATGTGCCAACCTGAGCTAGTGGGAATTGTATGCTGATGATAGCTAAAATTACTTAAGTAATAATGGTATTCTGAGGGTTTGGATATATAATGTTGGCTTAAAAATTAAATTACACATTAACCTTAAAAAATTGGATCAATTCACAGTCTGTTGTATTATATTGATATTGCTTTAGAGAAATGCTTGCCTAATATCGTATTTTACCATGAAATTATTTCGCCATTTTAGGTATAGCATGGTGTATTCGATATTTTATGTTAAAGTCATTATAAAATGTAGGATCCATATCGCTACTACCTTGAAAAGCATCCACATGAATCATTCTCCGGAAGGGCTTAGTAGCCATCATCATCAATCCAGATTTATTATACAGCTAATGCTAAGGTGTTGGGAGGTGTAGTGATGAATACGAGAGTTACATATATTATGTATTAGTATTTTAATTAAGCTATGACAGTTGTCCTATAGCACAAGCTAATAAATGAGGTGTGATATGATATAGGTAATTCTGTTTGACAAATCTAAGGTATCTGACGTAGGTGTTGAAATCATGACTGCGTATTTAGCATCATATATAACAGCTAAAATTGAAATTAATACATGTATCCTAACCCCCTCATTAAATTATTACCTCGTATAACTGTGACATTAAATCCAACTACAAATTAATTTCCATGTTCCAGAATTTTAAAACAAATTCTTTGCTTAGTTTTTTTTTTTTTTTTTTTTTTTTTTTAATTTTTAATGGAGGACCTTCAAATAATGCAGCACCCGATGTAGACTTGCATATATTGAGGCTAACAGGTATGGACGGGAATATTCAAATTTCGGCCATTGTAAGTCCACAAATATAATTTCCATTAGATTACCTGTGCTCCTTATAGCGTAATGGACTTGAAGGTTTCTTTCTGAACTCCCTTCTCCCTTATGCTTAAGGGGAGGTATTTAGTTTGTTCCCTAGACCTCCAGCAAGTTTAAAATTACACCCCCTTGAGCCCGTTTCAAGATTAATTTGTACATTTTTCGGTAGAAAAATGTCCTGGCCGAAGGCCGTTTCCTCTTAAGTTACAGGCTCGCTATCGCTCGCCAGGATAAAATCGACACCTGAATGGCACGAAAGGTCTTAAAATGGGGTGAAAGTTCTTAAAATCGCCAAACTAACGGGGCAAACATCTTAAAATCTCAAAAGCAATGGGGCTAGACATGAGAGAGAAAGGGGTCAAGAAAAAAGTCCCTCAAGTGGATATCTCCCCTTAACCGCATTGGTGTTGCGATGTGACATTTGCCTCATTAGTTTGTCGATTTTAAAATCTTTCTCCCCATTTCTTTCTCAATATTAAGATCGTTCGGGACGTCCTATTTAGGTGTCAAATTATTCCTGGTGAGCGATAGCGAACCTGTATTATAGGAGGAACCGGCCTTCGGCCGGAAAAATGTTTTGTACTGAAAAATGTACACATTTATATTGAAGGGGATCTTGGGGGTTTTATTTTAAACTTGATACAGGTTTAGGAAGCAAACTAAAACAAAGACAAAACTTAAACTTGTGGGCTAAGAAACACAGAAGTAAGAATATCCTCGTGCTGTCATAAGGTGATGCAGGTGCATATACAACAGAGGGTCATGAACGTTTTGAAGGTTTTCCATTGCATTACCAAACAAGAGGAATTCTGAATATAAATTACTGCACAAGCTTAATGCGGACACTTCATCATTTAAAAAAATATCACCCACAAGATTTTGAGATTTCATGATCACACACAATTGATTTCGAAATTTCCAGATCACGTGAGCTTGAATCTATAATATGGCGTCAGCAAACTCTAAGGAAGAATATTGTTTTATTAATTCTTTAATAATTCCATAAAATTCCATCTAATATATTAATCTCTAAGCTAATACCAATTAAACTGAATTATAATACTTAAGGGGGGTTACCTGCTTTTTTCTCTCCTGTTCTCTCTTTCTCTGGATTGTATCCATTCGGTCCCATTCAGCCAACTGTTTTAAGACGTTTATCCCCATCCAGGTGTCGATTTCATTCTGGCAAGCGATAGCGAGCCATCATTGTATGGAGAAATCAGGCTTCGCCGGAGACATTTTTTTATCGAAAAATGTACAGATTTAGCTTGCTCTCAAAAAATATATATATAAATGCTTGCTCGCTACCGCTCGCCAAAAAAATATTGACACCTGGATGGGGGTAAACGTCTTAAAACAGTAGGCTGAATGGGGCCGAATGGATACACTCCAAAGAGAGGGAGAGAAAGAGAAAACAATGAGGTGGGCTCCCTTAAGAATCGAACTAGTTATGTGCAAGCTTGATCATTATAAATATCATTACTTATATTATTTTAATTATGTGGAGACAAAACATAGCTCAAATTAACTTGAAACTCGAGACTATCCTATAAATTATCATTAAGAGAGCCCACCTCGCCTTTTTTTTTTTTTCTTTGTCTCTCCCTCTCTCTTTGGCTTATATCTATTCGGCCCCATTCAGCCTACTGTTTTAAGACGTTTACCCCCATCCAGATGTCAATATTTTCCTGGCGAGCGGTAGCGAGCCAGTATTTATATAATTTTTGTTTTGACAGAAAGCTAAATTTCTATATTTTTCGATAGAAAAATTTCTCCGGCGAAGCCGGATTTCTCCATACAATGCTGGCTCGCTATCGCTCGCCAGGAGAAAATCGACACTTGGATGTGGATAAACGTCTTAAGACAGTTGGCTGAATGGGGCCGAATGGATACAAGCCAGGGAAAGAGAAAAAAGGAGAGAAAGATAAAAAAAAGCAGTTGACCCCCCTTAAGTTACACAAATTAATGATGTTGATTGACTGTATTTGCTATCAATGTGAGAAAGGATAAATCCTTTGTCCTACAAGCTAACCATACCACCACCTAGGATAAACAGAAGGGAGAACCGTAAGTAAATATCAATGAGTATGTATAAACAATCTTTTTGTAATGTATAGTATGACTTTCCTTTCAACTTTGTACACGTGTTCTATATAAAAATAGCTTTATTCTTGTGCTATACTGCTGGTATAATCCTACATATATATTTTGCCTTAGTTTGCAGAGTACCAAACATTTAGCTAAAACAGACATTCTACAACATCAGTTAATGCTACATATTTTGACATAGACGAAACACTAATATAATTATTTTCCAAAACACTTGCTTTACCAGTAATGCCGTATATCAGTTAATTCATAGCTATGTAATTAGCAAGTTCCTCATTATTAAAAGTGTGAAATTATGTCTAGGCACAACAATTATAGCTAGTAACTTAGTATGTAACTAGTTATAATCATTCAGGATTAGGTAGCTTTGTATACCCATATTTCCAATATAACAAATATAATTTAAAACACCCTAAACAGTACTAGTTCAACAGAACGAGCACTAATTATGACCTAATATCGTACAAATATCCATGTTGGTACTTTGCTAGAGTATTTATGTCTTAAATATAAGACACATATAACCACAAACAAAATTACAATACCTCATGAGTATCTGCTCTAAGAATAAGTAACACCCCGTTCTCAACATAAAGCATCAATTACAAACCCCAATGTACTTGATTAAACTAATGAAAGTATATGGTCCTCCCGGAATTCGAACTCGGGACACCACACCCAGAACATAAACATATAAACCATTACACCACCAACACAGTGCCCATATTCTCATGCTCTCCTCTACCCCTTTTGTGTTACCCAGGGCTACCCCCCCATGGGACCTCCCCCCCGGATGATGCCCAGGATGCAACCCTCCTACTACGACTACGACTACCCTGGGTATGGGGGCGGCGGCTACTACTACATGCCCCCTCCACCACCACCAAGGATGAGGTACCGTCTATAGATATATAGATAGATAGGATATAGATAGATAGATAGATAGGTAAATAATTATATATATATATATATATATATATATATATATATATATATATATATATATATATATATATATATATATATATATATATACTGTATATATATATATATATATATATATATATATACAGTATACATTAATTATATACAGTGTGTATATATATATATATATATACAGTATATATATATATATATATATATATATATATATATATATATATATGTATATATATATATACCGGGTATATATATATATATATATATATATATATATATATATATATATATATTATACAGTATACATTAATTATATACAGTATATATTTTTGTCTAAATTCTTTCTATTCATTAATCTCTTCATCTACCTTGTTATACAGTATAATCGACGACCTTATAATATCTACCAATATCTATATTATGCCATCAAAATGTCTATCAATTTAATTGTATGCATCTCTCACTTACTCTGCCATCCACCCTCCCATCAACTAATCTATCAAGCCATTCACTCATCAAATCATGCATCCACCCACCACCAAAACATCTATCAATCCATCTACCCACCAAATCATACATCCACCCACCACCATATCATCTATCAATCCATTCACTCATCAAATCATGCATCCATCCAACATTAAATCATCTATCAATCAATCCATCCACCAAATCATCCATCCAACATTAAATCATCTATCAACCACCCACTCATCAAATCATCCATCAATTCATCCATTCACCAATTTCTTTACCCCTTTCAGCCGTTACGATATCAAATCATCCATCAATTAATCCATGCCTCCATTTCTTAACCCCTTTCAGCCGTTACGATAGCTACCTGGATGACGGAGAGGCGGAGTCCCCCTACCTGCCCCGCTACCGCCCCCGCGTTGTTGACATCGCCGACACCGAACTCACAGACAAGGTAGGGCACTCATCCATCAGCCACCGGGGTTTTGGGGTATTTCATCCGTCGAGTTTAAAGATTAGGTAGGGTACTCATCCATCAGCCACAGGGGTTTTGGGGTAGTTCATCCGTCGAGTTTAATGATTAGGTAGGGTACTCATCCATCAGCCACAGGGGTTTGAAGTCATCCATCCAAGAGTTTATAGATAAGGTATAGCACGCATCCATCAGCCACAGGGGTTTTGGGTAGTTCATCCGTCGAGTTTAAAGATAAGTTATGGCACTCATCCATCAGACACAGGGGTTTTGGGTAGTTCATCCGTCGAGTTTAAAGATAAGTTATGGCACTCATCCATCAGCCACAGGGGTTTTGGGTAGTTCATCCGTCGAGTTTAAAGATAAGGTATGGCACTCATCCATCAGCCACAGGGGTTTTGGGTAGTTCATCCGTCGAGTTTAAAGATAGGGTAGGGCACTCATCCATCAGCCACAGGGGTTTTGGGTAGTTCATCCGTCGAGTTTAAAGATAAGTTATGGCACTCATCCATCAGACACAGGGGTTTTGGGTAGTTCATCCGTCGAGTTTAAAGATAAGTTATGGCACTCATCCATCAGACACAGGGGTTTTGGGTAGTTCATCCGTCGAGTTTAAAGATAAGGTATGGCACTCATCCATCAGACACAGGGGTTTTGGGTAGTTCATCCGTCGAGTTTAAAGATAAGGTATGGCACTCATCCATCAGACACAGGGGTTTTGGGTAGTTCATCCGTCGAGTTTAAAGATAAGGTATGGCACTCATCCATCAGACACAGGGGTTTTGGGTAGTTCATCCGTCGAGTTTAAAGATAAGGTATGGCACTCATCCATCAGACACAGGGGTTTTGGGTAGTTCATCCGTCGAGTTTAAAGATAAGGTATGGCACTCATCCATCAGACACAGGGGTTTTGGGTAGTTCATCCGTCGAGTTTAAAGATAAGGTATGGCACTCATCCATCAGACACAGGGGTTTTGGGTAGTTCATCCGTCGAGTTTAAAGATAAGGTATGGCACTCATCCATCAGACACAGGGGTTTTGGGTAGTTCATCCGTCGAGTTTAAAGATAAGGTATGGCACTCATCCATCAGACACAGGGGTTTTGGGGTCGTTCATCCGTCGAGTTTAATGATTAGGTAGGGTACTCATCCATCAGCCACCGGGAGTTTTGAGTTGTTCAGTCGTCGACTGTAATCCTATAAGTGCAGAAAAGGTCCAGAAAAAGCGACTACCTCCCCCTTTAACCACTCTTATGTCATCAGTGTTGTCATTCCATTGTTTTTGTATAAGTAAAGTATTTAGTTATCAATTTGGTTCAGATATCTCTTGCAATATGAGGTGTCTGTGCATAGATCCACAAATTATCAGAGTGAGTTATCTATATTAACTCTATTAAACATATATAATTAATATTATATCAATCATCATTGTGTCGATTATATCCCAGTCAGCTACCTTATATTATCCACATCCACCTCAAATCTTGTTCATTAGCCATTACTCAATGATCGTCTGGCAAAACCGTCAAAGAGTAGTCAAGTCTGTTGGCCATCTTGTTAATAAATATTTCCATATCATGTGTATATTAGTGTTCAGTCTGAAAATGTTTCATCTTGTTGGGTGCTATTCTTTACCATAATAATTCGCTTATGTACACATCAGTTGTATAGATCAATATGTCTTATTTTTCAATAATGAACTGCATATACATTGTCAAAAAATCCATATTTGTTATTTCTCGTAGAGTTAGTTCAATTCATAATACTTATCACTTAAATTAAATATGTGTTCATAAGATAACATGGCAGCCAACTTCACCTATATTACAATGTAATGTTTCCCAACCACATACGGTGCACGTAATGACAAAGTAAAATACAAATGTGTCCGTTCCTGTTACATTCAGAATGAAAAACTTCAGTGCTTCGAACATTTATGAATGTACACACATTCTTAATATAATTATATGATCGTAGCAGAGTATAATTAATATTACTGGACATCGATTTGTTCTTGAATTAATTTCTTGCATATATAAGTAAGATAGTTAAGTAATATCTTGTATGTTCGTATAATCTATGTAGTAAGATAGGTACAGTTAGTACGTCATTAGTCTCTCACCTTATAATTCCATTAGATAAATAGGTCTTCACTATTTTCTTTACGTGAGAACTAGTCATTAATTATGGAAGAGAAACTATGTTATTGCTTCGATGGTACTTAAGCTAACTGAGCCTTTTTTTTCCCCATGGTAAATTTGGATGTCAATAATGTGATCAAAGAGATATATAAATAAGGTCCAATTAATAGTATCATACACAAAAAATCCTTTTACCTTACCTTATACTATCTACAACATTAGTCAATTATTACAAGTTCCGCGAAGTAAATCGTAAGAGTCACTTGGCTTATGTCATGTCATATTTTGTTATTATTCAAATGGGTAATTCAAATCGCTAGTGAAGTAATGGAAATATTAATTGAATGAGCCTCATCACCAGTTTCCGTAAAATTAAACTGCTGTGTGATAGTGTGACCCTACTTCGCCATGCACCTACAGTATAGTAGCATGTCATATAGTATGGTGATATGGTGATAAAACATCCTATTAACCCTCTCAGGTATCAATACGTTTTTAAAGTTTCCATGGACAGGTGACACACTGTCTGGGGCAGCTAATATTTTCTCTTTGTTCCCGTTCATCCAGCTCACCCAGCTATGAATTGTTGCCGGATAACCCTACATATAGACTAGTATACCAGATATATATAGTGTGGTTTTACCAATTTTGTTAAAGGGCATAAGAACACGATTGCGTGCACACGTGCGCCAGGGCAAAAGTGCCTTAGGATGCGCGTCCTCACGTGCGAGAGGGTTAAGGTCCATTGCACGCTTGAAGGTGATTCTGTGAATGTTCTCTTGTAGTTGACTGGTGGTACCAAATTCAGATATTTAGGCGGTTTCATATTCATATATTATCATTAATAACGTTCAGTCCTATATTCAAATAAACATATCAATCCAAATTTTGGAAATCAATGCACACGTTATTTTGTAATTATAAACTGCACTGTAAATGTAGGTTAACACGACAATTTCCCACTGCTTACAACCATCCATCAGGAGGACACTTGGGGACTGCACTATATTTTGCCTTCTAAACTTAAATACAGTAGACTATCGGTGGGTCATGTGAAGTGCTGCTCCTGCAATCATGCGTGTACCCTATTCCTGAGTGGGTTCAGTTAAGCATTACCCTTTATCCCAGCATGATACCTAGAATGATAATATTGTAGGATGCCGTGTTGAGATGTGACCTTGAAGTATTTCGTGCCATGTCGTCCTCACAAAATTTCCCGAAGAATGATAAACCCTTCAAGATGCTTGATACCATGAAGATGGTTGATATCATGTTACGTTGAACGGGGTGATGTGACGTATCATGTGAAAGGGTACCCTGGTGTCTTAGTGAATCTATGTTTACATGATATGATTAAAGGTATTATAATTTCACCACAATGCCCTCATCGTCACGCTATGTGACCTGAGTAATTGGATGCCACTTTAACTGCTAATGCAATGTGACGTGAATCAGTAATGTGGTGTGTTAAAGGTATTTTGTGATGTGCATAATGAGCTGTCACGTTAAAAGGTCATGTGATGTGACGTGAGCCGGTAGAGTGGTGTTGGTAAGTGACGCTATTACATGTATAATGGCCTGTCACGTTAGAAGGTAATGCGATTTGATATTAACTTGCATAGTCGTATATGTGAGTGACGTTATGTGATGTGAACTGGTAGATTGGTGTGTGTTAGCGATATTATGTGATGTGAACCGGTAGATTAGTGTGTGTTAGCGATATTATGTGATGTGAACCGGTAGATTGGTGTGTGTTAGCGATGTTATGTGACGTGTCTGGTCCCCCACAGAGAGTTCCCTACGTGACCAGCACTTCCACCACCACACCCAGGATCTCCAGCTACACACCCTCCACCAGAGATTACTCTCCGGGTGTAAGTCCTCCTCCACCACTACCACCCTACCCCCAACCATCACCCCCATGTACACACACTGCGGTAAAATCATGGACAGTCACCCCCAAAATCCTGTGTCTCAACCTTTGTAACTATTGCGTTTTTGTTTTGTTTTTGTTTTTATAATAATGATTCGTTGACACGTATAAGCCGACAAGCTTTAGGTGTGTTAAAAGAGTATAATCTATATCAAACCAGATAGAGAAATTTGAAGTAGAAGCTATTTAACCCTTTCAAGCTCCAATACACGTTTCTGTTCTGTTTTCTGGCTACTATTAGACGATTTTATTCAGATTAGTAACGTTATACGGAAGTCAAAGGGTTGATTGAGATAGTATTTACCCTTTTAATACCCACATATACTTCCTAAGCTACATAAAAGCGTCTAATGATAGCCAAAATATACTGCTAAAATGCGTCAGAGCTTCAAGGGGTTAAGTGTAATATGACCTTTGGCTGTGGCTGGACCTTTTACATAGATATGAAAATTGAACAATTCAGTTTTGTTAATGTTTGCATTGTGCTATTCAATAAATGACAAAAATACATTTTTACTTGACTATAATATGTTAATTTACATATTGCATAATTATATAAATCACATAATTGTAAGTGTATGGACAAATATAAGATTGTCATTACTATTTATAAGTGTGTGTACATTCCTCGTAGTACTGTTTGTTGGTGTATACTCTCTTGCATGCCACTAAATGAACCATCTTGTAATTCTATAGTAATGTTGTTGTCTTGTAGTAAGTACCCTCTCTGTCCTATCCCTCTTAAGGGACCCCACCTCGTTTTTTTTTTTTTTTTTTTTTTCTCTCCCTCTCTTTGTCTTATATCCATTCGGTCCCATTCAGCCTACTGTTTTGAGACATTTACCCCCATCCAGGTGTCAATATTTTCCTGGTGAGCGGTAGGGAGCCAGCATATATATATATATATATTTTTTTTTTTTTTTTTTTTTTTTTTGACAGCAAACTAAATTTGTACATTTTTCGATAGAAAATTTTCTCCGGCAAAGCCGGATTTCTCCATACAATACTGGTTCGCTATCGCTCGCCAGGAAGAAATCGACATCTGAGTGGGGATAAACGTCTCAAAACAGTAGGCTGAATGGGGCCGAATGGATAAAAAACAGAAAATGAAAGAAAAAAAGCAGGTCACCTCATTTAATGTTTCGTACTGTGTCTCACGTAAAATTTTCTTAATAATCACTGATCGTAATAGCCTTCCTTTTGAACTCTATCAGTAGTAATGTATAGTATGTAACCATCAGAAGCCACTTTACTATCCTTTATTACATCGATACTATTATCTCTCACTCTCTCTCACTCTCTCTCTCTCTCTCTCTTCAGTAATAATATCCTAATATCCTCTGCATTGTTTTCCACCAAATGTGAATTATGTTTTTCATCTTTTCTACCCTCACATAAACTATCCACATTATTTTCTAATTTCTCAATTGATTCTCTATATTGGCTACAACAGCGTTAAATTTATACTTTATCATGGCTTCTCTTGCTATATCCTAATTGATGTGATTTATATACTCTCGTTATGCCATATTTATCTATAATTATTCCCTCATTTTTCTCCTGTAACTTTCCACCTACATTAGTACAATTAAGAAATAATATGCTTCGTCTGCAGTGACATATAGTATTGTCATGAAATATTGATATATGAGAATACCTGACTATCTCATTCTTGTATTGGTCATTATAGGCTACGCTTATTCCTTATCATAAAATTCCATGTTTCTTAATATGTTCAGAAATTTGTGTTTTAATGACTGTTAGATTATCTTATTTTCGTAACTCCCACTTTTACATTGTAATTTTGTTAATTGCCTTTCAATGTGATATATTTGACTGTAAACTGCAATAATCTATAATAATTTGCCATGTCTTAGGCCTTGCTTTAATATTGTTTACTATCAATTTGACTGATGTTCACATGGAATGGAAGTAGCTAACCCGTGATTGCCACATTTAATTAAAATTGCATATTGCTAATGCTTTATTCATACTAAACTTGACGTGAAATAGGGAAGAAGCATGATGATAATAGTACGATATTAATAAATATCATCGTCAAATTATTCAGTAATACATGCAATATAAACTAAATAATATTATATTACTTGGCGAAACAAAATACCCTAATCTACGTGTAGGCTATGTATTACAAACTTTAAAATACGATCAATTACCACGTAGTAACCCAAGCTAAACATTTATTACATCATAACACACCTTATTTATCATACTTAAATACGTGAGGAAGAACCATAGTTTAATACCTCTCTCTCTCTCTCTCTCTCTCTCTATATATATATATATATATATATATATATATATATATATATATATATATATATATATCGTCGCTTCATCTACGGTCTTCTTCAATTTATCCATTTATCCACCTGTTTTGTGTAATTAGCCAGCAGGTATGACACACCTCTCACCTCCCCCCCCACTCACCGCCTCTGATAGCTCACCTGTATAGCCTCTTATCACTGGAGTGGGGATAAAGCCAGCACAGGTTATGAATACTAGACACACAGGGGAACACTGATAACGTAGCTTTTATTAGGTTTTAGGGGATCGTTATTTGACCACCCCTTTATGACAATTACGGTGTTTAGCAAAAAAAAAAAAAAAAAAAAAAGGATCATTATTATATTCTAGCAAATTTACTGAAACTAATAAAGGCAATATAACTCAAGTAAACATTCTGATCACTTTGTATTGTTATTGTTTACGAAAAACAATTATACTCAATGTAATTATATTGTTCCTACCTCTAGACGATTTTACTCATTATACAGGCTCCTTTTCACTAACTTCAATCTTATATATTCGGTTTCCTAGCTTCCTTTATCCTAACGTGTACGTTATCTTGCATATATATTTATTCACAAGTCTTTGTTCATATGCCGTCCTCCTTATCCCAGTCATTCTTCTCTTCTTTATTTACACTATGTTCTCCTTCTCTATGAACCTGAATCGTCGGGATATTTAGTGCTTTTCAGGCCATTATTCTTTTAGTATGTGTTCCCACGTCCCTAGATGAATTTACTTACCAACCCAAACAAAATAAGTTTAATGCTTAGTTATTCGTTTTACTCTATTAGTTATTCGTTTTCCCTTTATATATTTGTGTTTAGTTCCTACCTATGATTTTTTCCTACCTATGAATACCTGTCTCTACCTTGTCTATACTCTGTTTCTTTTCAGCAGACGATAAATTGAATCCCTTAGCAGCTACTTTCTTGATACTAATGGACAAAATTGAAACTAGTATATGTCTGCATACTATTAAGACCAAATATATATAATCAGCACCATATTCACCACAAAATCTTCAAAATATCTGAGAAATAGAAAAATATTAAACTACTATTTGTCTGCATAATATTAAGGCCAAGTACCGGTATGTATAATCAGCACCATATTTCACTACAAAACCTTCAAATTATCTGAGAAATCTTGATGGGAATTTTGCAATAATAATACCGTCAGTTGAAAATAAACAGACTAGTTATCCCTGCCTTCCTCTCCCACCCAGAGTATACTTGGAGATCTATCTATAACACAAAATACTAAAACACTTATCTCACTTTTTGAGTACGTAATTGAAGTACTGAAGGACAATAATTGGCTGATTTGAGTACGTTCGAAAGAGTTCCATTCAAGGGGTCAAATGGCCTGTACTCAACTCAGCCAAAACAAACAATAGCGAACAAATACACACTGGCCACTCACACTCTAACGCTTACCACGACAAGCAGCGTCACTTGAGGGGGGATGGCCCTATTTATTTCCTCATTTATGTAATGTTTTATCATATTTTTTAGTTTCCTCCCTAGACCTCCATCAAGCTTAAAAAACAAAAAACCCAAGACCCTCCTGCAAGATAAACTTGTAAATTTTTTGATAGAAAAATGTCCCGGGCAAAGGCCGGCTTCTCTTAAATTACAGGCTCACTATCGCTCGCCAGGAAAAAAATCAACTCCTAAATGGCACGAAAGGTCTTAAAATTGACAGAAATGGGGTGAAAGTTTTTATAATCGCCAAACTAATGGGGCGAATGTCTTAAAATTGCAAAAAGCAATGAGGCTAAACATGAGGAAGAAAGGGGTCCAGAAAAAAAATCCTCAAGTGGAATTCTCCCCTTAAACAATAATACTCTTATCCATCATCATCATTAATTTTGTGTTGCGACTAATCAACTTCTTATGTTTTCCAGATTTACCGTTTCCGTTTTATTTCGTTCGGCTCGTTTATTGCTTATTTCTTTTCAGTTCTTGATTATAAGTTATGTTATGTTCCTAATCTATTTTCTGTCATTGTAGCCCCATGTTTTATTTTGTAGTTGTTGTGATATAGAGATTTTGAATTTGATTTCATTAACTCAGAACTTCTTACCTTTGAAATTCCTGCAATTATGAATTTCTAAGAACTTAAATAGGAATAAGTATCACAGTATTTTGCACTTACTAATATTAACCCGTAAATGGCGACCGTCCTCAATAGTTTTTTTTTTCTGCGAGTGAAAGAAAACAAAAACGCAAAAACCTCTATTGAGGACGGTCTCAGTTTATGGGTTAAATAAAATTAAATAAATCTGATATTATTTGAAATGTATTTGTCTTTATTATATTATGAATGACATTTATATAAGCACACAAGTTAATGAAGTCTTGTTATATAGTAGTACCGATCATAGCTTAGTTTATTTATTATTATTTACTATTATTGTTTTATGTTTTACCCAATTATGCTTGTGTCAATCATTCCATTTACCATGTGTTTATTTCCGCTTCTACACGCTATTACAAAATAACGAAGATATTGATCATTCTTAGTTGATTAATTTCGTAAAATACATAGTACTTAGATTAACATTATATAGATAGTAACTAATATATTAATAAATAAAGGTAAATATGGATGTTATAATAACCTGGTTAATATTAAACATTATACTGCATACATAATGTTATACTGCAAAATCTAACTCTGCTCTCAAAAGCTTATGCTAAATTAATTAAGCTTGCTCTTATATGAAGCTCATTATAGAAAAGCCAAATTAATATATAATGAAATCTGTGCAATCAAATTAATGCTATAAAGAGCCTGTGTATTAGGTAAACCACTGGAGCATATGGCACTGGTAATGTAATACGCTATAGTCTATTCGTTGTAAGTAGGTGAGAAATCATGACCTCTAACCTCTGTAACTATAACACGACTAGAGTAATTGAGCTAATATTTCTATCATTTTGGAAGAGTAAGTCAAGGAATAGATGTGGAAATCTACAGCCAATTTGCTCTAGCCCTTTTTGAATTACAGAAGATAGAGGTCATGATTTCTCGCCTACTTACAGCGAATAGACTATAGGATGTTTACTATACATACAATACGGTATACGACACAGATTCAACAAATATTTACTTTTTACAAATTAGTGTGTCAGAATTTATCAATGGCAACAGTAAGGACTATAATAGTACTCCAATCCTTTCTATTATAATGCAATCAATCTTGCCTGAAGTTGCATCTGTGAATATTAATCAGAATTCGCAAGTTTGGTCCAAAATAGATTCAAAACAATTTGCGTCATTAGTTTTCTTCCGAAAATACAGGTATAATTATATCAGAAGGAACCATTAACTTTGTTAAACCAACTTATTCACAAATATGAGAGAAAACCAACCCTGAATATCCAGATGGTTTTAAATGTGTTTTATGAACAAATATATTATATTTGGCGATGTTCCTTACATTTATCTTATGATTAGCATTTTAATTATATATGCACAACATTTAATTAAATCATAGACAATATAGGTATTTAAGGGTAGTCCGAAGTATGAGCAAGGATAAGTACCAAATATAAATGTTTGGTTCATAATATGAAAACATTATTTATAGCAAGGTGCAGCACTATAAAGCTTAATAGTAGTAGTGTTTGTAGCAGTAGCAGCAGCAGCAGCAGCAAAGGCAGTGCTAGTAATAGTATCCAAGTAGTGGCAATATTCCTAATTCCAAGTTTAAGGGGGTGACCTGCTTTTTTTTCTCTCCTTTTCTCTCTTTTTCTGGCTTGCATCCATTTGGCGCCAGTCAGCCTACTGTTTTAAGACGTTTATCCCCATCCATGTGTCGATTTCATCCTGGCGAGCGATAGCCAGCCAACATTGTATGAATAAATCCGGCTTCGCCAGACATTTTTCTATCGAAAAATGTACAAATTCAGCCTGCTGTCATAAACATTATAAAAATATGCTGGCTCGCTACCGCTCCAGTGCTTCCCATTGTAATCACAACAAGCGTCTCACATTGACTGGCCAGGTATACAACAAAACTTTAGGAATTGCCACCGAGAATGTTGGGGCCTATCTAGGAATTTGGCCTTAAGTTACAGCATGTAAGAATATTGCCGAACGCCGTTGCACCTCAATACTGTACTGTATCTATCTATTGAAAAGCTGTACTGTAACTTTCCAATATTTAGAGTAACTGGATATAATTATCTTTCAACCAGCTAAATTGTGTTATGGATAATGCTGTCATTAGGGTCGCATTGTGGGCTATCAATATGCGATAGTTATAAGGATATAAGGACAAACACCTAATGTTCATGGCCATCCCTTCTTAAGAATTACGGCGTCTGGCAAAAAAATAAAAATAATAATAATAATAACAATAATAATAATAATAATAATAATAGAAAAATAAAAAAAAGTATACACAACGTTGAAAGTGCTTTTAGTAACCTGGCCTAGGAGGATTGCAAACTAGTGCTAAGTAGAAGCTGACAAATCACTCTTAAGAGTCCGAGTGGTGGGTAGCAGCCTGCACTAACCAACTAACACTAACCAACAGGCAGCAGCGACAACCACCCACCATCACCTCCACCGGCACCAAACCTCCCACGCCCCAGAAGACAGGCTGGCCTTGGTGCCGCGACCAGGATCCCGCCCCCACCTCCAGTCTCTCTCCCGGCATGAGGGAGGCAGGGTTGGGGAGACAGAGGGTGATCGGCACATGGCTCGTCTGTCTGCTCGCTACCCGTCTCTTTCTGAACCCCAGATGCTTCAGGACCATGTCGACAAGATGAGGATCAGGCTCAAGTCCCTGGCCTACTCCCTGGACCCCACCGGACCCGTGCCAGAGATCATCCTGCCTGAGCGCACTAAGAAGTAAGTCCTTTGACCATAGATAATTATCGTTAAGGCGACATTAAAGGCTTACTGTATGACTATGATTCAGGCTTTAGTTCATGGCGAATGAAATCATCAGTATAATTAGGTCCAGGATCTAACATGTATGGGTAAATCTTCATAGTCCGTCCTTATATGACAATATTTCGAGCACAAAGACTATAACAAAAACAATTGATATTGTATTTCCATATGAATATGAAATACTGTTAATCCATTCTGATTATTCTTTCATGATATCCAGTCTGTGAAGTTTTGAAATAATATTTTGTATTACAATTTTCGTGCACCTTAAGTAAGTAATATGACTCTAGTTTAGTTGCCAATACCAATGTAACAAAGAAAAAACATTAGTAAGACTCTGCCTTGGAACATATAGTTAATGGTCATGTTTTACGACAAACCATCAAACATGTTTCCTACAGTCATTTCCATTTTCCTCTAATTAAATCAACATTACAGTTACCACTACAATACTATCGCCGTTTGACCTATAGATTAACCACCAGCAACAGGGGAGGAGGGTTGTAGGAATGTTGAAAGCAGTAACAAGAAATAGGGTGGTCAGCATGGAAGTAAACAAGTCCTTGCATGATAGTGTGGTAATCCTGACATTGACGTACGGGAGTGAAGCATGGACGGTGTTGGAGAGACACAAACCAAGAGTGAGAGGGGTGGAAATGAGATACTTGAGAAGTGCGTGCGTGCGGAGATACATGGAGGGATAGACAGACGAATGAGGAAGTACAAAGAGCGGTGTGGTGTGGATGTGGATGTGCTGGAAAGTGTGAAAAGGAACACCTTGAGATGGTTCGGCCATGTGGAACATATGGGAAGCGAGAGAATGACTTAGAGAGTGTACGAAAGTGAGGTGGAAGGACAAAGAGGGAAAGGTAAACCAGGAGAGAAATGGAAGATGGAGTTAAGAAGTATATGCGTGAAAGCGGTGCTGGATGGGAGGAGGGACGTCAACTGACTGGGGACAGAAGTGAATGGGGCAATTCGTTCGTGACCATCCCTTCGGAGATCACGGCGTCCGGCAATAGGTAGATAGATAGATGTTTTCACTAGTTCCCAAAGGAGATTCGAACCCAATGTTTCAGATGAGAGCCCGGATCGTTACCCATGCCCCACTATAGCTTAAAAGATCTCAGAACCTTGCAGTTACTGATGCATTAGCGTTTAATCTTAAGGGGAGGCAGACCGTTTTCTGGACCCCCTTCTCCCTAATGTTTAGCCCCACTAGTTTTGAGATTATAAGACGTTCGACCCATTAGTTTAGCGATTTTAACACCTTTCGCCCCATTTCGTTGTCAATTTTAAGACCTTTCGTGCAATTTAGGTGTCGATTATTTCCTGGCGAGCGATAGCAAGCCTGCAATTTTAAGAGGAGCCAACCTTCGGCCGGGACATTTTTCTACCGAAAAATGTACAAATTGATCTTGAAGGGGGGTCTAGGGGGTGTTTTTCTAAGCTTGATGGAGGTCTAGGGAGAAAACTAAAAAAATATATGAATAAATGAATTAATAGACCAAACAAACGGTCAGTCTCCCCTTAACTCAATAAATTCAGCCATACATGTAGTTTTACACAGATCTCTCACCTGGGGCGCAATTAATAGAATATATTTTGGAGCTATGAAATATTAATGCAATAAGACAAAAAATTATATGTGTGTATACAATTTGTGTGTGTGTGTGTGTGTCTGTGTGTGTATAACAGAGTGAGAGAGAGAGAGAGTGTGTGTGTGTGTGTAACAGAGTGAGAGAGAGAGTGTGTGTGCGTGTGAATGAGAGTAAGTGAGTGAGAGTGAGTAAATATCAGCAAGTGGAAACAAACTACGTGCTATAGACCAGGCCAAGAGGAGAGAGAGCCAATAGCCAGGCCATTAAGGGGGAGAGTTGCTTTTTATCCACCACCTTCTCCCTCATGCTTAACTCCATTATTTATATATTGTTTTTGTTTTAGCTTGCCCCATTAGTTTAGCGATTTTAAGATCTTTCGCCCCATGTTTTGCCAGTACTATGACCTTTCATGCATTGTAAGTGTAGATTTTTCCTGGCGAGCGATAGTGAGCCTGTAATCTAAGACAAAACGGCCCTCGACCGGGAAATTTTTCTTTCGAAAAATGTACGAATTTATCTTGAAGGTAGGTCTTGGAGGTGTTTTTGTTAAGCTTGATGGAGGCCTAGGGAGGTAACTAAAATGTACGACTTTATCTTGAAGGTGGGTCTTGGGGGTGTTTTTGTAAGCTTGATGGAAGTCTAGGGAGGAAAGTAAAAAAACAATAGAAAGCTCAATAAATCGGCACATAGATACGCCCATCCCCCCTTAGGAAATAATCAAGCCAGGGAAGCACGAACGAACATTTGGATCTAACACTAACTATATCACAAAATCCTTCACTTTATTTGTTCTGTCTTTATATTATCTTTTTTGTTCTATCTTTATATTATATTTTTTTTTCTTTCTTTATATATATTTGTTTTTATCTTTCTTTATATTATCTTGTTTCTATCTTTCTTTATATTATCTTTTTTCTCTCTTTCTTTATATTATATTTTTTTCTCTATTTTTTATATTATCTTCATTTTTGTCTTTAGGTCTGGTGCGTCCGCCTCTGGCCATGATGACAAGAAGTACCAGTCGGGTGAGATGATGTGCCATTATCTTTCGTTCACTTTCATTATATTCGTTCATTTCACTGAGTTCATTGTCATTCGTTGGTGGCTTTTTTCTGTTTTGTTGTTTTTATATTCATTAGCTTTCATTATATTCGTTCATTTCACTGTGTATGTTGTAATTCGTTGGTGTTTCCTTTTTGTTTCGTTGTTTTATATTCATTCACTTTCATTATATACGTTCATTTTGTTGTTTTTATATTAATTATCTTTCATTATATTCGTTCATTTTGTTGTTTTTATATTTATTATCTTTCAATATATACGTTCATTTTGTTGTTTTTTATATTAATTATCTTTCATTATATACGTTCATTTCACTGTTTGTTGTCATTCGTTAGTATCTTCTTACTGTGTCGTGGTTTGTTTATGCATTCACTTTCATTATAATAGTTCATTTCACTGTTTATGTTGTCATTCGTCGGTGTTTCCTTTTTTATTTCATTGTTATTATATCCATTATCTTTCTTTATATTCATTCATTTCACTGTGTATGTTGTCAGTTGTTGGTGTCTCCTCTCTTTTTTGTTGATCTTGTATTAATTCCTATAGTTTTTGGTTTATTGTTGTTCTTGTGTATCAGTCATTAGTTTCTCCTCTGTTCATCATTGTTGTTGCATTAATTATCGTATACTTTACATTGCATTTGTTTTTAGTTGGCATGCATTGTTTTACATATCTTTATAAACTGTTTTTCACATATCCTTTCATATTACTCAGATTCAACCAGTCGTTGATATTGTTTTCACTTTCATTGTTTCCTTTGTCCGTGTATAGTTTGAGACATTTTTATAAATTGTTCATAAAGTTCTTTATCGTAACTCATAACTATGAAATTTAATCTTATTCAGTAGTTGTGTTTGGCATGCTTTTAATTATTAAATCTCCTATTTTTGTCTAAGGAGTTCAATCTTATCTATATTTATATTCGGTAATTTTGTGTTGGACTTAAATTTTACTTTAATTATTGATATTTGTCAAATTTACATTACAGATATTTTAATCTTCCGTGTTTCTTAATGACTTGGAATATTTGTTTTTTATCAACAATTCACGCATTGTAATATGAACTTATTTGATTTATGTGTTTTTTTTTATATGACCATGTAATACAGTATCTAGTTAACGTGTTGTAATTACAGATTCTTTGTCATATTTGTGCCATTTTGGAGCCTTGTATGTTCAACATATTGCATATTAGTTCCACTTTACATATATTATATTTGATATTATAAACCTTTTCTACTTTTTTCTATAAATGTTTCAATTAGTCAATAAATCAGTAATATATTTTTGTAGCCGTAAGATACACCTAGATTAAGATATAAACTATAACAATACCCACGAATATATCTACATACAAATTTCATATAAATATCTTACTTCTTAGTAACACCAATATATATGTATATCTACATAATAAGATGTAATAATCTATGATAATTCCTCTCCTTGCACACCCCACCCTCTATAAACTGCTTCCCCCCCGACCCCCTGACCGTATGAGTGGCTATTGTTATCTGAGCTCTGTGTATGAATATCTGTCAGTGTGTAGAGTAATAGTCTGATGAAGGAATGACTGTATGGTAAACATTTTCTTGGCATGTGGAGTGTGTAATAATTTCAGTGAGTGTGTTTGTAAGGTCTGACGAGTGAGTGTGTATGCTAATGTGTCTTCGTACTGATGATATCAACTCAGCAGCACTCGCTAAAATACTGTACAAGTTTCATTGGAATGTGCAATTGTGTACAAACTTCATATACTCACCATTTAACCGTAGTGTGGACATATGTCCTCAAATCTCAAGATAAATGTATACACCAGAAAACCTACATGTGTGGTTCAACCCACTTACAGCCGAGTTTATGGGTAATAACTACCTAATTGGTTATACATTGCATAGCCAAACACTATGGCCGTGTGAAATTCTCCAAGAAAATATGCACACATGATGCAGGCATGTCCCAACATGTACCTGTTAGAAATACGTGTGCATTACTAAGACAAGGCTAGTGTATACGTAATGATAGAAACAAGTGCATGAAACCATGAGAAAAGCACCACTGGTCTGCGATATCCGTAATCGGGTGTCGCTGAGCTGTGAACCACGTAACACAGGGCCGAAGCACCTGGCTTGTGTGGAGTTCGCGGGGGGCCAGCCACAGTGGAAACGTCGTGCCCGTGCCCGCTACCCCTCCGAGGACACGGACCACGTCGTCGCCTTCTGCAAGGCCCACTACGTTGATGGAGAGGCCGAGGACAAGCCGGGTAGGTCAACTCATATACCTCCTAAAGTGTTGCTAGCTCTTCATCTCTTCCATATCTTCCATCTCATCCACTTTATGCTACCATTTCACCCACTCTTTACCACCTAAAGTGTTGCTAGCTCTTCATCGCCCATCTCTTCAATATCTTTTATCTCGTAAAGAATCAGCATTGGCTGTGACAAATGATGTAAGGACACAAATACTGAGTAGGACCCAAGTTTATCCTGAAGAAGCCGTGTCTGCGAAACGTCTAATAAACTTGGGTCCTACTCTGCATTTGTGTCCTTATCTCATCTTCCATCTCACCCACTCAATGCTACCGTGTCACCCACTCTATATAATCAATTAGGGAAAGTTATTTGCCACCTTATTTCTTCTTATAGTAGTTCATTATTTTGTATTTCTTACATAATATTATGTCTCACTCAGTTATTTCTGGTAGAAAACTATATATATCACCTCACTTACTGCTAGTATATTATTTTCTATATCGCTCGCTAATTCGGTTCCAGTAGAGACACAATATTCAGCACCTCACAAACTGTTAGGTCTTTATATCCCATCTCTTAAATGTTGTTCAATCAACTGTTTCTAGTAAAGGCATTGTGTAAATTACTTTACTGCCATTTCATCATTATCCACTTCAATTCATTGGATAGTTGATAAGTATGTTGCCTCATTTCTGGCAGGGCCACTATATTAGCAAATCACTCACTACAGTTGCTTATATTATGCCATGCTTACTTTCTTTACTTACTTTATCACCCATTTGTAGGAAAGTAATACGTCATATCACTCAATGTTATGCTAGCTCATCATAATTCATTGTTTTAATACCATTCATTGAGCACACTAGTTGCTGCTAGGTAATAAACTTCCATGTCTTTCATATGAACCTTACACCAATTTACACTAGTGCACGATGTTAATAACTTCATATACAGTAAACTGAATATATAGTTTCCCATCTCTTCTATTTGCCTCAGTCACTATTATTCAGTATACAGTATAGCATCCTATTGACTGCAAGCTTTAGCACATCATAACTTATTTCTTCACTCTCACTTCCATTTGCGTTTCTACTATAGCATGATATTGATTTTCCAATTTGTTCCTAGGTTATCATCTTGCATCTCAATCACTCTCCTATTTACTATAATCCATTCATTATAAGTAGGCGAGAGATCTTAAGTTCTGCCCTCCATAACTCACAAACTCTTAGATAAATCGAGTCAATATTTCTACCATTTAGGAAGGGCCAGCCAGGGAATAGGCGTGGGAATTTACGTCTCATTTGTTCTAGCCCTATTTAAGTTACAGAGGATAGAAGTTATTAGATCTCGCCTACATATAAAGGACCATATACTGGAAATCACTTATTATATACACTTAGGTCATCATAATAATTATCTCACTTCACTCGCTCACGTACCTTTAGTAGGGCACGATTTATGTAGGGGAAGAGATTGATTTTTTTTTTTTTTTATCAGAGTATATTTTACACATGGAGGCAAATATTTGTATCTCTCATTTCATTTTAACATAATTTTCCTTGTAGTTAGTGCTCGTAGTTCGTCTTCACTAAATCAACTGACTCTCATCTCCATCTGACCAGCACGTAGACTCACTTTTAGTCCTAACTGGCTCTTAGGCTCTAGCTCAAGTCACTTTTCTGCACATAGGCTCATATATAATTTATCTCACTCATATGTATATATATATATATATATATATATATATATATATATATATATATATATATATATATATATATATATATATATATATATATATATATGTGTGTGTATATATACTGTATATATATATATATATATATATATATATATTGCTTCAATTGTGCCGCCTCTCCACATCTTTCCCCGTAGAACTAGAGCAGCTGAGAGCGCCCATGAATTTACACTTTCTCCTCCACAATGCAGAACTTCTGCTTATCAGAATTCATTTATCCCCAGAGCTACTACTCTTTGGAATTCACTTCCCTCGAATTGCTTTCCACAAACTTACAATCTACAAATGTTTAAATCCAGTTGTTACAAACATTTTATGAATGGAAGATGCCTTTAGGCACATGGACCTTTTTGTTTTATCTGTGTTTTTCCTTCCTCCGTTCATTGTCTCTTAAAAAAAAAATAAAAAAAAAAAATATATATATATAAGTGGAGACATAATTTCCAATTACCACTCTGTTGTAGGGAAGAACAGCAACAGCATTGGCTATTACAATTATCTATTCTCAGATTATTTTGTCTGAGATAAGTTAAACCAGAAAACAAAAATCGAAGCTATATTCATATTTGTTTTCACCAACTCATCAATTAATTTACAAATACACCTAACTAATGATGAAATCAATGAAAGTAATGAATACATGTGTTACTCCAAGGACTCGAACCTAGGATACTCACACCAAAATTCCGCACACTAAGCACTAGGCAACTTCGGTTGTCACTACCGACCGCCGCAGTGGATTAAATAATACTGAATATTAGTGTGATATGACCCAGACAGGGCTCGAACCCAGGCCAGTAGTGCAGAACTCCAACACCTTGAACACTAGTGAGGAGGACGGTAATGAAGCTGTTTGGAGTCAATAATTTTCTGTTATTGTGAAGCTACTTTTATTCCATTAGTAATCATGTAATTGTCATATCTCGCCAGCATTGTTTTTTTCTCTTCACCATCAGAGTTAATTATTATATACTTTTCTTCACCAGTCTATATTCTTCTCCTACCAACATTTCTACTTGTCAGCGATCCGTATCAATCCATCAATCATCGAAGCTGAGTTGGCTGGCCTGCGTAGTGTATATACTGATATTGGTTGCTAATATGGTGTGAACTGAGCCTGCTGTGTGTGTGTGCGTGTATGTAGGTTTGTCTGTCTGTGTGTATGGATATCTGTTTGCATGTGTATCTGGGTGTGTGTGTGTGTATGTGTATTTCATGGCTGTGTATGACCATTAGGAAAAAGGTGTGTACGTGTTTGTGAAAATCTGTATGCAATGGTATATTAATCTGTATACTTTTCTTGCGTGTAATGCATGTTTACAATTCATACATACTACTGTATATGCTTGCAATAACTATTACAAAGTTTGCTGATAATCATGTTACTGTATGATATAGAGTGAATGAAAGAATGAATACAGAAGAGTGATATATAACTCGCATGAGTTAAATTTTGAAAATAATATGTTTATCCACAAATGATGTGGTTCGCAATTGCGCATGCGTTAGTACTTGAGAACACTCACGTGTATGTGAATTGGTCAAAAACTGCCTAAAACTGAATCTTATGCTGTACCTAAAATAACCATGAACTCTTCTGTTAAATTCTACATATTTTGATTTGAAATTGGCAAAACAATTCTAATTTAAAATACTTCTATTATAATCCTAAACATGGAATAAACACCAATTTTCCCTATCTTTCAAAATTCCTGATGAAATAAATCACACAAATTGTCCCTAATAAATCATATATCAATAACTAAAATAATAATAGATGAAGGGCTCGTGGTTCAAGGTTAATAATCCAACAGCCTAATTATAGAATGACCTATGAAGCAAAAATAAAATCATATAATTCACTACTCTATCACTAACTCCTAAACAAAGCACCAAACTCACCTCTTCAGTAACTCATTAAAATAGCTTTGGTTTAATTTTTCTAAGTTATTTTTTCTAACAGTATTTAGATAGGGAGCTTTATTTTCTATTACAGATAATTTACATTATTTTGATTTGTTTTTGTTTAGTTGTTCCGGTAATTAGGAGAATATAATTGTTCTCGACGTTTGTTCTCAAAAGTTCCTGATATCGTCCAGCTATTTCTGTGCAGATATTTCGATGGGACTTCAAGTGTTCCTGACAGCATTTTCAAGTGTGCAATAGTGTTCCCGCCGGTTACTGAAAATGTTGTTCTATCGTATGTTCAGGACGATTGTTCATATGTTCACGAGAGTTTGTTCAGGTGATAGCACATCGTCAGTGCTGATTGGGAGGCTGGCATCCCCAACAGTAAGGCTATTTTCCCAAAGTAATATCTTAATGTATCGTCAAGAGCAAATACAAACGAAGCACTTTCATTTTTGATGCAATGGAGCTTCATATAGAAACAGGATAGTACATTTAGTCACTTGTTTTTCTTTAGTTTTGATTTCAAACTAATTTAATTAGTTTGTGTTCTTTTCGAGAACCGTAGAAGGCAGATTATCATTTCATATGATCAAGTAAGTCACGTGAACTCCTTACATTGGTAGCAAACTATGATCGCTGGCTTACTTCTTAGTTTTTCTTAAATCGCACAATCATGCTTATCCAAATATATACTGTATATATTCAACATACTGTATAGCATAATTATGCCCGTTAAGGTTCTCGCATTTTTCTTAATATTCTATACAGTTATATATATTTTCATTTGTATTTCCATTGTATATATAACTCTGGACTAAGAGGCCATCAGTTTTTCTTCGTCAAATAAAACATAATTTTCGATGATCAAAGTGTAGACGCAACGTAGTACTGTTTTTGTTAACAGAGTAGTGAACTGAAGAAGCTATCTGCAAAACGTTGTCAATAAAGTGCTCCTTCTGCAATAGCGTTTTTATTAATTTTGTCAACTTTTCGAAGTTCATTTCAACATACTGTTTTGTACTTTCATATTCAAACTCCAATATCTTCAACATAGTGAATCATGTTATACAAAATATCAAGATATAATTGCCGTACTTGAAATTAATAAAACTCTGCATAATAAAGCCATAGTAATCGCTCAAGCAGGAGAAAGTTATTTAATAAGTTACCCTTTTTGCAATACTGATTACAAGTCACGTTGAAAGATTAAATGTGTCTTATGATATACAGAGGATGACGTCAGACCGAAATTGGATGTTAATGTGTTGCACATCTCAGATTGTCCTTGTGTTATGCCTCTGTCCTTGTCGAGTGAGAGTAGCACCAAGTGTCTCAACCACGGGAGAAGCAGAGACCCAACGACAAAATGACACATGACTTAGTAAATCACCAAGAATAACCTACCATCCTAAAAACCTAATCAAACACCAATTGTATTAGCTGACCAGGGACGACATTAACCCCCAAGATATCTGTATCTTAACACACACACGAATCATTAAAAAAGATACATAGTTACGAAAGGCAAAGTTCTGAAAGTGTTGGTCCCGGTGGGGGCTTGCGGTCCTCTCCCGAACAGCCCTGGAGTTAAATGAGCTGCCCAGGTTGGCCTCCCGTCGCCAGCGCTACTACCCTGAAGACGATCAGATGAAGGAGAACCTGAGGATCAAGTGTCTCAGCCACTACAAGACCACTCGCACCCAGGCTGGTAAGTGTCTTCTCCCCCACCACCACCATAGCCACCAAAAATACATAAAGTCCCCTTCTCCTCTCTCATCAACCATCACAACCAACCTTGAGACACATCTGACAAAATCTATAAGATGACAATGAAATCACAGTCCCTTATGCTATATTTTACAAAAAAGTGAACGATAATAAACATATTGTGTTGTATATATTTTTGAAAAAAATCAAAGCTCTCTCTATCTCTCTTCACGTATGATAAAAGAAAACAAATCCATCACGGTTTCTCAAACAGGTGCAACAGCGACGGGCAGGTTAAAAGACTTTATAAAACAAACTATATCTCTATGGCAGCAGTCTTAAAAACGTTATGACTTTCCGGTAATGCAATGAATCGCGAAACTCCACAAACTGCGGCGGCGTCAGTGAAGCACGACAGCGACCAAATATTCCTTGTATAAGTCGAGTGAGGTACGCAATTGATCCAACACCACCGCCGGGATGGAAAAGCTGAACAATCGGCAAGGTTTGTGCGACATCTTCTCTTCCGACGCACTCTTACTGACTTCTCCGGCGTTCTTCGTCTAGTCTTTATTTCCTTATTTTATTTCTTTATTTTACTAAAACTCTGGCTAATATGGCTGAATGCAGCGCTGGCATGGAGTACGCAAAGCCACTGATAATACTTGGCTTCGCTCAGAGTGCAACAACGCTCACTAACCCCTCAAATATTAACCCACAACTACCACCTATCACACTAACACTTACAACAATCCTGGGTGTAGGAACTTTCCATCAACTTTCATAAAGCTTTATACAGGCATATTTCTAAGGCAAAACTTTTTTTGAAGTACTCTTTGTGCATCCCAATATACTATTACTTCCATCAGACACGATGAGACACTAGCCAAATATTTGTAGCACGTTTTGGACTTTTGTTTTGATCTTAGAAGTTTCACATTGACTAGAATATGTTTAAGGCAGATTTGATATGGCAATGTTCATCCTTACACTATTACTTCATACAACATTAAGAACACAGTTGATTTAATTGATTAAATTAAATATAGAAGTACATTTAAAAGAACATTTGAATTAATATAATATAATATGTTACTTACTCTAGATATATATAAACTTTATCATTACCATTGAATGTATCATGTGTCAATTTATGATGCTACATATAAATTCAAGCGACGTATATCCTTCACTAAGTACCACAAAATAAGAGTTGAAATCTTACACAGGCCTCATATATTTTTAAACAAGTGATCATTATTTAACATTTTACTCGTACATTTACATTTTACCCACACATCTTCCTACATATGTATCCCTCTGTATCCATTCAAAGAACAAGGATTATTTAATCCCAGAATATACAACCTCTCTATGTTGAATCTATTGAATTTCATATTCTACATACAACACACTACACTGACGATACCACTCAAAGACAAAGCAATACATTATCCATAAACACTATAGTTTACTAGAAAACTAAATTGTGAATTTCCAACGAAACTAAAAGAACTTCCAGATTTTAAGCCTCTTTCCACCGTTATTTCTAGAATTAATGTATCTTGATAAACATTAGCTGTAGCATTTAACTGAGCTACACACAGAATTGTCTTATAAACTGTTCTTACTAGCAAAACAATCTCTACAAGTTCCACAACCAAATTCACTCTTACTTCACTTGAGAGTGATATAGATATATCATAATGCACTGAATCTTACACTACCAATGTTTTCAAAATCTAAAAAACACTAGTTACTCACTCTACATCTACACAGTCTACTATAACTACTCTCATTAACACATCAACCTACAACAGGGTAATATCAACCCATAAGTTCTCCAATTCCTAATGGCAACACCTCAAGAAAATCACACTTACACTCTTGATACCATTCACCCTATTGCCAGAGAAAATAAACACCAAGTTATCATCAATATTGTCGTATACACCCTACACCCTCCCCCGCACATCACCCCCACCCCGAGCAGTAAACTATGGACCCCCCCACAAGCCTCCCCCAATCCCATACACCAACCCTCCGAGGCACTCATCCCCACACTCCCGACTCCTCCCACTCCGCCAGAAAAAGAAAAAGAGAAGCTTATCCTGAAGGACCGTCTCTCCAACAAGATTCACCAGTTTTTCAACAGCACCCTCAACCCTGATCAGTTCGACAAATATCTCAAGACGTACCGCCAGCCGGGACCCAGACCGCAGAAATCGACGAGTAAGTAGAATGAACGAAAACAAACTGTAGGCTGAAATCATTCAGAATCGTAGATGAAAGCCAGTAGCTTTGATGTTGATCAAGGTCGTTCCAGTCGATGCAAGACTTGAAGAAAACGGTGAGTGAATAAAGTCCTTAACGGTTTATATATCTATATTACCATAAAATAATAAACAAGCTGATGCTGACGCTCTATCAAGCCATTTCTTATTATCGCAATTATACCTGCCTCTAACCATAATACTGCTGCACCTTATGTCTAGACTTTTGTATTTGATATTTGTATTCATTGCTTATTTTCTGTAGCGTACCGCATAACAAGAGAGATCATAAGAGACATTAACACAATATAATCTCCTAAGTATATAATCGAAAATCTAGAATGAAGCCGTTGATAAAGTGCTTTGCCATAACCAGCGTACCTGCCTATAACAGATGAAGTAATTGCTTGCCTGATAATATTATAATTTACCAACCATCACCACAACGATGGGTCTTAATAACCGGAGACAGAGAAGTATGAAGCGACCAGAACGGGAATAACACGGTATAACACGGTCACGTTATTCTGCACTATTACTGTACGAGTTGGCGTTTATCAAAGCAACAAGTAATTAATATGTCATGCATTTCAGTATTATATTAGCATAACATAGTGAATAAATATAGATATATACAGTATATATATATATATATATATATATATATATATATATATATATATATATATATACTGAATATACATCCTTACTTAGTTTTACAAAACCAATACCTAGTATTCCAACTTAAATAGAGCCCCATAGAAATAGTAATCATTAGATATTTCCAGTGTACATATATATTTTCCCTGCTTGATATAAAATATTTAGAATAGGATCCATTCATTTACCCTTTACCAAAATTCATCACTTTGTCGACCAAATCATAAAATAAAACACTGATTCCAAAACAAAAGTTAATATAAATAATTATTGAGTGCTTCCAAACAACCCAATCCACGAGGTTTCCCAGCGCCCCATATTTTCCGACATATAAACATGGCTCTTCTCTTCATTTACTTCCAGAATCGCAAATGAGGGATCGTAAGTATACAGGGAGCCAAGGGGTTGTTTTTACCCTCCTTACCGTTTACTTAATTTGCATGGCTCGAGTCCCTTGTCTTGTATCGGTGAATTTATTTTGTTGTCGCTTCAGGATTTTCGAGTTTGAAGTCCCTTCTTTCGTCTTCTACGACAATAATACACTCATTTGTGATTTTAAGTTATTTATGTCCGTTGTGAAAACACAAGATGTTATATTTGTGAGAGATGTGTCATTGACAAGTTATAAACATCAATACAGTTTGTTATAATTGTATAATACAACAATTTTACTGATCCCTTACATAATGACAATGAGCATGGTTTAATCACAGACTTCACCAACAAAACACTGCCGATTCGCGCACGATTAAAATGTATGCGAACCAATGTCCATGCTCCTTACTGAAGTCTATCCCTTACGTGTCGCGTTCTATTTATACTATGTTGTGTTTGCATGTCCCCCTCCCCCCGTTGTCCACATCAGGGCCTGCAAGTCGCCCCCCTCGGTCCGTCTTGATTACCTCTGGGTCTGTCCCGAGTCTATGCATGTGGCAGACTTCTCTATTATCTCGTCAGTCGCGCTGGAAAATCTAACTATAGTCGATATATTTTGGCATAATTCTTTGTAAGTTCCTGCCTGTATCATAGGGTAATTAATGAAATACACGAATGATGAGCATACATTGCAAATCTATCCTAAAATATAAGGTTCGCCTGACAGCTGCCAGATTATAGACGAACAGATAATCAGATTGGCAAATTAATGCTTTGTGAATCTATTGTTATGTTATATTTTCAGCATAACGTACAGTGCGTTGACATAATGCAGATTCGTTTAGTATGTCGTATTAACATTTAGTATGTCGTATTAACATTTAGTATGTCGTATTAACATTTTGCATCATCATGTTGGTGGAAAATATTATGTACATTTTGTCAAGAGAGAGAGAGAGAGAGGGGGGGGGGAGAGATACAAAGAGAGGGAGAGCGAGATAGTTAGATAGAGAGAGAGATGGGGAGAGAGGGAGAGCTAGTTAGATAGAGAGAGAGAGATGGGGAGGAAGAGAGAGAGAGAGAGAGAGAGAGAGAGAGAGAGAGAGAGAGAGAGAGAGAGAGAGAGAGAGAGAGAGAGAGAGAGAGAGAGAGAGATAGGTGGGTGAGGGGTGCTAGGATCAGGGAGGGCTAGGGATATAATACAGGAAGCCAAGAGACACAGAGGTCAGTGAGAGGCAGGAGGTGGAGAGGAGAGGTTGTGGCTGATTGTGGTCTTAATCCATATCACTACTAGACACCATCGGACGAAAAAGTTACAGTGTTGAGCGAGACGAGTAAAAAGTAAATATTATTGGGTAAATTAATACTGGTGATTATTACTATGCTTCAGAAAACAAAATGGATTCGTGGAAATAAGTGGTAGTTAATGACTGAACATAAACAAGTATTTACATAAAATATCAATTATTGAAAACTAGTGATTATTGTGTTCTTCAAGGAATGTGGTGAACTTTTAGGGGGGTCATCGGCTTTGTTTATCTTTCTCTCCTTTTCTCTCTTTCTCTGGCTTGTATCCATTCGGCCCCATTCAGCCAACTGTTTTAAGACGTTTATCCCCATATAGGTGTCGATTTCTTCCTGGCGAGCGATAGCGAGCCAGCATTGTATGGAGAAATCCGGCTTCGCCGGAGACATTTTTCTATCGAAAAATTTACAAATTTAGCTTGCTGTCAAAACATATATATATATATATATATATACTGTATATATATATATATATATATATGCTGGCTCGCTACCGCTCGCCAGGAAAATATTGACACCTGGATGGGGGTAAACGTCTTAAAACAGTAGGTTGAATGGGGCCGAATGGATACAGGCCAAAAAGAGAGGGAGAGAAAGAGAAAAAAAGCGAGGTGGGCTCCCTTAATTGCTGATGTTGAGTGGCCAGGTCGTCAAAACTGTAGTACTCATTAATTTGGAAGTTATATAAAGAGTATGTTCCTCAATTCTAGTCTAGTATATACAGTATATATATATATATATATATATATATATATATTCTGGTTTTAAAGTAACTGTTGGTCAATGCAATTTAGATTCAAATTATGGATATCAAAAAGTCACCATATAAATATAATATTTACAAAGATGTCCCCCTTCAGGTACCGTGATGAACAGTTAATATATTAATGTGAGATCCGACTGTGCACATACTGAAGGCGTATGACAGCGAATTATAGTCTAAGAGGGTTTGAAATATATTATGTAATACTTATCTAAATCTTAATTTCTAGCGGCAGCTAGATCATTATACAAAGGGTTAATTGAAAATGCATCGTACAAAGATAAGTGCATCCACAATATTATGCTGTGTGTGTATTGCATAAAATATATGCGGCGTTGAACAGGTCCTCAGTACACCACAACGTCTACTAAAGAGCACCACCTGGCCATCCTCATTATCAACTAAGGTAATTGGACCCATCACTAATTGGTTTTAACACGGGAAACCCAATATTGAGAGAGAGGGAGTTATTAGAGAAGAGGTCTTATAAGAGTTGGAAATCGATGAATTGGTAGATACACTGAGGTAGAGGAGCATTATTAGGCAGGAGTTGCACTGGTAGATTAAGATAGATATGTATGCACTATTAAATGAAGCTCTCACTAATTGGTTTCAATAAGGGAGAACCCAATAGTGAAAGAGGGTGATTAGAGAGGGGGATTTATATAAGAGACCGAGATCTTAATGGGAGATGGGAAAATTATTATTACGTTTCACTGATAGATAAATATTAAGGCTATGATTAAAAAGAGAGTTCAAAGATAAACAACAATTATTAGGCACACGATTAGCTGATAAATAAATAAAAAAATTATAAATAATTATTACGATTCTTGGTGGATATCGGCAAAGATAGAGATAATCAGTAATAGGCAGAAAGTTCATTAATGGATATTGACTGGCTGATAAATATAATTATAATATAACCTAACAAGTAGAAGGATTGATAGATTATACTTAGATGAAGCATAGATTATGATGTATATTACTCTAGATAGATAGGGAATCAAAGACATATAATGTGACTAATATTCAGAATTGTAATCTGACGAATGCTTGAGTTATTTACTGAATTCGTACATGCCTTCTTAAATGAACTAACTGATGGTGTGAATGGTATGAACATAATAGGATTGAATACTTAAATTGATCGAAGCTTTATTAATTTAAAATTAGTGTAAGTTAAAGTATATAGTATTTTTTTATCATAGTGAGTAATGCAATATGCTTACGCTTCAAACTCAAGAATTCCCAATATACTCATCAATATCGAAATGTAATTGAAAATGTATACCTTTGAAAAGAAAATAGTTAATTATGCGTGTTTATGGTACGAGTTATAGCCTACATTACTTTTTAAGAATGCTGCCATACAAGCAATTTGTTAAGCATACGTTCAACACCGATCGTTTTCGCTCGCCGGTCCGTCGCTGTTTCGCTCCTTTTCGTTCACTGATGTTATGAATTGATCGTTAGTTTAAGGTATTATCCATGACCTTCATCCCAAAATATCCTTCCTTTGATCCCAATTACCCTATGCATCTTCGATAACACACACACACGCTCATTCTTCTATTTTTCCAGAATACATAATATCTGCTAAACATTATTTGTTTTGTTCAACGTCTAACAAAAAACATATCATTCCTCGCCCTAATTATTCGTATTGTATTTATGTTATGTTTCTAAATCCCAATATATTTTCTATTTTCAGTTTGTTATGTTCCAATTTACTATTTTCCCTTTAATTTATGTTTGAATACAAGAGTTTTCATTTTCCTTGTTGCTAATTAGTTCTGATTGTCCTAATTTTGGTTAATATCGTAACGTACCGGTATAATTACGTGTTGTTACTTTATCCAATTTGCCCTTTCACTTTACCTTATATTATTATTTCACTTATTGTCATGTTATTCTATTTTATTTGTATTGACATTCTTGAGTTTTATTGTTTTTCCTGCTTTATTTTCAGTTGTAAAACCTTTATTTGGTTATATCTGTCATTTTACAATCACTTTTTTGTTTCACTTAGTACACTACTAGTATATAGTAATTTATAGAACTGTTCATATTTATATTTATATTTTATTTATTTACTACCGGTATATGATTTATTATTTTAGCTATTATTAAATTATTTGAATTTCCTCTTGTTTTCGTGTCAACAAAGTATATTTTTCAGTTTTAAACCTCTTTAATTTCGCCCTTGTTTTCATGATTATGTTTAGTTAACCGTATGTATTTATTTCCGTATATATGTATATTATTTTGGCATGCATTTATTATTTTGCACACATTTGCTTTCAGTTTTCTACCATTTGATGTGATTTATTATTTCAGGATTTTCTAAGCCTCGTCTGCATGACTCCTCTGCATACGATGGTTAGTTCACATAGATGAATTCAAATATTATACATCAGGAAATCCCATATTGTATCTTTCGCTTCTTGGCATATTTTCCTTGGCTTATAGTTTTGATTTAAATGTTTCTAAATGGATCTGTTCTTCTATATTTTGCTCTCGTGATTATTGTGGTTATATCCTACGTCTGCTTATATATATATTTTCAACTAAACTTAGCTTTTCATTTCACATGAATGTTTGCTTATATTCATATCATACCGATTCTTATTTATTAGATATATCTATCCCTTGCTTTCATTATGCTTTTATTATTTTCTTAACTGTAAGATCTTTCATAATTGTAAACATCCAAATTTATTTTATATAGATGAAACTTGCTTACTTTCCAAAGATTTATTAAGATCGAACTTTAGAGATACACAGCATTATTTATTATATTGTTAATCTTTAGTTTTGAGGGCAATTTGGCCATGATTTAGAATTATAGTTTAATTGATTAGCTGAATAATAGCCTATGGTTTAATGTTTGTGAAACTTAGAATTCTAGATATATAAACTGTCTCCGAATTTTTTTCTGAATTGCTGTTGTTGGTGTCAAAATTTCTAACTTATTGTGAATTATCAAGACATGAGACAGAAGCAAGACAATTAAAAGTAATCTAAGGAATTCAAATTAAATCAAATATATGTATATTCATTTTAACACATATATAATAATAATACACTGTATTTATTATTATTCCGTTAATCTCGATTTTCACATTGATCAAATTGATCAATTATTTTGTCGTTACATATATCTTGTTTAATGATAAATATTATCGCACCATTATAATCCTCTAATATACCATAATATTCAGATTTTACAAATTCTGATGCTACTGATATACTGGATAGGAGTTGCAAAATTATGTTATTATTCTCATTATCAATAAGACTTATTTTACAATAAAGTTGATTACTAAAGAAGACTCGCAAAGACAGTTGTTAAAGATTGTGGACAACTTCAACATACGGTACATTAACAAGTACAATAGTACATGGCTTTCAAAACAGAAGATATATCACACTCTGGATTATACAACCAACTATTTATTACTCTCTCTATTAGAAGCATCGGAATTGTGATATTTAATTTATGTTCAAATTTAATTTTAAACCATCTTTGCTTAGCCTACGCTTTTTGATCCAATTGTATTTTCTACTACTGTCTGCTTTTCTTACATTTTGATATTTTTTTTCTTTAGCACGCATTTTTTTGTTATCATTTTTCTAACCTTACTAACGCCAATTACAGTTTTAGTTTTGCTTTGTTTTTACCATTTTTATTTTGTACCCGTTTTGTTAATGTTGTCCCTTCACCGATTCATCTTCCTTTATGTTTTCTACTAATTCATTATATTTTGAACGCCGTCTTTTTATTGCTGTGGCGATCTTCTGGTATTTATAATTTTTCGCAACTGACACAATAAATAATCGAACACTCCTCATTTTTACGGATATAAATGTCCATACGCATTGCAAGTATCACCGCTTCTTCGCTAAAATATCCTACTAGTTCTATTTTACCTAGATGATATTCCATTCTTCTGGAGTAAATGTCCTTATATAACTTGCTTTATTATACACACCTTCCATTAACCCTTTCCTATCAAACCTACCTAACTTTATACCCAATGCAACCCGTTTAGTTTACGATGAAGCATTTCTTTAGCGTTCTTTGGCTATCAGTAGACGATTTTTTCAGCTTAAGAAGGAATGCAGATGTACAAGGGCTATTTACCTTATGCCACTGCCCTTTCATTCCTAGAAGGCCTTTAACTCCTTCTGTACCAGCGACATCTTTCTAAATTTATTCTAGCTATATTTAGTCGACTTTGTGGAGCTTAAGAAAGATCTGTGGTAGTAAAAAGTGTTAAGTGAGATAGCTCGAAGCCTTCTAATGCGGGAGGCCCTTTTTAAACTGCATAAAATCGTCTAATAGTATCCAGAATAAAGTTAAGAGGACGTAGCCGGTACAGAAGGGGTTAAAAACTGAGTAACGTCGTCTATATTTAGCCAGAATTAAATGAGGAAAAGGTTCATAATTTCTGACAGGGTTAATATCCATCCTACATTCTTTATATTTGTACACCCTAGAATGTATCCCTACCCAAGCCCAGTTTTATCCATTGTGTCTATTATCCACATATATCCTTTTTCCCAATCCTCCCCAATTTTTCAGTCATTTCCCTTACTTCCTCTCGAAACCCTACTCCTTCCCCTGGCTCAGAGTCTCCACTTACTCTCTCCCCTACTCACTCACACTCTCTCTCTCTCTCTCTACTTTAGGTCTCACAAAGTAATACTCCCTCATGATCTTTCTCTATTCATTTTCCCTTCCAGATTTATCGTATATCACTTCAGTCATTCTACCCTTCCATACTAACTCAATTCCCTTCTACTCCTCTCTCTACTTCTGCTTTCTACCACTTTTCCTTCTACTCCTCTCTCTACTACTTTCTAACATTATTCCCTTCTACTCCTGCTTGCTATCACTTCTCCTTGTACTCCACTCTATACTCGTACTTTCTACCACTTCTACTCCTCTCATTACTCCAACTGTCTACCACTTTTCCTTCTACTCCTCTCGCTACTCCTACATACTACCATTATTTCCTTATACTCCTCTTCCTACTCTTGCCTATTCCTCTCGGTCTACCACGTCTCCTACTCCTTTCTTCATTTCCAACATTATTCTCTTCTAACACTTCGTCTCTACAATCTCACGCTTTTATTCCTCCCTTACATCACTACCCCCTTTAACTCTTGCCTTCTAACACTACTCCCTTCCAGCACTACTTCATTCTAACATTACTCCCTTCTAGCACTACTGTCTTCTATAGCTCCTATCTAGTACTACACTCTTTTACTCTTCCCTTTAAACACTGCTCTATTCTAGCACAACAACTACCTTCTAATTCTCCTATTTAGTATTACTCTCTTCTATTAACACTTCACCCCGTAACTCTTCCCTTCCAACACTAATCCCTCTACTCCACCCTTATAAAATCCTCCCTTTTCTCCTCCTCTATAAAACTACTCCACCGTTCTACTCCTCCTCTCTAACACTACTCCCGTCTACTCCTCCTCTCTAAAACTACTCCCGTCTACTCCACCGTTCTACTCCTCCTCTCTAACACTACTCCCGTCTCCTCCTCCTCTCTAAAACTACTCCAGTCTACTCCACCGTTCTACTCCTCTATAAAACTACTCCCGTCTACTCCACCGGTCTACTCCTCCTCTCTAAAACTACTCCCATCTACTCCACCGTTCTACTCCTCCTCTATAAAACTACTCCCGTCTACTCCTCCTCTCTAACACTACTCCCGTCTACTCCTCCTCTCTAACACTAGTCCCGTCTACTCCACCGTTCTACTCGTCCTCTCTAACACTACTCCCGTCTACTCCTCCGTTCTATTCCTCTCCTCTATAAAACTACTCCCGTCTACTCCTCCTCTATAAACTACTCCCGTCTACTCCTCCTCTATAAAACTACTCCCGTCTACTCCACCGTTCTACTCCTCCTCTGTAAACTACTCCCGTCTACTCCACTGTTCTACTCCTCTATAAAACTACTCCCGTCTACTCCTCCGTTCTACTCCTCTCCTCTCGAACTCCTCCTTCCACCACCACCCACTCATAGCCATCTATAGGGAGAATTGACACCACCTCTTGACAGTAGGTACCGTGTTGCCAACCTAGCGGACTGCTAATATACAATGAAGGATCTATCAATAAATATTTGCTAAAACAATAATCAGGCAAACTTAATAAAATTGAATATAACAAGGCATAGATAGATTCCAAAAGGCACCTGGCACTTACACATCACTAACTTCAGAAGGCAGGGTGAAAACAAGCCGAGGTATACAACATGGCCTCCTGTGAAAAGAAAAGTGACCAAACTCTCCCTACAGATGACACTGCGCCCCCTCCCACGCCCCCAAACCATCATGTCCATCAATTCCCTTTCCTTTCTTTTGTGTTGCAGGATACTGGAAGCCCAAACAGTTTATTGCCACCGAGCCGGGTCCGTATCTTAATAGTTAAGGGGGGTCACCGTTTTTTTTTATCTTTCTGGGTTGTATCCATTCGGCCCCATTCAGCTTACTGTTTTAAGACATTTATCCCCATCCAGGTGTCGATTTATTCCTGGTGAACGATAGCGAACCAGCATTTTATGGAGAGATCCGGCTTCGCCGGAAACATTTTTCTATCGAAAAATGTACAAATTTAGCCAGCTGTCTTAATTTAACTCATTATCAAAATTATGGTATAAATCGACACCTGGATAGGGATAAACGTCTTAAAATAGTAGGCTGAATGGGGCCGAATGGATACAACCCAGAGAGAAAGAAAAACAGGTCACCCCCCTTAGCAAACCAATATACTGTATATGCACCAAACAATATATAATATAAACAAGTGACGTAATGCCAATATGTATATAATTAATCGTATGTATATCTATTTACACTATGTATTAATTAACTAATTAATTAAAGTCCGCTCTAACCTACGCACTGGTTGTATTTTAAGTAAGACTATTTTATATTTTGTAATTTATACATAAAAGCGATGTTCCTGTATCAACGAGGTTATGTGTATGTATATGTTGTTGTTGTTGTTGTTGTACGGTCGCGCAAATAAGTCATGTCCCAGCTGTCATTACGTTAGGTTTTCTCTGTGCTGTATTAATGTCTGTCAGGTGTTGAATAGGGTGAGTAAGTGAAGGAACATGTTTGTATATTTCACTCGATATGAAGAAATGAAGCTTAGGTATTGCCGATACCCATTATTTATCAAAACATACTTGGTGCCGATAAATCACTTATTAGCGCGACTGTACATTGACCCTTTTTGTTGTAGCTGTTGTTGTTGTTGATGTTCTGTTGTCGTGCTAAATGTGTTTTAATATTGATATAATTAGACTAGCGTGTGTGTGTGTGTGTGCATGTTAGATATAGTGTGTTCAGTAAAATCATTAGAGTTAAGAGCTAATTCTAAGATATCTCATAATATAGTGCATATAATTGATATAATTAAGGCTATTATAATTAACACATATATGATATACATATTTCAGTCGAAGGAAACACACACTAACGTTCTCATATAAGTTTCAGCGTTTATAATTAGCTATACAAGGTCAACATTAAAAAAAGTTGGTATATAAATTGCAGGTTATATAATATATATTAGACATACCTTAATTAGTCATAACAATGCCATCCTTAACACATACTCTATTCCTCCAAAATCAGTGCCCAACACACACAAACACACACACACACAGACACATACACACATACAGACAGACAGACACACACACTCATACATAAATACACACACACACATACACACGCACACGCACACTCACACACACACACACGCTAGAGGTTAATTAGGAAGAACCAAAAGAAACAAACTAAAGAAGGAGGAAGGCGACAGAAGCCATGTTCGTATGTTTGAATGTTTGTCTGTCTGGGTGAGTTCATGGCATCGGGTCATTACCTAAGAAGGAAGGAAGGAAGGAAGGGTGGGAGGAGAGAGAGAGAGAGAGAGAGAGAGAGAGAGAGAGAGAGAGACGTGACTTACCTAAATATTTAGAAAGGTAAATTGCGAGACTATAATAGGCAAAGCAGGAAGAAAAACTAAATTATATATTGTGTTAATAACAACACTGAGGATGAGATCAGAATTATTCAGGAATAACGAGGAAAACAGACGAGGGAGAATAATAATGGCCTAAAAGTCACAGTAAACAGAGTATGAAGGAAATGAACGGGTAAACATGAGAGATGACAAGCTTAATGCAAAGAAATCCGATAGGAATGAGTGTGTGTGTGGGGGGGGGGGGAGGGGGGAAGACAGGTAAAATGGGTGTGTGGGGGTGTGGGGGGGTCAAGACAAAGAGAACGAGTGTGTGTGTGTGGGTGGGTGGGGGGGTGGGTCAAGACAGATAGAATGAGTGTGTGTGTGTGCGGGGGGGGGGGGTCAAGACAAAGAGAATGAGAGTGTGTGGGGGGGGGGGGTCAAGACAAATAGAATGAGTGTATGTGTGCGTGTGGGGTGGGGGTGGGGGGTTAAGACAAATAGAATGAGTGTATGTGTGCGTGTGGGGTGGGGGGGGGAGGGGTTAAGACAAATAGAATGAGTGTATGTGTGCGACAAGACAAAGATAGAGTGTAATAAAAGGTCAAACAATGCTGAATAAGGATAAAGGGTTGCTGGAAATATAGAATAATAGGAATTGCGACAGAGAGGAACAGTTCAGAAATATTGTGTATATTTTATCATATATCTCTCTGTGTGAGTCGCCTAGCATTCACTGTTATATCTGTCTATCTACATATACATCGATCTATATATCTATTATTCATACACACACACACTCACTTAAACATACACACACACACACACACCCAAGCCAAAGTTAATTAACCGTGCTGACCTCACGCTCTGTTGTCCCACATCCAACAACTCCTTAATAACATCATGACCTTCAATTACCACACTAACACCTTATTATTCTATACAATATAACACAATTATTACCTCTGAAATCTCAACATACATTTCACATTTGCACAAGCGTTAATTATCACTGAATTTAACACCAATTGGTTCCTTCAAACATAACAAGAATAAATGGCTTCCGATACATACCATAGAGTAACTTCATAATAAGCAAAGCTTCAAATTACAATTCAAATTACACCTTAAGATTTTACCACAATATGAGAAACTATATATATTTTTTGTTTCAATATCGCCATACAGTGAAACAAAAGCATTAAAGTAATTAATCTCAAAACCACATGGTAAGTTACTCTGCAATGCATCTATCTCTCTCTCTCTCTCTATCTCTCTCTCTCTCCACACACATCATATCCCCCGTTACACCCCACTTGACCGATGGTTAGGGGAAGACAGGTTGTTAAGGGGGGATGGGCTATTTATTTGATAATTTTATTTATATTTGTATTATTTTTTAGTTTCCTCCCTAGATCTCCATCAAGCTTCAGTATAGTACAGTATAATAATGATATGCTGTATTTCTATCAGTTATACAAATGAAGCTATAATACAATATTATCTATCTATCTATCTATATATCTATATATTCAGGCCCAATCGCCACTTTTCCTTTTTGTTTGGAGGGGGGGGGGGGCCGACTCAAGACAGAGCAAGAATAAGGACAACACAAAACATAACAGAAAACAATTAACACACAAAAAACAATGTACACGTTCACACACATCTAGGTCATCCAGAAGACCCAGAGACCAGGGTCACCAAGGTCCCTAGAGCACTCCCCCGACCACCCGATAGGTTTCAATCTCGGCATGCAGACATGCAGCGTAGCCGAAGCCACAACAAGCCCGCCCACCACACTTCCAGGCGCACCCTTCATATAAATCGTCTCCCCGGGCCAGGCGCCTGATGGACTATTATTTAGTCCAACTTGCGCCCGACCGCTTCCCCCAAATGACCACGTGTTCACTCATCTATTCACAAGCATTCTCCATTCATTCCTGTTTATTACCACTTCCCTTGCCTGATCTATAGTCATTCCTCTATCATCCAAAGCTTGTCTTACACAGTCTCTCCATCTCAATGGGGGTCTTCCTGCCCTTCTATCTCCCCTTGTATCTGAATCACACTTTCTCTTTGTAAGCCTTTCATCTTCCATTCGTTCAACATGACCATACCAGCTCAGCACCCTTCTGTCCACTCTGGCTGACAAATATTCCTGCTCTCTCCTACGTATCTCTTCATTCCTCAATCTGTCTCTACGAGTAACTCCACACATACTCCTCAACCAGCTCATCTCCATCACATCCAGCTTTCTTTCTTATAGATACGTTAAATGCCCGCAAACGTGAAAACACAGATACACTTATTGATACTGTTTTATTGCCCGTAAATATGTAGATACTTTATATAGTCTGTACATATGAAGCTCAACACACACGAACCCAACCACTCTGGAAACACTATCAACTGTTCCGGTGATCCCAGGTAGGTTAATTATGGATGTATGCCGCCACGTAAGTACAATGTCGTGTTTATTTCTATCACAAACACTAAATACAAACATCTAAACCGGTCAGAATGCCGTGAAAGTTTTGCTCTCTCTCTCTCTCTATTATTAAAGTTTGAAAAGGTATCTTCTTGACCAATATGGCTTTATTTGATTATACTTTAACTTTATACATTGAACAGTGCACTCTCTATTTTAGTTTATTTACCGTACGGATAATGTGCATAAATCATTAACTAAATACATACAGGATGCAAATTGGCAAAGGCAAACAATACGATATTTCTTAAGATATATCAACCAATTATATCAAGATACAAAACCTACAAATTCCTTGCATTGAATAATAATAATAAAAAAAAAGGATATATTTGTTTCTACAAACTTACTCATAAACTCGGATTAGGACTCGTATCAATATATTTTTCGTAATTTGCAAAGGATGTGAATTTTAAAAAACAAAAACAATCCATTACAGGTAAGGGGTCCATATTGGTCAATGAGTTAAAATTTTTAACAATTTCATGATACTTCAAAAATCAATCAAATCTGTCACACTAATTTAGAAATAGTAATTTGAGATCAATAACAAAACTACACAGGAACAATAGGTGTACAGTCGGGGAAGAGAGTTGTGTCGGTGTTTCTGCCTTGTGTAAACCTTGAGAATAAAAAACCTATAAACTCGAGACAACTTAAGCCGGTATCACACGAGAGCTTTTACAGTCAACATTCGATTATCAACATTTTTCTGGCAACATTTCTGGAATATTTTTTTAATGGTATCGGACACTAGACTGGCGATAGACAAATTTAGGTAACCATAATATAATAAATGTTTACCTCATAAGCTGCCAGACCAGTGTTGAGGGAAAAACCGCTCGTGTGATACCGGCTTAAGGAACCTATAAACTGGAGACAACTTACACTATCATATTATTATACTCCTATGCATACAGTGTATCAAGGGCAATAGATAAATACTAATGTAGCATGAAATCTTTATTTCCTTCATGATTCAGACATCTATAACATTCAAACATTCCAAATTAAAAAAAAAAAAATGCAGGTTACGGGAACACAGAACATGAAAAATACATTGCCGCTCTTTAACACGCGTTTTCTCGGAACCATATTTATCAAGCTTTAAAATTATATATCTCTTATTTCTTAATATAATTGATTGCAAGTGGTTTCATTTTAAAAGGGACATTTAGAGGATGAATTTGTCCTTCTAAAAGTGTGGTATGTCCGAATTCCTTCTTTTCACAGGTATTTTACTAATGCAAAAATGTGAAAAATAAGAAAAAAAGTAAAATATTCATTTGAAATATTATTTTTTATAGTAACAAATATTATTTTTTATAGTAACAAATATTTATAAGATAATGATCTTTTTCATTAGCTTTAGCATTAAGCAGCAAAATTTGAGGTGTGTCGGTATAATGGTAGTCGCAATATTAAACCTTGAAAATATACAAAATTTAGCATAAATTAAGCAAAAAAAAATGTAAATGTTTTTTTGTTTGCACATATCAATATGAAACTCATTGTGAGAAGTTCCTATAGTGCTCTGCATAAGCAGTGCAAGTTTCAATACAATACATTAATATGTACAGTATTATTATGTTCTTGACCAAAAAGGTAGCTTGTGCCCAAAGCAAGGTTCTGAAGCCCCTGGGAAATAGTAACTCATAACATTGCTTTATTTGGGTTAGATACAGGTTCAAGTGGGTGTGCAACTATTAATGCTCACGACATTACTCTTATAATTACAATGCATGTATCTGTTGTTCTCTATCAACGATTACTGGTTCACTATTCACATGGTTTAACCCTTTATGTACCAGTGACGGCTGTTGTATTTTAATCTAGCTATATTTAGACAATGTTGTGCAGTTTAAGAAGGATCTGTGGTTGTAAATTTGTCAAAAGAAATATTGCGAAGCATTTTAATTGCTAGAGACCCTTTTTAAACTGATCAAAATAGTTTAATAGTAGCCAGAATAAAGTTTAAAGAACGTCACCTGTATAGAACGGGTTAATAATAGGCGAAACTGAAAGATCTTTATTCCCAGACCGTACACTGATAACATAAAGGTAATTTCTATATATCGACAATATGTACTAAATGTTGCTCTACCGCCTGCAGTGCTGCCCGACTCGTCTTCGCGTCTCTCCAAGTACCCGTCCAGCAAGTGGGAAGAACCCGACACGGTCTTCGGCGGTCCTTCCGACAGGAAACCCTACTCCAAGGTAGAGACAGGTTCCTCCTTCTTCTCCACCTATGGGTACACCAACCGAAAGAAGGACTATGTGGCAGAGAAGGTGCGTGACTATTACTACTTCGGCGGGGACAGCGACGGTAAGGTGCGTCGGCCGCGGCGTACCACACACTACTACAACACCTCTATCTCTCTCACTCATAAATATACGCATGGATTGTTGATTGTGGAGGGTGGTTATGGAGTTTAGATCGTCCTTGGTTGTTCTTAGATTTGTTTATTCCTTTCCCCTTCTTCTTCTTCTTCCTTGTTAACACTTGGTAACTGGTTAAGGGAGCCCACCTCGCTTGTTTTCTCTTTCTCTCCCTCTCTCTTTGGCTTGTATCCATTCGGCCCCATTCAGCCTACTGTGTTAAGACATTTACCCCCTTCCAGGTGTCAATATTTTCCTGGCGATCGGTAGCAAGCCAGCATATATATTTTTTTGTTTTGACAGCAAGCTAAATTTGTACATTTTTCGATAGAACAATGTCTCCGGCGAAGCCGGATTTCTCCATACAATGCTGGCTAGCTATCGCTTGTCAGGAAGAAATCGACACCTGGATGGGGATAAACGTCTTAATACAGTTGATTGAATGGGGCCGAATGGATACAAACCAGAGAAAGAGAGAAAAGGAAAGAAAGTTAAAAAAAAAACGGTGACCCCCCTTAATATTAGACATCTTCTTTATAACGCTTAGTCAATATCTCTCCGCAAATATTTTTCTCCCTGAGACGTCTTCTTCGATTTTGGAAGTTCGTTTAAAAGGGTATTATTTTTATTATCTTTCGGAGACTTTCTATTTTCATTCTTAGGGTGTGGTATCTAAATATTTCTGCCTCAATGTGCAGTATGCCTTCTCTAAAGAGACATAATCTATCCATGCTTTGGTCTTTTTAATGTCAGGCTTAAGGGGAGTAACCTGCTTTTTTCTCTGTCTTGGTTGTGTCCATTCGGTCACATTTAGCCTACTATTTTAAGACATTTATCGCCATCCAGGTGTCGATTTTTTCTTATAGCAAGCCAGCATTTTATGGAGTAGTCCGGCTTCGCCGGAAATATTTATCTATCGAAAAATTTACAAATTTAGCCAGCTGTCTAACTTATTATCCACAATATGGTGGCTTGCTATCGCTTGCCAGGTATAAATCGACACTTGGATGGGGATAAACGTCTAAAAACAGTAGGCTTAATGAGGCCGAAGGGATACAATCCAGAGAGATAAAAATAGCAGGTCACCCCCCTTAAGGTTTTGCGGTTGTCGAGGTCTGTGGTTTACAAGTGTTGTGGTTGTCAGGTATCAGGGTTAGGGAGGTTCGAGGTTCGAGTATTTTTAGGCCACAATCTTCGGTCTCAGGTAATATTGCTGAAGTCTTAAAATCGAAGGAAGAGGATTGTGTCTTTCCTTCAGATAAAGAACTTGTAGCAATTGAATTGGGTTACGAATAGTGTACTGAATATCACTTATTATCTCTATAAGTAATATTGACTTCCAATGTTTATGCATGGTGATCCCCATCCTTAAGTTTTAGGATTTCAGTTTGTAGCTCACATAGCAAAAAATCGTAGATAGTTATAAAACAAACATGAATACAAAACAAAATATAAAAGCATATAATATATGCTGAAAAATATATTATATTGTTCAGCTTTCAGCAAATACAAATTACATGATACAGGACACTGATCATTGGTAATAGCACGGCACCTAGTGCACTGCAAAACATAGATCAGGGAAAAGCATACCATACATGTATATATTTCTTGATAGACGCTAGACTTCCTTGGGGCTGAGGGAAACAAATTAAGATCCATACATGTTTATCACTATGTGCAGCCATATGTGGGCAATTTTGCTTTTAAAGCAAGGTAGGCGCTGTAATTCATAAACTTTCAGAACTGTATGTTCATTAGACAATAACGAACACACACACACACATAATATGTATAGTACACAACCCACACATGTTTGCCAGGTGTTCGAAACTTAGGTATCATCAGTATTATATGATTCTGCAAGTCGGCATGGGCTCCGAGGAATAGGTAACATCTTAATTATCTGGTAAGACTTTCAAGGGTACAGTGATTCCGGTACATAATGTCCTGGTTCTGGCAGTGTGGCTCGGTAGTTCTGTACGCCATTACGACCACTCGGGGGAAAGTTCACCATATACTGTACTTCCAATAATGTTGGTAAATGTTTTGTATATGTGTTGTAGTAATAATTTCATTATCATTAATACTACAATTCCTCAAAAGTTACCTTAGTAATCCGTTTGAATTTTGCTATATTCTATACATGAATCTGTCAAAAAGTAATGTCCTCTTCAAACATATGATAAATATAATACCTAGAAAAAATTGCTCAATGAACTGATAGTATAATCCTGTCTGATCAATATTAATCAATTGTCCAATCACTTATGGAACAGCAGCATTTGGTAATCATAAATATTTGGTAATAAGATGAATTGGAACACGTTAAAGTAGGCTAAATCTATATTATATAACTATGGCTATAATTGAATCAGGCCCCCCGGGTGGTCTGGTATGGAGGAGGATTGGTGAGGTCGATATTTATGGCTCTGTAGTGACCCCTGATCTATGCCACAACTGGATGGGATACCTCAACACTATATCTTAAGAGAGGAGAACGATGGGCGGTGCTTAGTTTGCTGCCCTTACATGTTGACCAAATATGTGAGGTTACAAACTTTAAGAAGGAAATCATACATCACAGTTATGGGATAATTTCAATTCAATTAAATTCAAAAAAAGTGTATTGTCACAAAGTACAGCATAGTTACATTCCACATAGATTCCATTTCAAATACTTACACTTTCTCCCAATTATGTCAGTCAGTGCTACATATCAGAGAGTGCAAAAGATAATGTTTACATTTTTTCTCAGCTGGCAAACTAAATAATATGTTAATTGCTTGGATTGATTTAATTAGTTAGGTTTATTTGTGTAAATTAATTTGTGATTGGTGAAAACAAAATATGAATACAAGCTAAAATGTGTAGCCCATCCAGATGTAAACAAGATCAGTGGTATCTATCTCGGTGTGTTTTGTTCTAGTCTCTCAGTCTCTCCAGCTTCCTGATCTCTAACCAGGGTACGTTCCTTAAAGTGTTTCTTCACTCTAGTTTTAAGGTTTTTTAAGGCTTCTACTACTTTAAACCTTTGGCAAAATTACCATATCTATGGTGTGATATAGCCTATATTGTAGTATATAATTACCATATCTATGGTGTGATATAGCCTATATTGTACTATATAATTCGCGATTCATAAATAAGCAATGAATGAAAAGCTTTAAGGGGGCCCACCTAGTTTTTTTTTTTCCCTCTTTATTTGGCTTGTATCCATTCGGCTCCATTCAGCCTACTGTTTTAATACGTTTACCCCCATCCAGGTGTCAATATTTTTCTGGGGAGCGGTAGCGAGCCAGCGTATATATATTTTTGTTATGACAGCAAGCTAAATTTGTACATTTTTCGTTAGAAAAATTTCTCCGGCGAAGCCGGATTTCTCCATACAATGCTGGCTTGCTATCGCTCGCCAGGAAGAAATCGACACCTGGATGGGGATAAACGTCTTAAAACAGTTGGCTGAATGGGGCCGAATGGATACAAGCCAGAAAAAGAGAGAAAAGGAGAAAAGGAGAAAAACCCAGGTGACCCCTCTTAACATTAACTAATAACTAAATTTACAACCAAATGTTCTTATATCCATGAATCTCCAAAGGTAAGATTATCTAAAATTGCCATTAATCCCTTCAGCACGATGAAGTAAGTGTTATCATATTGTGGTTACCGTTAGACGATTCTCTTTAGGTTATAATCTATCTCGAGGACTCAAAAGGGTAAATATGATCTCAATAATCCCTCTGAATAACATCGATGCTTTATATACTGCATAAAATCGTCTCAATAATTCCTCTGAATAACATCGATGCTTTATATACTGCATAAAATCGTCTCAATAATCCCTCTGAATAACATCGATGCTTTAAAATACTGCATAAAATCGTCTCAATAATCCCTCTGAATAACATCGATGCTTTATAAACTGCATAAAATCGTCTCAATAATCCCTCTGAATAACATCGATGCTTTATAAACTGCATAAAATCGTCTAACTACAGCCATAATTAAAGGTATAATATCATTATCATCGTGGTGAAGGGGTTAACCTTAGCTCTGATGGTAAACAATATGCTTAGCTATATTTATATCCCCACCTTTAAGCCGGTATCACAAGAGAGATTTTATAGTCAACATTCAATGATCAACATTTTTCTGGCAACATTTCTGGATTATTTTGCACTGGTATCGGAAACTAGACTAATGATAGATGAATTTTGGTAACAGACAAATATTAAATGTTTACCTCATAAGCTGCTAGACCTGTGTTGAGGATAAATGTTGAGTGAAAAAGCGCTCGTGTGATACCGGCTTTAGAATGCAAGTGATAAGTATCCGCCGGTTTTCAATATCTACAAAATATGCTTATTATTTTTTTGTTTTGTTTTATAGGACCATTTAGGGGGTAGAACTGTCGATTATGATGATGTAACTGTTTAGCATCTATTGTTGTTGAAAGACTATCATGCAGTTGTTAAGGGGAGATGGGTCGTTTTATATCTAGATCCCCTTCACTCTCATGTTTAGCCCCATTCGTTTTCAGATTTTAAGATGTTTGCTCCATTAGTTTTTCGATTTTAAGGCCTTCCGCCCCATTTCCCTGTCAATATTTAGACCTTTCGTGCTATTTAGGTGTCGATTTTTTTCCTGGCGAACGATAGTGACCCTGTAATTTTTGAAGAACCGGCGTTCGGCCGGGACATTTTTCTACCGAAAAATTTACAAATTAATCAAGAAGGGGAATCTAATGGATTTTTTTTTTTTTTTTTTTCAATGGAGGCCTAGGGAGGAAACTAGAAAACTAGTAAATACATGAAAAACATCGACCCAAAAGTGAACCATCCCCCCATAAGATCTGTGTATACAGTTGTTGAATACAGTTATGTTGTTGATGGGTGATTACCAAAACAGATGCTGTACTCCACCGCCAATTACCGCCCCACCTACCACTCTGTAGCCCGCAGCACGGTAAGCCAATCCCCAATTCCACCATAGATAAATAATTTTGTCCACAGGTTATCCATTATGCATTAATACCAGTCATATTAATCATATGATATTGTAAAAAGTATGTGTTCAAATCTAACAAAAAAATGCAGACATAATTAGTGTAGGAACTCGTGTCGGAAGATGTTCACTCTATTATTGGCTAACATTAAACCCTTTTACTCAGTTTGGAAAGCTCTCTAGGATTTAAAAAGTTATAAATTATATCGAATAACCCTTTGACTCCCACAGATCTTTCCGAAACTTATCAAAATTGGATAATGATAGCCAGAATATAATGAAGAGACATGTCCTCGTATCCTGAAGAAGCTATACCCTGTTCCAAATAGGTACGCCAGAAAGCGTAAACCCTAACCTCTGTGACTCAAAAAGGGCTAGAGCAAGTGGGCTGTAATTTTGCAAGCCTATTCCCTGGCTAACCCTTCCCAAATGGTAGACATATTAGCTCGATTACTCTAGTCGTTTGTAAGTTATAGAGGTTAATGTTCAAGAGTTTTGGTCTACTTATTTGGAACAGGGCATAGTACTTACCAAGAATCGAACTGGACGAGGTAATGGAGATCGATTTAGTAATGAACTCGTATAATCGAGCACGTTGAGAATCCCCTGCATTATTCATCCGCGTATCGCGTATCGGGTTATGATTAAGAAAATGTCCGTAAATCAATCGAACTATGGTGTCCTCTTTTCGTTATTCGTGTAGGTCGTGTGATCGTCGTGTATGTCGTGTGTCTAGAGAAAAGTAGACCTAACCTAGAAAACATAACCCTTTCACACAACCAAAATTATCTTGAATATGTAAACGAATTGATACAAATAATAATATATACCGGTAATGTTTTATACTCCCAGCCGGACTCGAACCACCGAGGCTGGGAGTATAAACATTTACTAGCTCACGTGTATTTGTGAGATATACTTGAAGAATGTATAAGCATAGCCAAAAACAAAAATATATATATATATATATATAACCTCGTAAGTAAATTTATACCAACACTAATAATAAAAAACTAATCTAAGATCAATAAATACCCGCCCTAAATGTTTAAGAACACTAATATTAAATAAACTGTGTTCAAAATCCATATAATCTTGTCTTAAAAACTATCCAAGAGTCACACCTGAAGCTTTCACATCTATGCATTATTTTTGGTTGCGTATTATAGTTAACTTAACTTACTGAGTATCACAGTTTGCTTTATTACAACTTTTCTAATCATGCACAGTTTCCTTCAGTAATTCACTTCCATTATATTTCGAACAAGATAAATTTCATCAAGAGTTAGAAAGTCATTGAAGTAGGATTATCTTATAAACTGTGTTGCGATACTCCAATCAAACTTAATCAGCTTCGAATGCATTTATCATGAAATCAGGTTAGTTAAAAAAAACATTATTGAAATGGAAGTATTACGTTGATTTAAATATACCTAACTTTAAAAAATCAACACTTGTATATAGATTCTATCATGTATTGTATCAATAAAACAATATATTATTTATGGCATATATTTTTACGGCCATAGCATTCAGCTTAAACAGTTTATATAAATTGCGATATTTTTTTGGAATATATAGTTGTGCAATAAGCAAAGTAAAGCAAACTGGGCTATTGGAGTGCTTTCTTATCCACACAAGACACCTGCCCACTAACGAAGTCTAATATCTAATAGCTGCTGCTTATATACACCTTACACCGGGGGATAAAGTAATTTGTATTTAGATTTTGTATATCTATGCTTTTATTTATTATTAGCTTGTTTAGTAGAAATACTGTATGCATATGTTTTGTTTTAGAGTAGAATGGCTAATAGTTCATTCTAAAAAGGCTTTTATAATATAAGAATAATGTTATTTTCCAACTTTATACTTTAAAAAGTCGTATTTTTTTGTCTTGCTTTATTCCATTCGTTATTTCAGCAGAATAGCAAAGTAAGACTCAAAAGTTGGATATATTTGATTATTGTTATTATTCAAATCCTCTTATTATGCTATCTTTGACTTCCTTCATATTCTTGTTTTACTTTTAGAAGACTTTATTTGGCTTATTAGTTTAACATGTATTATTTCCTCTTATGTCCCCCATCAGGTTAAAACACAGCAGGACTGACTTACCTTTCTCGCTACACAGAAAGCAGTAATTTGTCAAGCATTGACAATCTATTGTCTAACTGACTAATTTATGTTACTTTAGTCAAAAGATCCTGACTAATAATAAATCACAAATAACTAATTGCAGTATACAGCATTATTGAAATTAGTAAGGTATTAGTTGGTAACTAGAAAATTATTCTGAGGTCTGAATGAAGTTTGACTACTGTACATATCAAGATTAAACACTAAAATAATGTTGTCAGTCACGAGGTTCTGACCATATATATTATCTTAACTCAGCATGACCAAATGTGGGTCTGGTCATCATCAAAATATATCAACCATTTGTTAGAAAATAATCCATTTTCCTGGAGATTAGATTAAGTTTAAATGTATCTGATTAAATTTATCTAGTCACGACCAAGATACCAAAGAACTTAAGCTTACAAAAAATGCTGGACCAATTTTTGTTTTCTGTGTATATCCTTGATAAATACAGTTGCATAGTGGGAGAGAATTTTGTTAACTTTATTTGCCAGTTCTCCGTGTTGCTTAAGTTATCTCATCGTATCATGTTGCACATTAATTTGGATGCCTATTTCTGGAAACTGTGTTCCTTTTCGTATTGCATTTATATATGATTGCTTCTTAATGAGATATTAATTCAATACAAAAATTATCTCAATATGGAACACACAAAAACTGATACCTACACTCAAAAGATTTGCAAAGCAATTCGACTTCTTTAGTCATGACTCCCTAACACATTTGTGATACATATCATAAGTATAATTCGAATAAATTCTATATTATGAATACATTTTTAAATGTGTTCAGTTTCAAGCCCTTTCAATGTGTGCCATTGAATTGCAATCTATGTGTTTTTGCACATATAATTTACAGTGAAACTGGCGATCAAAGTCATAAGAACACATAAAGCAAAGATTGCTTTAATAATTATGATGGACAGCAACATAGAAGTTACTACAGGCATATGGTTAGCCAAATTCACGCCCATAACACTGGTTCCAATAACAACTTACTTATTCAACTTCTGCAGAACTATTTCTTTAACGCAAACATTCAGCACATTAAATATATACATATATGTTTTGAAATATATACTTATTACATATTTACATATTTGAAAATATAATATATATATATATATATATATATATATATATATATATATTAAACATTTTGTTTTTTATTAGGATAAACGAAACATTTAATGTTGTATGCAGAAATAATATAAACATCGCATTATTACCACCTTATTCATTTATAACAATACACGTCATACAGTACAGTATATTCAATTATTACCACCTTATTCATTTATAACAATACACGTCAATTATACAGTACAGTATATTCAATTATTTTCGTCCTGAAAAAGAATATATACTATTTCGAGTATATTTATTTCAGTAGTTCTGAAAATTTATGTAATAATTTACCAAAATATATTATAACATTCTACAGTATATTGCTACGTAAATCCTCCCCTACAACATGATTGCCCAAAAGCAGATAATATACTTGTTAAATATATTCAAATCATCAATGAACAATAAATACAAATATTTCTTTGAGTTCTATTCTACAAAGAAATTGGCCTTTTCGACCAAATTTGCCAAACTATTATTTAAAGTACAGGATAACTACCAATTTATCATACACGCAGATATTTGCTACGTTAGAAATTTCCATTTCCCTGAACATCTACCAAATACTTCTTTGCCATATCTGTCTTCTTCAGTACTTCTAATAGGGTTCTCCATGCTAGCGGAATGTTTGTCCAAACCATTTGGCTGAAGGCTAGAATTGAGAAAAATAGCACATCAAGATCATTTAAAATCATTTAAATGATCACAGTCCTCCTTAACCCATACAATCCCAGTGACGGCTGCTACCCGTCTGTAGATAAATCACTCCCCAGTCCCTGAGACGGCTGCAAGCCGTCAGTAATATACGGTCCTTGTAACTGCTAGTATCAGGCCATGGTTAGTACCATAACTGTTCTAAGGAATTGGCACCACTTCTTAGGTTGGCTGCATTCTTCCACAGGCTGGCTGGGTCAGTGTTTCAACAACCTTTGAGGTGGGAGGTTGTTATATCTTGCCTCTGAAGCCATTTTGGCCACATTGCTTGGTACTGAGGGGTACATTTATGGTAGTACCCTATAGTACAGTAGGGGATAATTCCTACTGTTCTACCAGACGATTTTGGATGGTCTTGATAGGTTCAGTAATGATTATTGATGGCTTCAATACACGAGTGCTTAGTTTAAATCCATTTATAAATTATTCATGCACAATGTCCGCTAATGTGAAATCCCCTATTAAACCATTTGTTCACAAGTTATTAATCACTCTAACTCCGCAAAACAAAATAATAATAATAATAATAATAAATTAAAACAAAAACAAGGATACCAACTTTATATAAACCATTTTTGTATACTGGTTATTCTGATTTCACAAGACAATCACCACTCCTCAGCAAAGACTCCTACAGTTCCAAACAATATAAAATCCCTTGTAATTGTACTGCCCCTATTAATCCCCCCTCCCCACCCCAGGACGGCCGCGGGGTGCGCTTCGATGGGAGCGCTAAGAAGGTGAGGAGGGCGGAGTCTCCCAGAGGCCACGGTTTTACGCGATTCTCTATAGCACGGAGTTGATCTTATTTTGTCTTTTAAGACTACCACCAGAGCGTTTATTTTTTTATTTTTTTTAATCAAAAGGATATAGCCGCGTGAATTGGTTGAGTGTTTGACGAGATTATTCATAGTGGTTTTGATTAAATACAAATACTAGTAATCATATTTAGTAAATCATAGATGAAAGAAAAATAGGAAAATATAGAAAATGTTATAGTAGTTTGGTAAAGAATGCTACGCATGCGCAATGTAGAGAAAAGTTACCAAGTTTTGATAACGAAGGTCACAATGACTGGTGAAGCTTCATGCCAATAATATTAAACTCATAACTTTATTAAGGGGGCCCACCTCGCTTTTTTCTCTTTCTCTCTCTCTCTCTTTGGCATGTAGCTATTCGGTCCTATTCAGCCTACTGTGTTAAGACACTTACCCCCATCCAGGTGTCAATATTTTCCTGGCAAGCGGTAGCGAGCCAGCATATATATATTTTTGTTTTGATAGCAAGCTAAATTTGTAAATTTTTCGATAGAAAAATGTCTCCGGAGAAGCCGAATTTCTCCATACAACAAATCGCCACCTGGATGGGGATAACCGTCTTAAAACAGTTGGCTGAATGGGGCCGAATAGATACAAACCAGGGAGAGAGAGAAAAGGATAAAAAGATAAAAAAAAGCCGGTCACCCCATGATATAAAAAAGCTGGTGACCCCCCCTTAAACTCATAACTTTATTAAGTCATCCTGCTGATGTTAAATTGTGATTATTTACATAATGAGAAATCTACATGTAATAATTATTAGATAATAATAATCAGTATGCTATGAATATTTGCATGATGAAAATATATTGATGGCAGGCAGCATCCAGATGTCAGAGTGGTCATATGATTTTGAAATAGGTGGATTATTCTAAAGGACCGCATGAACAATAAGAAAAGTACTTTATTCAGACTTGACGTATTGCCTTGAATGACTATTGCTATTATTGTTATAAATTATGATAGCACATTGTATGGAAAACAATTATATAAGCACAAAAATTATATATACAAACACACAAGACCCTTATATTTTGGGTAGAAGTAGAACATTGATAAAGCTTGTATTATAGCAGAAATGGGGACAGGGTTGTACTTTGGCAAGTAGTTTTGCCACCCCATGACAGGTAAGTGATGGTGACCCGCTTGCTTCAGACCCTTCCCCAATAGTGTAGCTTTGCTATAGTATGAGTGTTGACTGACTGAGAGATGACTGAAGGGACTGTTGGGATTACTGACTGACAACCACGCCGGACACGTGACCAGCTGACAAGACGCCCTGCGCCAGACTGAGGCTGACAGGTGTGTCGTCCACAGGCCATCACTGACGGCACCACCGAGGAGACCAGCGAGGAAAAGAAGGAACGCAGGAAGAAGAAGAAGTCAAAGGAGCGTGAGCTGACAGCTGAAACTGCTTCCAGCTTAGAGGCTTCCTCATCTGCTGCCCCAGCTGCTTACGTGTCCGCCTCTGAAGTGGACGCAGTGTCAGTTGTCAGTGAGGGTGACGCCCTCGACGACGAGAAGGAACGCAAGAAACTGGAGAAGAAGAAGAGGAAGGCTGAGCGTGAAGCCGCTGCTAAGGCAGCCATGGAGGCCGAACTGGCCGCCCTGGCTGCTGCTGAGGCAGAACTTGCTTGTCTCGAGCAAGAGAGCAGTAAGGCTGATGGAGCTGCTCCAGAAGCTGCGTCTGAGGCTGCCCCTGCTGAGGTCGCCGATGAGGTGAAAAGTGAGTCCGCTGCTGAAAAATGTGAGTCATCGGGCGAGGCTGTGACTGAGGGTGTGTGTGTGACGCCTGACCCCGCCCCCCCTACCCCCCTCCAAACCCCCCCACAGGTCCCTCCCCAGGTACTTGAAGAGCCCAAGGCTGTAGAGCCACTCCAGGAGCCCCAGCCAGAGCCACCAGTAGAGGAACCTGTTGTGGAACCACCAGTAGAAGAACCTACGGTGGAGCCACAAGCAGAGGAGCTTCTAATTGATGAGCCTCCTCCTCTGAAGGATACTCGAGTGGAGCTTGAAGTGGAGAAACCACAAGTGGAACCTACATTGGAGGAAGCCCCAGTGGTGGAGCCTCCAGTGGAAGAACCTAATGTAGAACAACTGCAAGTAACAGAACCAGAACCAGGAGTGTTTTTGACTGAGCTTAAAGTGGAACCACCACTGGAAGAGCCTGAAACTCCAATTGAAGCTCCAATTGAGAAGCCTGCAGTGGAGGAGGTTCCAGTACAGCCTCCAGTGGAGGAAGCCCTGGTTGAAGAACCTGTAGTGGCACCTCCAGTGGAGGCTGAGGTGGTGGTTGAGGCTGAGGTGGAAGACGAGAGCCCAGTGTGGCAGCCACGGGCAACACAACATACAGCCCTGGATGATGACGAGCCAGGGTGGTTGGACGAATGGGCGGGGGAGGAGCAGCAGGAGGAGGCTGTGGGGTCAACCAAGTTAGGTTAGTGGCTCTCCAACCACAGCCGCCACTCACCACCGCTCTGCATCACCTCGCCGCAACGACGTCTTTATTTCTTTTTTCTCTCTCCATTTATTTTCTGTTCCCCTCCCTTCCCGCCCTGAGCTCCGGGCATGATGCGGTACCGTCCCTGCCACCGCCTCATGCCTTCCCTGCCTCACTCACTGGATAATTTACCACACCACTACTTGTTTTGTTCAATGAAGAAAGCCACAATGTGAATCTCATAATTCTCATTACGGTATATCTTAAAATGTGGTGGAAGAAAGTTATTTAGTGAGTGGGCATGTCTGCATGACCATCCCAGTGTCATTGTATAGTGCCGTAGTCTCTGTTATGTGCGTCCTCTACTATATACTATACTCGCTTCTTATACACAACTTTACTCTCATTATGCATGAGATTTTTGTTTGATGTGACAATATTCTCCTTTTTCATCATACAGGAACATGCACACTGGCAATGCCACACAGTACTGCACAACAATATGCGATTGTGATCCGATTCTGAAAATAGCTCTGGTGGTTATAGACGTAATAGCTATAAATGAAAATAATTATTTACAATAATTATGTACTCCTACTGAAACGCATGATATATGAAACAATAACTAAAATTATATTCATTACTGATATATCTCTAACCCATGAACAAATTTGCCGAAAAGGAAATGAAGGCTTCTATTAATTCTGATAGGGTTTGAGAAATAAAACGATTGAATGTTTCCGCTATAATCAGTCGAAACGAAACAATATATGAGAAGAAAATTCACAGTCCCGTGACTACTTGAAAGACAAATTATACCCACATGACGAAAAAAAGGCTATATTGTAAGGACACAACAGTTTCGACTCTGTAGTTCACTTGAGCCTCTCAGGTGTCCGGAAGAGGACTCCAGAGAAATTTGAAATTGTCGTGTCCTTCCAATAAACCCAAAACCGTATTTAAAACTTTATCCTTATTTCCTTAGCTGCTCAAAGATGATTTGGGCAATGCAATTTGTTTATAAAAAGCATCTCGCTGTCAAACTTTATAGAAAACAGTATTTTAATCCTTTGACTTCGAGAGTTTCTTCGTAGGATGAATAAAATCATCTGGAGGCGATTGTTTAAAAAAAAAAATAAAGTAACAAAATAGCAAAACATTACATAATATCTGAGGAAAATGGAAAACTAGAAGCATACCGAATTCGTCAAGACATTTATAATGCGCCATACCTGCCGACATTTCAATATATCTAGAATACCTATTCATATATATTATTGACAAATATTTAAGTATTCGCTTTACCTCCAATATCGATACCAAAATATACTTACGGACCAATATTCAATATTATTGAAAATAAAAGTTATAGGAATAGTTTACGTAAATCCCGGTGGTATCATATACAGTAGGGATATTCACATGCCATTCACAGAATTCTAGATGAACTGTAATGTATTCAGAAAATGATCCCCATGATAATAAAAGGTAGAAGGAAACATGTAGATAAATTTACCACCCTGTTGTCATCCAGATAAACTTCAGCCCTCCACAGATCTTTCTCAGGTTCGATAAACTCGCAATATAGACAAATTAAGGGGGAAGTTTTTAGTTTGCTCCCTAAACTTCCATTAAGCTAAACAATTATAATAATAAAATATCCTCAAGACACCCCTTCGACATAAATTAGTACATTTTACGGTATAATTGTGTCCCGCCAGAAGGCTGGTTCCTCCCAATTTGCAGGCACGCTTTCGCCTGCCAGGAAATCATCGACACATAAATGTCACGAAATATTTTTAAATTGACAAAGAAATGGACCGAAAAGTCATAAAATCGCCAAACTAACGAGGCGAACGTCTTGAAATCTCAAAACTAATACAGTAGGGTTAAACATGACGGAGAAGGGGTTCAAGAAGAAAAAACTCAAGTGAAAACCACCCCTTTGTTATAACAATAAACTCCTCGTCGTTTTGAAAGAATTAGAGGCACGGTTTACCTCAGCCTCAGACGACATAGCCACCCAAATATTATAATAATATTGATTTGTGACGTCGCTTGGAAATACCTCAATATGCAAGGCGCCCCACGGGTGTTCTTCACTGCATGGAGAGAAGGTTTCAAGTCAAAAAGCCACACTCCGAAACGGCCACAACGATAACAGTCACACCAAATCGGCTAAAAACGAAAACTAGAAGTTTTTTTTTTCTACTCCCGAAAAATAGAAGTTTTAATTTGTTTTATTGTTATTTTTTGTATTATTATTATTATTATTATTATTATTATTATTATTTATTTATTTATTTTTTATTATTTTGTCTACTCCCATTACCTAACTTTACGGCACCTACCATGATGTAACCTAGTTTAATCCATGGAATGTTTATTATTGCGGCCATTTTGATCTGTGGCAGTTTTGTTTGTGGCCATTTCGGAGCGAGGCTGTTTTGACCTGCTTCCAAAGAGAACATTGTGATAGATGCTCACCCTTGGTTCTGCTTTAATAGAATTTGCTTGCCCTTCCCCCTTTTAATTTTACGACATAATAATAATAACTATTATACCTACGAGCATTTATAATAATTATTATTATTCATTATAATATTGTATAATACTTATATATATTTTCATGTGTTTAGGTCGCACCCATTTATTTATTGTAAGCTAATGTTTGCAATCCTAATATATATTTTCAGTTAGAATTGTCCCAATTTTCTCTAAATCTATGACCTGATAATTTTTACAACAGGGTGATATCTGAAGTTAGTGACACCCTAACACCACCGACCACTCGTGAGATCCCATACCACTAACTAGTACGGTATTAGGACGCATTTGTCCACTTCATTGTAACTGACATTATGACGACTTTATTGAGCTTTGGAAGGCATTCGAGCATTCTAAGGGGTATTATCCATTTCATTTATCCACCGGTCTCCCACAGATCCTTTTTAAACTTAATAAAGCCATATAATAATAGCCAGAATACAATGATAGAATGCGTCATGCTATATTCGAAGAAGTTTGGAATCATTTTAATCCCCCCCCCCCCCCACCACCACCATACTTCCTTGTAGCTCGTCAACTTTATTAAGCAAACAAAAGGTGGGTTTCTTGTTGGGGATTAAGTTCCTTGTTTGCGCATTCCTGCCATCACAAATAACAATTAAGGTATGCTTAGTAAAATTGAACTCTGAATACCAAAAGATAATGGATATTAATTTAACTTCTAAATCGAATTATATATATATACACACACACACTATGTGAGAACTTAATACAAAATCCTTCATTGCAATGTAGGCCTAATATTTTGCGTGAAAAGGTTTTCTCATTTACTGTATGTACTTAGTCCAGTTAAATTTCTTGTGGATCCCGCAAGGGCTGCTCTCGTCCAGTGTGATTATCATGGTTAATATTTTTAAGATTATTAATATTACTGAATTCCATTAGTTAGAGCTCAATTATTTTGAAGATTAGTATGTATCTGTACATGTGGGATCCATTATTAAGTTAATTATAATCAGATTCCTCGACATTAACATTAACCCTGAAAGGGATACCTAAAAATATTTCAAACATGAAAGTATGTTTTACATTACGAGAAACAACACACGCTTATAAAGCAGAAAATCTTAAAGCCAGTGTTAAAATCGCTGCATTTTCTATTGAGTTCTGGCCACCAGAGAAAACGGACACCAAACTCCCATACAAGAACTTCTTCATATACGATTATAGATCTCACATTTAGCAAGATAATATTAGAACAACTTGCTAAGCATATCTAAATACACTGACAAAACCATATTAACCAGCTTTAAAAAAAGTTTCTTTTATGTGTTTTAGCTTAACTTTGCCATTTTTCTTTTTTGTTCGGCCATAAAATGAGCAAAACTAAACCAATTTTCATGTGGGTTTTTTTCCTTTTTGCTTCCGTTGTAGCCGAGTAGGACAACTTAGATGTATAAACTCACCTCTCCCGCACCTCTTATCTCTGGGTATGTATTATTTACTCGTTATCGTATTGATTTCGTCTTATGATTCTTTATCTCTAGTTTCTTATTATGTATTTTCTCGACCCCCTGTATTGATCGTAATCTCCTTTAATTTCTCTGCTCGTATTACTTCCCCCTTATATTATATTATGTATTGCTAGTTTTCAGTTGTGTATTATTTGTCTTCTTATAATAACTATATCTCTATTTTGTATGTACAGTCGCGCTCATAAATTGTGGCACTCTACCGAAGCTCCATCTTTCGCTTCATCCCTCTATGCCATATTTGAGAGAAGCTTCCATATTCAAGCTTCGATCATATATACTAAAAAGGTCCAATAGGCCTTCTGCAGATTTCCATTTAACTTAACCCCTTCTGTACCGGCGACGTCTTTTTCAGTATATTATAGCTATATTTAGACGGTTTTGTGCAGTTTAAGAAGGATCTGTGGTAGTAAATATGGTTAAGCGAGATAGTTCGAAGCCTGTTAATTACTGGAGGTCCTTTTTAGACAGAACAAAATCGTCTAATAGTAGCCAGAATAAAGTAAAACAGACGTCGCCGGTACAGAAGGGGTTAATATTATGTCAAGGCATTGGGGGAAGGGGGGAGAGGGGGAGATTTATGGTTGAAATGTAGAACTGTGTCACGACTTATGTGCCTGACTCTACAACCACTCCTGTCTAACTTAACTCGTCAATCTTATCTTTATCGGGTTATTTTCACTTATCATATAATTTATCCTTATCTTGAAATATATGTTCGTGTTCTCAATGGCAATGAATGGTTACATAAAAATAATATTGATTGAAATGAAAATTACTATTACAGCAAGCGTAGTGTTCAGTATATCACATAGAAAGTATATATTATCTATATTTAAATAATGTTCACAACTAAGTGTATATCAACAGGTAAGCTCTCTCTCTCAAATATATATATATATATATATATATATATATATATATATATATATATATATATATATATATATATATATATATATATATATATAACTCTTAATATATAAACACAACATGTAATCATTTGGACGGTAACACTCGTTGCATAGTGTCAAAATTATGAGTATATATATTGAAAATCACTTTTGTGCATCCATCCATTGCAATTAGAACCGAAGAAGTATATTGATTAATTATGTTAATTTTATAATATTTTGCATTCAATTTCTTATGTTTACTTGTTCTTGAATGACTTAAGTTTATTTCCACTATAATTTGTATTCCCTGTCCTGGTGGTTTCATAATCTATTACAAAATATCCTATGTTTTCCTGTTATTATTTACTTGATTTTTCTGTTATTTCAATATATTTACATTATGCATACCATTTCCACAGTTCACTACCATCTGCTCCTTACACATCTTCACTTTCCTATCATGTTCAGTCGGCCTAATAAGTCATGTCTCGGCACCAATTATGTTTTGATCAATAGTTGGTATCGGCAATATTTACACATGATTTCTTCTATTTGAGTGAGATATATAAAGATGTTCCTATCTTTACTCACCCTATTCAACATCTGACAGACATTAATACAGCACAGAGCGAGCCAAACGTAAAGACAGCTGAGGCATGACTAATTAGCGCCACCGTACTCGTCTTGTATTACACACGTCCGACGTTGCCAAACTTCCTTTCACTGTCACTATTAGTACATGTGGCGTCCCTTGCTTTGCCTTCTTGCATAGTTGCCTTTTGTTTTTTCTAGAGTTTTTATAAGTTCCAAATGCACATGAAATCCCTCACGTACTTTTTATCTGAGGCTCGCTATAACAACCTGTGACTAATATGGATAAACTTGACACGGAAATAATAAATTATAAAAGCACCTGTACTGCGAACGTGCTTTTAAGATCATTTATTTTTCACGTGTGCAAGTTGCCTATAGTCATTCCTTTCCTTTTATACCGCTTCCCTGTTTGCATCCGAGAGTGAATCAGGCCCGATTTTTTTTACATGACTTTTTCAGAACCGCAAATTTTATTCTTTTGCATCTAATATGATCGTCTTCATGTCCCTAGCTAACTATGTGTCTACCATGCATTTGTTGATCCATTACTTGTTCTAGTCTAGTTACCCCTCGTGTCTGTGTTCCCAATTCCATTTTCATAGTCCCTTTCCTGCACATTATTCTACCCCCAACTAGCTTTCAGTAATTTCCTCTTTTAAATCCTTTAGCTTAAACAGGACTGCAGCTAAGAGCTTTTATCTAGCGTTCACCCCAACTAGATTTGATTACATATCCTCTTCTAAACCCATCAAATTTGACTACATTTCATTATAGTGCTTCCACCTCTCGAGTTTTTGCTAGATCTTGGCTTTCCCCCAACTAATGCTCCAAGTCAGTGTGGCCTCGCTGCCGCAATACTATCCACGCACCCGCCATACCCAACATTTGAAAATAACAACTTTACCACAACATCTCTGTCATACTGGTTCCATGAGAAGATTTCCTTCAAACTAAAAACTACCCACCCCAAACCCCTGCAAGCAAAATGTGTACATTTTTCGGTAGAAATAATGTCATGGTCGAAGGTAAATTTTGTGTAAGTTACAAGACACTATTGCTCGCCCAGCAAAAAATTGAAGTGTCTTATTATAGCCAAACCAATGGGGTGAAACGTCTTAATATGTTCAAGCTAATGGAGCAAAACAGGAGAGGCTAAAAAATACCCATCTCGGGCCTAATAGTTCTAAGGAAAGTTTATAAAGAGCTCCACACACTTTATTTTATAGTTTCCTCGCTAGACCTTCATCAAGCAAAAAAAAAACACACACACCCTAGACTCCCCTTCAAGATGTCGGTTCCCCAAGTCTTACAGGCACGCTATCGCTCGCCAAGAAAAAATCGACACATAAATGGCACGATAGGTCTGTATATTGACAAAGAAATGGGGCAAAAGGTCTAAAAAATCGCCAAACTAATGGAACGAAAGCTAATGGGCCTAAACATGAGGGAGAACAAGTAACTACCTTCCCCTCAACTAACCAGGTGTCTTGGCGAACTCCTGGACCAGCATGACAGACCTCATACATAAATTAACCCTTTCAACTATCGAGGACGCCTTTTAGCCATTTATTCCGACTATCATTCGACGATTTTAGGTAACTTTATAAGAACCTGTGGGAGTTGAAAGGTAAAGCATGATAGTTGGCACCACGTCGATTAAAACAAAATAAAAATAAAATAAACAGGACACTTACACACACACACACACACAGACAGACACACACACACACACACACACACACACACACACACACACACACACACACACACACACACACACACTCCCTAAACAGTATAAAATCGTTCAATGATAGCCGTATTAAAAGGAAAAAACCCCCACTGCGTCCAAACATTGATAGGGTTAATCTCAGTATATTGAACCGAGTCTCCCACCTCGCACTCTGATCCCACTCACACTTAATCAAACACGAGTGTATCAGTGATTAATAACAGTATTCTAGACCACTCACACAAATTACAAATACATTAAGGGGGGTCACCTGCTTTTTCCTCTCATTTTCTCTCTTTCTCTGGCTTGTATCCATTCGGCCCCATTCAGCCAACTGGTTAAAGACGTTTATCCCCATCCAGGTGTCGATTTCTTTCTGGCGAGCGATAGCGAGCCAGTATTGTATGGAGAAATCCGGCTTCGCCGGAGACATTTTTCTATCGAATTTTTTTACAAATTTAGCCTGCAGTCAATTTTTTTTTTTTAAATATGCTGGCTCGCTATCGCTCGCCAGGAAAAAATCGACACCTGGATGGGGATACATGTCTTAAAACAGTAGGCTGAATGGGGCCGAATGGATACAAGACCAAGAGAGAGGGAGAGAAAGATAAACAAAGCAAGGTGGTCTCCCTTAACAGTATTCCAGACCACTCACACGAATTACGAATACATTAACCACCTTGAGGCTTATCACGCACTTTGACAGTCTATTCTAGCTATATTAGACGATTGTGTACAGCTTAGGAAGGATCTGTGTGTGAATTAAAAAGGGTAAAGACTATTTCAATCAACCCTCTAACATCCATATACCCTTCCGAATCTGAATAAAATCGTCTAATAATAGCCAGGAAACGGAAACAAGGGCATCATCGACCCTCAGAGGGTTAACCCTTTTAGTATTCGAGGACGTGTTTCTTCTCTTTGCTCTGGTTACCATTAGACGGTTTTACTCAGTTTAGGAAGGACGTTTGAAAGCCATCAAAGGTCATTTGAGATATTCGTTACCCCTTTCATTCCTAGAGATCCTTCCTAAACTGCATAAACACCTTTAATAATAGCCAGAATATACTGAAGAAACACGATATCACATCCTGAAGGGGTTAACAAAAAAGGTAGGTCACTATAACACATTTTTACTGTCTACATTTTTGGCATCCCAAGGCATTTTGAAACTAAATTACAATGTGGACTAATACCTCCCGAGCATCCGTATAAATACCAGTAAAATACCACCCTTACTTTGTTGTTATACTTAATGCCTTTAACTGGGCTTGAAAATAAACAGCTAATAAATAATTTCTAACTGTATTTACAATTTCATCATAGACAGTTTTCTCAATTTTCTAAATTACATATGTAAAATTCCAATTCACTGTATACAAGTATGCTAAACACTAAATTTAAAGGACTATATAAACAAACAAAACATTTAAATCAACCTATTCCACATTAGAACAACATTTTACAATGAAAACTTGAATTATCAGACAACATTCAAAACTTCAGTAAGATCACGGATTGTCATACCGTATATAATTATATAATCATCCACATGTCCAACTCGATACTTCATTTCAACTTTCCCAGTTTCTCTTCTTTCGCTACAATTTCTGATTTATTTGAAGCCTTCAGGTTGGTATATTTACCAAGTCCCAAAGTTAATTTACTTTTGAAACCATAAGGTAATTTTCTTAACTCCATTCTTTTAAGTTGACACCCTACTTTTGGTTTTCATCCAGTTCTCCAGTTCTCTTTGGTTGCTCCTTTACCAATGATCTTCCTTTCCCTTTCTTTTGTTCTCCACACCGCCCTTGTCTCAACCACCACCACCACCATCACAACCTCCCTGTCTGTCTGCAAGCATACGAATAGGTTGCACGCTTTTCTAGGAACAGCCGTCGGAGCAGAAGGAGGAGGTGAAGGAGCAGCCGAAGCAGGAGAAGGAACAGGAGCCGGAGAAGCCGAAGGAGGAGAAGTAGTAGACGAACCCGCTGCTCCTACTCCAGCTGAACCTGCGCCCGAACCCGAACCAGAACCCGAACCCGCCTCTGTCGACGAACCCACTCCCGCCCCTGCTGAAGACGAGGCTGATGTTCCAGAAATCAGCGTCCCTGTTACCCAAAGGTCCGAGGAAGAGCTCGAAGAGTAACACACTTTTGTTTTCTTTGTTTCTATTAGTTGATCCACAAGGTTAAATTATTACTTAGGTAGCCAGTTAATACTAGATTAAATGTCACCAGCATTTATCAACAAAGTATTAAACGAATGATGTTTACATTCAACTGATCGATCGAATGTATAAAATGTCTTCCACTTCTAGATTATACTAGAACTGAATCAATAAACAATTATTGCAATCTAGTTAATTGGCTATGTATAATATTGATAGCATCCAAGAAGTAAAATAAAGTGATATAGTTGGTTGACTGTAATAATTATCATGGTATCTAGATGGATTTAATTGGATCAGTCAATGAATATGTAAATCTTTATGGTAGTAAGACTAACAGAGAGATTTCAGGATCAAATTCCAACACTACTATCTTTTATCTCACTATTAAGTGTAGATGTGGTTATATTTCATTGCTACTGTTGATAATGATGGATATTCTAATAAATATCAATATTATTACACGAATGATTGTGTCTGAGATTTCTTATGTATCCCAAATAATTCCCAATAATTCATAATCAAAATAAAAGAAACATTTTTGAGTGAACTAATGGAACGATGACTATAACAAATATATATAATAAGTTCAACATATTTTCTTGGGATTGCTTATATTCTTCAGGTTTCTGCTGACATCAATATATATCGAAAAATGTATGCATTAATGATGAAACTACATTAATTGGATAATGTGCAATAAGATTGTCTACCTAAATCAAAATAAGGATAACTTAGATTGTATAAATATCAATATAATATCAATATAATATCAATATAATATCAATATAATATCAATATAATATCACAAACAACTAAAATAGATAAGATGTTCTTAGCACAAACATAATAATCTTTCTTAATGACATGCCATATATGTAAAATGTATTATATATGTACAATCAAATACTATATATGATATTAACTAATGAAAACTAGTCATAAATACATATAAATATAAATGTATTTTAAGTCACTGTACAGCAATATATTCAGTCAAACGTACAGTACAGTATACAGTATACCTATTTGATAAACTGCAATAGCAAATATACGCAAATAGGTTTCAATAATTAATAACCTAACGATGAGCATACTTTATGTCAACTATGAGCTGCAGTCAACGCATCTTCCATAATTTATATGCTAATGACACGGTATAGATTTGTCTTCATTATTTATTATTTTTTCTATTCCTGTACAATTCTGACTGTCCACTTTATGTGATGTCAGTGACTATATTTCTGTCTGAAATACCGAAAGAAGAGCTCATATTACGTTCACATTAACTCATAAGAAGATAAACCTAGCTCACATAATACTAAAACTAGGTTAAACTACGATAAAGTACATCTAACTAAATTTATAATAAAACTTAGCTAATGTAAAACGACAGAGCCACCATCTCTATTTCCATCCTCCTGCGCCATCCCCTTGTATAAATAAATTAGAAGTATCTTTCAAGACATTAAATGTGGCTCACATTGCTCTTGGAGATGTGACCAAAAATACTATTATTGGGGAAAACTTAGACCATTATTTTGTAGTGCCTTATTAGTTACGTGTTTATGTGGTTGGTTTAATTTATAATGTAGTAACGAAAATGGCGCAGGGTAAGAACAATTGTGCTAAAAATATAAGCAATTGTATGTGTGTATTGTATCCAAGCTTAAATTGTAAAGAAGATTTCTTAAGGCCGTTTCTGAATTCAGATTTAAAAAATGGGTCATTTATTGGATTTGATCAAATGATTCCATTGAAAATGTTAACTTAGAACCTTATTGACTTCAAACGTCATTCTTTTCCGAAAGTAATTATGATATATTTATATTACAAAAAGTTCGAATTGAATATTTTATAGATAATTAGTGATGTGTCTCGTATATCTTTTTTCTCTCTGTCTAGTAAGTTAGTTCTGTTAGCAATGTTTATCTTATTTCTCTCTCACTCTCTCTCTCTCTCTCTCTCTCAGTTAGACTACCTCTTTCTTAAGCTGTTTCAGTCGAGATTGTTTTGAAAGATTAGTTGTAAGCACTCAAAATACCTTTACCTTTATCTTGCCATTGGCTTAGAGTATAATTTGTGAGGATTTTTTTTTTCTTTAGTAATATATCGTCCCTTTTCTTCTTTTCCTTTGAATGTCTTGATTACAATAAAGATGTTCAACACACCAGATCCCCAGTTTTATTTAGTATTGTGTAGACCCAATCATTTCAATTAGGCTCCTAGGTAATTTGCTAACGTCTGGAGAAAAAAAATCAGTGTGTGAAGCTAAAGGCAAAAATATTCAGTGTCACACGATCGTTTTTTCCGACAATTTTTGATGAGCAAGTTTTGTCTCGTACAATTTTAAGGCTCTTTCACATTGGAAACAGAAGTACATCCTAGGTACAGTCAACTAGTATAATCCGCAGAGTCTCAGAATACTGTTTAGGCTTATTTGAAGCTGAATAGTTATTGTATATAAGATATTTACAGTATACAAAGTGGAAAAAGAATGACTCAAGCATTATATAAGCAATACTGTCTCCTACATTAACCTGAACTAAATTTAATTGCATAACTACAACTTCTGAGACTCCGCGGATTAATCGAGTTGACTGTACATTATGTTTGGTAGTTTATTTCTCATGGAACTCAAGGGGAGGCACCTCGTTTTTCTGGACCCCCTTCTCCGTAATGTTTAGCCCCACTAGTTTTGAGATTATAAGACGTTCGGCCCAATAGTTTGGCGATTTTAACACCTTTCGCCCCATTTCGTTGTCAATTTTAAGACCTTTCGCGCCATTTAGGTGTCGATTATTTACTGGTGAGCGATAGCGAGCCTGCAATTTTAAGAGGAACCGGCCTTTGGCCGGGACATTATTCTACTGAAAAATGTACAAATTGATCTTGAAGGGGGGTCTAGGGTGTGTTTTTCTAAGCTTGATGGAGGTCTAGGGAGGAAACTAAAAAAAACATATATATATGAATAAATTAATTAACCCGGCAAGCGCGATAGGCCTCACGGAAGGCTTCCTACAGGGAACGCGATAGGCCTCACGGAAGCAGGACCATAAAAAAAGCCTTCCATAAAAAAAAAGGGCCTATCAAAACAAAGGAATTTGTCTCTAGGTGAGATAATTCCCCTCCAGTACTCATCCATGTAAATCTCACCCACCCCCCTCCCCTCCTTCCCCACCTTATTCCCCCCTCCCTCCCCTCCTCAATTATCACCTATTTTTCCTCTTATTATCATCATTTATCGGTTATTTTTCTCTCCCGCGATAATGTAGCACAAGTGGGTTGCATAAAAGATCGTTATGCAACACCCAGACACCGGCACACACCGCCCCGCTCGTCTCAGTTGACTCCCAGACAGCGAGAGGGGAGGGCTGCCTGTGGCTCTCTCTCGCCTGAGATTATGACCGGGTGGCCAATATCTTCGTTTTTCACCACCCAAATGCTTTTCCCACTTATTTTAGCACTCTTGAAGGTTCATATATACATCATATATGTAAAATAAAAGCATACCGAAAACAAATAATGCTCTATATTGTAAATATAACGAATTCTGTCAGAATCCAAGGCTAGAAATGCACAAATAACTACCCTAGCCCCTAGGTCTATTTAGCGCTTGTCAGGTTAATAGACCAAACAAACGGTCTGCCTCCCCTTGATTTGTGAAGCTGCCAGACTACAATTACCCGAAAATTTGACGGAAGTATCGTTCGTGTGACACCGCCTTAATGGTCAGGTAACTTATGCTGGCCCAAAGTTGCCGGAATAGACAGACGGTATATTCCTGTGTTCTAGAGAGACAGACAGGCGGCTAAAAGGAAGCGGCACGTGAAGCCTTGATCCACAACATGTTATCTGATACTATGATGAGATTGTTTGATATCGGAGTCTAGAATAATGAAGACAGGTCAATATAAGTACCATAATAATAATAATAATAAGTGCCATGATTCCGATAAAAGTACACATCAAAGCGGGTAAGAGTTAGTGGAAGAATAATAGCTCGCGTGGAAATCCGCTTAAAACACCATGATAGGATTATGGGGAGGTTTTTAGTTTGCTCTCTGGACCTCCACCAAGCTTTAAAAAGTAGCTCCAAGACCCACCTTTAAGACAGATTTTTACATTTTTCGGTAAAACATGTCTCGCAGGCTCGCCCTCGCTCGCCAGGAAATATATCGACACCAAAATGGCACGAAAGTTTTTTAAATTGACAAAGAAATGGGGCAAAGGCCTAAAAATCGCCAAAATAAAAATGGGGTGAATAATGAGGGAGAAGAGAGTCCAGAAAACCCCCAAACCTCCCCTTAACAGAGCTTCAGAAATGTCCAGGCACTTACATTCTGCCACAAATCCCACGGCTGGGTCTCTCAACTCATGAATTTTAAGGCGGTAGTACTCGCTTTTTATGGACCTCCTTCTCCGTCATGATTAGCATATTAGTTTTGAGATTTTAAGACGTTCATTCTATTAGTTTGGCGATTTTGAGATATTTCACTCCATTTCTTTGTCATATCAAGACCTTTCGTCCCATTTAGGTGTCGATGTTTTCTTGGCGAGCGATAGCGAGCCTCGAATTTTAGAAGGAACCGGCTACCGAAAAATGTACAAATTTATCTTGAAAGGGGGTCTAGAGGGTGTTTTTCTAAGCTTGATGGAGGTCTAGCGAGGAAACTAAAAAATAAATAAACAAATTAATATATATCCCAAAAAACAAGTACTACCCCTTTAAACATACGAATTCACTTTTAACTTGCTGCTATAACTTTGAGTTCACTGTCGCTCCTGCAATGTTACATCCTTTCCAGTCTGGTAGCTTCGATTATATGCCTTACCCTATTTTAGGATGAAACTGACAGATATGTGCGAAAGCTCTAAAAATCACCAAACTAATGAACTGAACTTCATAAAATCTGAAAAGCAATGGGGCTAAACATGAGGGAAAAAGGGGTCCAGAAAATAATCCCTCAAGTGGAAATCTGCCCTAAAGGTCTTTTATCTTACTGTATAATTTCCTCTTCATCAATTTCTACTGTCTGTCTTACTAACATTATATAACATTCAAAGCTTCTTTATTTGTTTAATTATATATATTTTCATATTTAATTAGCTGATATTAAGTTTACCATCAATTGATTGACAATCAAAATTCCAATCAACTTAATTACATAGGATAATATGTGGGCTTCCTTATGTTAATGTTACTAGACATATGAAAACAAAACTCCTGTATTCATTAAAAACAATAATAATCAAAATTTCTTATCAATATATTTCTACATAGGCATTGCGTACTAATCACTAACCTAATCTCTTATCTACAGTATATATTTCCACAAGCGTACTAATCACTAACCTAATCTCTTATCTACAGTATATATTTCCACATGCGTACTAATCCACATGCGTACTAATCACTAACCTTACCTCTTCTCTACAGTATATATTTCCACATGCGTACTAATCCAAAAAAAAAAAAAAAAAAAAAAATCTATATTCCAACTTACTTCCTCTCGGGCATAGGCTGAGAGCCTTAACATTCACCGCTTTACAATGAACAGTGAAGCCCGTGAGGTCTTGTTCCAGTCTAGGGAGTGAGACATGTGAAGCACGTCGAGTACAACGAGCACCTGCCATCTTGCCTTCACATGAGGCACGGTGCTCACTCATGGCCCGAAACGACCCCATCTCTGAAGCCACCTCGTTCCCGTGCTTCACTGCCTCACCCCCTACACTCGGACTCTCACACTTACACACACACACAACGCCACCTGTTGAGCAGATAACTCACCAGGCATTGCACCCCTATAGCATATTTTGAATATGGGAATATTCATACAGTGCTATTTAATCAGGGAACAATGAGGGTATTTTATTGACGTTTCGGTGGGCTTGTGGTAATGCACTGATACTAGGTACAGCACAAATTCGATCCCAATAATATCTTCCCATTGATACATCGGGATTTGAACCCGGGACCTTTGGATTACCAGGCCAGTGGCAAGACCACTCCACCACACCTCCCCATGCGTACATGCGTACTAATCACTAACCTTACCTCTTATTTACAGTATATATTTCCACATGCGTACTAATCCAAATATTTACTAATCACTAACCTACCCTCTCCTCTCCCCCACATGCCTTCAGACCGGGGAAATACAAGCTCTTCAAAACAGAGTCCAATGTCAGGTAAGTCTGCTCAAAAAAAAAAACAAAAAAAAAACCACACGAGTAATTGACCACTTGCGAGTTTCAGGCTATAAGGATGTTGGAGCCGTAAACATCGATATATAAACTGAAATGCAATGATGATGTAGGTTTCTGATGATGAGAAAGTATGTTGACTATACAGTAAGGGTATATATAATATGTGTTTATAGATGCACTACAACCAGTAACCCACACGAGTAACGTTATCAGCGGTTGTATCGGGGTCTGGATATCAGCTATGAGATAACCCTTTTAGTGGTTGGCTATCATTCGACCATTGTATTAAGGGGGTCGTACTCGCTTTTTCTAGATCCCCTTCTCCCTCATGTTCAGCATATTAGTTTTGAGATCTTAAGACGTTCGTTCCGTTCCGTTAGATTAGCGATTATGAGACCTTTCGCCTCATTTAGTTGTCAATATTACGACCTTTCGTGCAATTTAGGTGTCGATTTATTCCTGGCGAGCGATAGCAAGCCTCTAATTTTACAAGGAACCGGCCTTCAGCCGGGACATTTTTCTACCGAGAAATGTACAAATTTATCTTGAAAGGGGCTCGTGGGGGTGTTTATTAAAGCTTGATGGAGGTATAGCGAGGAAATAAAAAAATAAAAAATAAATGAATGTATAGAGTTATAGACCAAAAAACAAATACTACCCCCTTAAATCACTTAACCGATTATTGTAGTACAGTAGTGGTATTATTGTAGTACAGTAGTGGTATTATTGTAGTACAGTAGTGGTATTATTGTAGTACAGTAGTCATATTATTGTAGTACAGTAGTAGTACAGTAGTGGTATTATTGTAGTACAGTAGTGGTATTATTGTAGTACAGTAGTGGTATTATTGTAGTACAGTAGTGGTATTATTGTAGTACAGTATTGTAGTACAGTAGTGGTATTATTGTAGTACAGTAGTGGTATTATTGTAGTACAGTAGTGGTATTATTGTAGTACAGTAGTGGTATTATTGTAGTACAGTAGTGGTATTATTGTAGTACAGTAGTCGTATTATTGTAGTACAGTAGTGGTATTATTGTAGTACAGTAGGTATTATTGTAGTACAGTAGTGGTATTATTGTAGTACAGTAGTGGTATTATTGTAGTACAGTAGTGGTATTATTGTAGTACAGTAGTGGTATTATTGTAGTACAGTAGTGGTATTATTGTAGTACAGTAGTGGTATTATTGTAGTACAGTAGTGGTATTATTGTAGTACAGTAGTGGTATTATTGTAGTACAGTAGTGGTATTATTGTAGTACAGTAGTCGTATTATTGTAGTACAG
>CM064543.1:10867928-10884646 GCA_032716605.1 Paralithodes platypus
CTCGCTATAGGCAGTTATGCCTTTTGCCTCCCTCAATCACAGAAAAAAAAAAAAAAATACCATGCGCTTTTAGTTTTAGCAGTAAACGTTTGTGGGGAACTTTGTCAAAGGCCTTTTGAAAATGAAGGTATATAATATTTACCGCTTTACTCTCATCGTAGAGGTTGAGGATATCGTGGAAGAAGTCTAAGAGGTTTGTTAAACAGGAACGTTTTTTACGAAAGCCGTGTTGAGTATTTTTAAATATGTTATTTTCCTCTAAGTGATTTACGAGTCTGTCTCTTATGACCGTTTCTAGCATTTTACATACAACTGAGGTTAAGCTAATTGGACGATAGTTACTGGGTAGGGATTTGCTGCCTTTTTTTAATATCGGTGTTACGTTGGCTAGCTTCCACTGATCAGGCATAGTTCCAGACTGTAAGGATTTATTGAATAGTAATGTCAGTGGTGTGGAGAGCTCATCCTTAGCTTCCTTTAGAACTCTAGGCGAGATTGTATAAGTTCCAGGCGTTTTATTTACCTTGAGTTTATCTAAACAATTCAATACTTCTCTCTCTGTAACGGTGATATTGCTTAGAACATCTGAATTATCAATCTGAATCGGCGATGGTGTAGGGATATCACCGAGGTCTTCTGTTGTAAAAACTGATGCAAAGAAGGTATTGAGAGCATTACTCATTTGTACTTCGTCTTTGGTGTATTCTCCGAGACGTTATAGACTGCAGCACCGTTGATTCATTTAAACTCCGCCTAGACATATATCTCGCATCAAAACCGCGATTGACTGCGTTTGTAAATGAATAACTTTATTTTATCCTCCCCTCAGTTACTAACCCATATGTCCCCTACTAACTTCCTAGTCCTGCCACGGACATTAGTTCCAGGGCAGTAGTTCCCTTTCCAATGTTCCTTTACCCCCTCTAAACCACTGTTTGGACACTTGATCCTCAGTGTTTTGGAGGACAAGCAGCCTAGAAGGGTCACTAGATCTGTTGTTGCTTGATTTCCTTTGTACTCTTTTGTACTCCTTTCTTACTGTCCCCTCACGCTATCTATCCATGTTATATATAGTCATGATATATTGAAATGGTATGTCACTGAAGAGGGGGAGGGGAAGGCGAGTGAATGCATATCAAAGATAAATTCTAATTAACGAGTCATTATATATAGATTTAATGATACATTGATGGATATAGAGAATGATAAATAAACCAAGGCAATGTCAGATAGACAGAGAGATAGAAATACAGAATAGCTAAATTGATAGATTGATAGGAAATTCCCACCAAATGTTCCCTCAAATATCTGACGTCGGTAGTACCATTATAACAGAGTAGGCTACATTAACCCATTCAGTACCAGGGACGTCCTTTTCATCGTATTCTGGCAGCAAGGGAGGTGTGGTGGAGTGGTCTTACCACTGGACTGGTAATCCAATGGACCCGGGTTCGAATCCCGATATGTCAATGGGAAGATATTATTGGGGTGGAATTTGTGCTGTACCTAGTATAGTCCATGAGCCAAGACCCGAATTTTGGGATATCGGTACCACCCGGGGTGACTAATTCTCTTAGGTGTTTTTAGCTTGCTACATGTCTCTAGTTTATGTTTTGATATGATAGCCCTTGCACATTGGTAGCTTAATGGTCGTTATCACTTCTTGAATAGACATACCCTACCGAAAATTCCGAAATTTTTTAAAATGTCAAATTTGGGGACAGGAATGCCTAAATGTCAACAAAATGCATATAGTAATTGTCACATTTAATACAAGTCCTGTAAATACACACTAAGCATGCCATGGGCTTGTACATACTATTATGGCAAATTACTACTCCTAAATATCATCTACGTCAGACTCGGAATCTGACTGTTGTGCCACCGGCTCTTCTTCAATAGCCTTGTTCTGACATGTCTGTAACCTGCACATGTCCGTGCATTTTAGACCATTGCTGAGGCAAGTACACTTAGGGAGTTCGCATGACCGCACACACTTGCAAGACAGTAGCTGCATAACAGCATCTGGTGCTGGTGAGCCTCGCATCCAGTTGACGGCAAGCTTACCGTCCTCATCTGTCATCCAACCGCAGTCTGTTGGGTTCGCAACAAATGGCTGGCTCTGAAGACTTCTCCTCCAGATCGCAGCCTGGTAGTTTGCACGCAGTGCATGCATGAAGAGGCAGTCCTCACAAGGAGGGAGTTGACTTGACTCTACCTCTCCACGTCTTGCACAGAACAGCTCATACCGAAGCTTGTTTACCTTAGTTGTGTGGGTAGATGGTAGGTACATGTGGCAGGTGATTTCCTGTAGCTTCTCAAAGAGTTCAGGAGACACTTCCCATGAGCGTCCAAGTTCGTGAAAAGCATGCTGGTATGTCTTGTCCATCTTCACCTGCTTGAGTGTCGTCATCTTCCCTCGGCCAGCGAATGCACTGACGGTATCACAGCCTGTAAAGGCATGCATACCAATCAATGAATCACACACGCTGCCTCCCAGTGTGCGGCTCAGTGTGGTGATATCCAGGAATCTTGTCCGGTTCTTCGTCCCGCACTTCTGGAACAGATGGGATGGGATCTTGTGGCACATGCCAAGACACAACACCATGACGTCTGTATCTTCTGCAGTGATGATGACAGACTTGTTCCCAGATTCTGCTGCATGAAGTGCATGGAGAAGAAGGCGTGTGTCTGCTTCTTCTTGAGTTGACTTAAGCTCAGGAGCCTCTTCCCACTGCTCTTTGGTGATCTTGAAGCAGCGCTGCTCACATGTGACATACAGCTCCTTGTCCTTGAGCTTCTCCCTGTGCTGTGGTGCCTTCCATTCTTCTACCAAGAACTTGATAAGACTTGCCTTGTTGGAGGAACTACCGAGTAACTTTCTCCACTGCTGGATGTTGTGCCCAGGTTGAATGTTCTTGAAATGAATTCCTGTGCCTGCACTTCTTTTGGCTCGTTCTGCATCCTTGATGGATGTCTCCTTGTAGATATCAAACACAACATCAATGCGCCTGCTCTTATTCACCTTCATGAACAGCGTGACTCAGTGCTGTACCTGCAAGCTGTGAAAAAGTTTTGTCGTTTCCCTTCAGTTTGTGGACCAGGCTCATCCCATCAATTATGGTAGCAGAGGGCTCGGGTATCACTTCTGCAGGAGAAACATTCCTCTCTAACTCCTTTGCGAGGGCAGCCTTGTTGGTCTTGCGGAGAGACCCATCACCGCTGGCAAGTGCCCAAGGCAAAGGCCCCAGGGGATGAGCCAAGACATCACTCATTTTGAGCTTTCTGTTCTCGGCAACAAGGATCATCTGGCCAAATAGGTTCCTGTCAGCCTTTAAGATAACCTCCTTGGCATGGTCTTGTGAGCGTGGCTTCATTCTGATGTTAGTGAACGTTCTCAGTTTCGTCTTCGTCATCGTGTCATGAAACTGTATAGTTGGCGTATCGATCTCCAGGCGCTCTTCCTTGAAGGCTTGATATGCATCCTCTCCTATTCTGTAGGCCCCTAGAAGGTCTTTGACAACTTCTGGTGGTGCCATAGTCGCAGTTGACAAACTGACAAGATCTTCTTGCTCTGCGTTGAAGGGGTTCAACCAGCTGGTCTCCATCAGTTGAACTAAAGATTGGACATCGGCCTCATCTCTTCTAATCCTGGGCATCTGTAGGTCTGGGTGGCTGAAGTCAGTATACTTTTGGCCTACTACCATAGTCCTGAGCTGCCTTAAGTACCTGCTGCGATACTCCGATGTCAGGTAGTACCTGGCGACAGCTCCGCCTTTCAGGCTGAAGCCTTTTGTGCCCCCTGGTGTCTGGGTGTCTTTGTTGATCGTCTCTTCGATTGTCTGGTCCACAGGGATCCGTCCAAAGGGATTCTTGCTACCGATCTGGACCGAAAAGCCACCTTGCATGAAGTGTTCATGGACCTCTGGGTGTTCAATGGGCAGTCGAGACATCAAGGCATAGTAGTAGGTTAGGAACCGGGCATAGTTCACTTTGTCATAGGCAAAACACCACGGTATCATCTGTCGGATTGCTCCTAGGTGGAGCATCCAGTTGCCTTCTCTGGAGGCTCGAATTAAGTCCAGCATGATCTCAACCATGTCCAGGTATGACATCCAGAATGCTGAGAGGTTGTGTTCATCTCTGAGGGTCTCAAGATAAACTTGGAAAAGCTTCATGATATGTGTGCATGATTCACTCTCCATCAGCTCTTGAAAGAGTCCCTGAGACACATTGCTGTGAAAGCTGTTGATGTCCTTCAGTGTTTCATCTAGATGGTGTATGTCCCTTGAATGGTTTTCTTCTAGCCATGAAAGGAAGCCTTTCCATGCAAGCCTCATCAGTGCTTCATACACGAGCTTGTGTAGTCTCACTGCTCTGTTGTACCTCTTGCCGTTCATCACTCCTGACACTGATCCTTCTGCGATGATACCTGATTCCACACACAGATCTCTAAGACCTGCATCTTGAAACCTCTTTCCTATGGTGGAGATGAGATTACAGATTGTGTGGAAGACGCCCATCCTGATGATAATGTTCTTGAACTTCTCTTGTTTCCAGATAACTTCGGCAGCTTTGGCATAGAGTGCTTGATCAAACACGCACACAATCTTGTTAAGCTGTAAGGACTGCATGATAGCATGCGTTTGTTCCAAGATTTCATTAACGGTGGACATTTCTGTTGCGGGAGCATTGATAGTGGGCAGGTAGCTTACAGTGTCCTGAACCACTGCAATGTCTCTGCGCATTTTGATGTTGAACCCAGTCCAACTGCTGATGGACTGGTCCTCATGGTCTGACATTCGAGTAAGAAGCCAGATATGGTTCTTTGTCTTTGAATCCTGGACTTCCTTGGTAGTGTCGACATACGCAGTCTCAATCCTAGGTGGCCCTGCCCGCCGCCCAACATTGTATATTGGCAGCATTGATGATGTCTGAGTGATGCTTCTTATCTTGGACTTGGTAATCTCTGGCAGGACTTTCTCTGGCACAGAGCCTGCAACCTTGGACTGGACAGCAATGCCATTGACTCTATGAGAAGTACCTGCTCCACTTAGGGTCTCTTCAAGTCGGTCAATGTTATCCCAGGCCAGGGTTGTGAACACACCAGGGTAGATGTTTGCTGGCAGTGGAATGTCATCCTTTGAGCATTCCAGCTTCTGGATACAAAGGGCTGTATCGATCTCCTCAAACATTGAGTAAGACACACAGTGACCAAGACGATTCAGAGTTCGGATCAGTTCTGTGTTTCCTGTCAAAGACTTTACAGCATTGGTCAGCAGTACGTGCTTGGGTGGTTTTGTCTTGCCACTGGTAACAGCAAAGACCAAGTCACTGCCAAAGGAAGTGGCAAGACGTTGAGCTCTTTCAGAGGGAGTTTCACACTCACACTCTCCTGTCAGCAGGGTGTGCAGGAATTGAGTGACTGCTGCAGGAATGACATTCTGATCTGTATCGGGAGGCCATGGCTGACTCACATCTTGTTTATTGATCTCATTCCTCAGCTGCATTCCTGCTTTGGTTAAGACATCTTCAGAGTTAGCTGCTCTTGCTTCTTGCAGGTCTTTTGCCATTTTGTGTGCTTGCCGGGCAAGGTCGTCCATTGAGAGGCTGCGTGGATAGATTAGAAGCTTTCCTTTCTCATCTGGGACAAAGCGTAGTGATTCTCCAAACTCGGTTTCAATCTTTCGGCGAACATGTTTCTTTGTCGCTGGTTTCAGTTGGATAATACCACGGGACATCATGGATCTCTCAAGCCTAGATGTGAGGTTTGTCATAGGCAGTACCTCTGGGTTGGGGAATAATTTGGTCCTTATATACAAGCAGAGTTCCTCGAGGGCTTCTGTCTCAACCTCTTCGTAGCGTGCTTCCTCGCTTTCTTCCTGATTTTCACCTGCACCCGACCTGGCGGCCGCTGGGAAATCATCTTTTGTGAAGAGTTTGTAGCACGACTTGTGGTAGTGACCCTCTGCAGCAACAAGGTCTCTGCTAACTAAACCAAGGATTCTCTGGTTGAGTTTCCTTATTGCTGCTCTGCGAATCTTCTCATCTGCTCGTAGCTCAACACACTGTATGAGTGGCTCCCTTGTCTTTGTTGTTTTTATGTACTTGCTTGACTTCTCGCAGAAGATACATACTTTGGCATACACCCTGCTAGTACTAGGGGCATCCCTTGATGCCCTCCTCCTGGGGTCGACGCTTGCTGATTCTATCTTGACACCCTTGGCAAGGATAGAATCCAGTGACTTCTTCATTGTAAAGAGACTACGACATTTACGGTGATAATGTATGTGTGGTATTCCTCCTTCTTCAAGGCCCTTGGCTGCTTCCAGGACTGGATCATGCTGCCTGATTTCTGCAGCCCTGAGCAATGTGTTCCAGGAGTCCAAATCCTGTGGTGACACCAGAGCATCGCTGTCATCATCAGAGCAGTGGATGATACAGTCGATCCGTGCTCTCTTCCTCGCAGATGGTTCCATCCTGCCGTCAAACAGTCGACACACACCTGCAAAAAATATCACCATTAAACCATGAACAAACAAACACATTACATGGAAACCACTCTACATATGTTTGCTCCTTCCAATAATAAATTATCCCCAAAATATAACAAAAAATCCCCAAATATGAAATAAACCCCTAAATATGGAGAAACTTGAAATACACATCGGAATAATTCTTGTAGAGAATCAAATAAGCTACAAGAGCTGTTAGAATATATTTTTCAATGTTCCCCATATTTAAGGATTTATTCTAGATTTAGAGGAAAATACCCAAAATATAGAGTATATTCCGAAATATGAGGAAATTTGAAAAATACCTAGGAACAACTCTGGTAGAGAATATAATTCTACATAGGTGTTCAAAGTTTCGCGATGATTGTGTGATGGATTTTAAAGAAAATGAGGAAAACGCCGAGCGTCACGCTAAAAATCTTTATTTTTGGGTAGCGCCCCTATTGCATCAAAAAAATTAGACTAAGCTACCAGTGCGAGAAGGCTATCATATCTTAATGTACTTACAGTCACTCTATAAACATTTTAGTACCATTCGTGTTTAGTCACCCCAGGTGGTACCGATATCTGGCCTGGCTCATGGACTAGTATCAGTGCATTATCACAAAGCCCACCGAAACGCCAAACAAATACCCTCTTTGTTCCCTGATTAAATACCACTGTATGAACATTCCTATATTCAAAAATATGCTACAGGGGGACAGTGCCTAGTGAGTTAATTGCTCAATAGGTGGCGTTCTGCGAGTGAGGGTCCGAGTCTAGGAGATAAGACAGTGAAGCACTGGAGTGAGGCAGCTTCAGAGATGGGGCTGCTTCGAGCCATGAGTGAGCAACTAAGCCCCATGCATCCTGTGAAGGCAAGATGGCAGGGGCTGGTTGCAGCTAAAAGTGCTTCACATGTCTCACCCCATAGTCTGGAACGAGACCTGACAGGCTTCACCGTTCAATAACGGTTGAATGTATAGGCTCGCAGCATATGCCCGAGAGGGAGCAGATGGAATATATATATTAGACGATTTTATTCAGCTTAGGAGAAGCTTATGGCCTGTTGAATAATGTTAAAATAGCATTCAACTATTTGAATGAAGATATGCTAGTGAATATAATAAAATCAACGGTGAGACCTAAATTGGAATATGCGGCAGTGGTGTGGTCGCCCCATCTTAAAAAGTATATAATCGTGTTGGAGAAAGTACAGAGAGCTGCAACTAAGACAATTCCAGAACTAAGAGAACTGGCATGAAGAAAGATTAGAGATATTGAACTTGTCAACTCTAAGGGAAAGAAGAGAAAGAGGGAATATGATTATGATGTATAAATGTGTTAGGGGATTGGAAAGGATAGACAAGGAGGACTTTATCGAAGGGGATAAAGGGAGGACTAGAGGACATAGTTGCAAGTTAAAGAAAGGTAAATGTAAAAGAGATGTGAGGAAATACAGCTTTCCATATAGAAGTGTTAATATGTGGAATCAGTTGGATGATGAAGTGCTGGGTGCGGGGAATATCCATTATTTTTAAAGCCAAATTAGATAACAATCTTGGGAAGCGGGACAATACGAGCCTAAAAACTTATATCCTGTATACTACAATTAGGTGAGTACACACACACATACATACATACACACATACACACATACACACAAACACAAATGCATACACACACACACATATACTGTATACACACACACACACACACACACACACACACACACACACACACACACACACACACACACACTGGAATAAAAAAGAAGAATGAAAAGATAAAAAGACAATTTATTCGCAATCTCTCTCGCTCTCTCTCTCTCTCTCTCTCTCTCTCTCATTACCGGTACGACATATCTTAATTACCTCTGCCATGGACATTAATTATAGCGTACCATTAAGTGCGAAACCATTTAATATACAAATCTCTAATGTATGATTTCCAAGCATAAAACATCCAGTGATATATAAATTTAAACTCATAGTAAATATAATAATTATTATCAAAGATAACAGAACAAATTTTACTACACTACTGCTACTACGACTACTACTACTAATAATAATAATAACAATAATAATAATAGTAATACTACTAATAATAATAATAATAATAATAATAATAATAATAATAATAATATTATTATTATTATTGTTATTATTATTATCATTATTATTCACAATAATAATACATATAATAAACAGTGGATTAGTGTCATAGAAAGTATTATAGTTCAAAATAAAGGGAAGTTATTGTTCACTCGTACTTTACCTTGTATTAGCAACGCCTCGCTCTCTGAAAAAATACAAAATCAGAATTATTAGACAAAACTGACAACGAAAACGTTTGCCAATTAACTTCATGATATTCTTTATATCAAGTAATGCCACTTGAGATAAACCTCGTACAACCCACCCGGGATTCGAACTCTGGACCATGTGATCAACAGGAACTCGTGCTAACCACTACACCACATTGGCCACAAAAGATGTCTACCTAGACAGATCCTGGGTAACAGTTGTTGCCAGGTTGCAAGACCTCTTTTGTGGCCAGTGTGGTGTAGTGGTTAGCACGAGTTCCTGTTGATCATATGGTCCAGGGTTCGAATCCCGGGTGGGTTGTATGAGGAACTTCATGATACCTCATTTACAAAATATAATAGAAAAAAAAAATAGGGGAAAAAATTACAAGCTTTATCATTATGTTCCGGATATGAATATATGATTATATAATTATGTTCTGCTAATTATGTAGCTTTAGGAATCACTAGGGTATAAACAATCTAAATAATCTCTCTGACTCCCATACGCTCCTTGAATACGCAAATAATGTCTAACAATAGGGACATTAAATGAAGAAATACCTCATCATTTACCTCATATAATTATCAACTATAAAAATAACAAGGGGATTGCTTGTTTTCTCGTACAAGCTGTGTTCATGTTTTGTATTGAAGAGCTAACAAAATACGGAATGCACGAGTGTTATCCAATACATCAGAGAGAGAGATTTATTTGTATTTTTTTTTTCTATGTGATTGAGGGAGGCAAAAGGCAGAACTGCCATAGCGAGTGCCTCCCCCATAGTTTAAAGAGTGACAGGGCCAAAATCAAGGGACGTTCGAGCCAAAATACCTGGACACACCAGAGTTTGAAGCAATTTACATATATTTACATAGATACACTGGCCACACAGACCTTACGATCCAAACGAGGTGGTCAGGACTTAATTCTAGTAGAGATGGCATATCCGATAGAAAAGGAAAGTTGAAGGAAAGGATAGAAAAGAAGAAGGTTCTGGAGAGAGAGAGAGAGAGAGAGAGAGAGAGAGAGAGAGAGAGAGAGAACTGACGGAAATAACATATTGGCTAGCATCCAGCAATCTCCTAGTCTTCCTTCATCTTTCTTTCATTACTATTCTCTCTCTCTCTCTCTCTCTCTCTCTCTCTCTCTCTCTCTCTCTCTCTCTCTCTCTTGTAGCCTATTATTCTCTACTCAATACTCTCTCTCTCTCTCTCTCTCTCTCTTGTAGCCTATTATTCTCTACTCAATACACTTCTTAAGCTGGTATCACACGAACGCTTATTCCCTCAACATATATCCTCAACACTGGTCTGGCAGCTTAGGAGGTCAACATTTTAAATATTACGGTTACCTAAATTCATCTAAAATCAGTCTAGTTTCCGATACCAGTGCGAAATATTCCAGAAGTGTTGCCAGAAAAATGTTGATCATCGAATGTTGACTAAAAAAAGCTCTCGTGTGATACCGGCTTTATGTTGTTAAATTACCATGACGATATAAAACTGACGCAACACTAGTTCAATGCCAAATAGTCATTGTTCATAATTTCATACCGATTTGTCTTTCTGTCAGTTTATATTACTCTCAGTCAGTCCCTTTTGTCTATTAAATATATAAAAAAATCTAATATTTGGAGAAAAAAATATTTAGGGAGTAGGTTGACCTAGATGTGAGTGAATTGTTATTTTGTTTTTGTGTGTGCATTGTTTTCAGTTGTGTTGTCCCTGTTCGGGCTCTGTCTTGAGTCCCCCCCCCAAAAAAAAAATAAAAAAAAAAAAAAAAAATATATATATATATATATATATATAAAAAATAAATAAATAAATAAAATAATAATAATAGGAAAAGTGGGGAATGGGCCTGATTACATACATACATACATACATACATACATACATACATACATACATACGTTAATTGTTTGGTACCCACTTGTCATTTGTAACTCTCGACAATGGCCTGGTTACTCCCATATGTTCCCTTCCACCCCATGTATTTGTCAATATCAAGACCTTTCGTGCCATTTCGGTGTCGAGTTTTTCCAGGCGAGCGATAGCGAGCCTATAACTTTAGGAGGAATTATAGAATAGTGGTTGTCTGTTCTACTATAATTGACTGTGCTTCATGAATAATTGACTGTGCTTCATGAATAATTGACTGTGCTTCATGAATAATTGACTGTGCTTCATGAATATTGGTTACTATTCTATCTATCTATTTGCTAAAGCCCATTCCCTATTTTTCTGTATTTTTTGTTGTATTATTATATATTTTTTCATTACTCAAAATCACAAATCAGTGTTGGTGATTATTCCAGGCACTATTGGACCTCTCATCCGTTGGGGGCCAAGGATTGTGTGTGTGTGTGGGGGGGGGGGGGGGGGGCACCTGTTTGTTTCAGCTAATCCAAAACACTTATTACCGGAATTGAGAGACCCTTCATAACAGCACCTCTTCTGTGCTTTCATCAGATGAAATATTATTTATTCTGTTGAAGGTTCAATGGCCCCTTCGCCCAATTTGTTTAATCACTCTGAAGGTTATTAATACGTTACAAACAATGACAATTAGAACATTACTGGCTCAATCTTAACGTTTTTTATTATGGGATCTTCAGGCTAAACCAAAGGATTTACAGGTGCACTTTGCGTTTTTTTTTTTTTTTTTTTTTTTTTTTTTTTTTTTCCAACAACCTATTTGGCAATTGACCACTTCCGAGTTTCTTCTATAAGGAAGTTGGAGCTGTACACATGGATATTTAGCAGAATTACCAGCTAAAATACGGTTGTAGTGCATCTATTAACACATAAAACCCAATTCAGCATACTATTTATCCATCAGAAGCCTACATTATTATTGCATTTCTATTTAATATGGATACTTACCAGTCCAACTTCCTTATAGCCTGAAACTCGCAAGTGGTCAATTAACTAGATAAAGGTAAAGTTGGGAGTTTGATGGGGGTATCTTAGGCTGATCAGAGTTGCTGCGCTTTAAGGGGGGGATGAGTCGTTTTCTGGACCTCTTTCTCCCTCATGTTTAGCCCCATTTTTTTTTAGATTATAAGACGTTCGGCCCATTAGTTTGGCGATTTTAACATCTTTCACCCCCTTTCGTTGTCAATTTTAAAACCTTTCGTACCATTTAGGTGTCGATTATTTCCTGGCGAGCGATAGCGAGCCTGAAATTTTAAGACATTTTTCTACCCAAAAATGTACAAATTTATCGTGAAGGGGGGTCTAGGGGGTGTTTTTCTAAGCTTGATGGAGATCTAGCGAGAAAACTAAGGAACATATGAATTAATAGACCAAACAAAAACACGGTCTGTCTCCCCTTAACCAGATACAGGTAAAGTTGGGAGTTGGATGGGGGTATCTTAGGTTGATCATAGTTGCTGCGCTCATCTTCCTATCTTTGGATGGGTCTTTTTTCTGAACCCCTTTCTCCCTCGTGTTTAACCCAATTAGATTTGAGATTTTAAGACGTTCAGCCCATTAGTTTGGCGATTTTAAAGCTTTCGCCCCATTTCGTTGTTAATTTTAAGACCTATCGTGCCATTTAGGTGTCCATTTTTTTTCTGGCGAGCAATAGCGAGCCTGTAATTATATGAGGAACCGGCCTTCGGCCGGGATATTTGTTAACTAAAAAAATGTACACATTTATCTTGAGGGGGGATCTAGGGGGTGTTTTTCTAAGTTTGAGGGAGGTCTAGCGAGGAAACTTAATAATAAATAAATAAATACATTAATAGACCAAAAAAAACAGAAAAAAAGAAAAAAAACAGCCACTAAGGATGAATTTTGAAGGAATACAAAAAAATCGGGTGTATTCTGGAGTGTAAACTATTTTTGTTATTCCTGGAGTGAACATTAAAGCTGACACTGCGGTACATGACCTTTGCAAGAGAGTCAAGTTTGTGGGTTGATATATTGTCCTGCAGAACTAAAACAGTTTAGCCACACTAATTTATCAACTCTGCGTAAACAGAGTTTGGTATCCCCCCCCCCCCCCCCCGTATAGTGGGTACCACCGGAAGAAAATGTCTGTCGTCGTCGTTGTCCGTCTGTTCCGAAACTCCTCCTAGACCGTTGGACGGATTTTCACCAAATTTCACACGAACATTTGTTGGGTGAATGCGAACGTCAGTTAAAAAATATTTCAATTTATGTTATAGTTATGATTTTAGATCCAAAACATGATTTTACCCCCCCCCCCCCCCCTCCATCCTCATAAATGATAATTATATACTGTATAATTGACAAAGAAATGGGTCGAAAGTTGTAAAATCGCCTCCCTGCCATACATAACTTTTCTCCATTGTATTCCTCCTTTTCCTGTCCTAATCTTCCTCTGCTCTTCCCATCTCTTCTCTGTTTCTCTTCACTCTTCTAACCTTCTCCCCCCTCTTCCTCTTCCTCTCGTTTCCTCTTCTTCCTCCTCTCAATCATCCTCCTCCTCTCCCTCCCATTATAGTGGACCAATTATTCTTCAGTAAGCTTCTCCTTATTCATCTTATTATCGTCTTAGGCTCTTATATCCCTTCGTTTCTTTATTATTATTATTATTATTATTATTATTATTATTATTATTATTATTTATGTATTTATTTAAATTCAATATTTATTGGTAAAAACATTTATTAACATTGTATCATTCACATAAATTTTGGCATATTTAATGTGTGACCTTAATAAAAAACATTTTCGTTTCTTGTAATAAATATATGTTCGTCCTCTACTCATTTTGTACTACCTACTGTATACCTAACTCGCTCTCTTTCTCTCTCTCTCTCTCTCTCTCTCTCTCTCTCTCTCTCTCTCTCTCTCTCTCTCTTTCTCTCTCTCTCTCACTCTCTCTCTCTCTCTCTCTCTCTCTTCCAATATTCCCAGTATTATCGTGTATGTAATGCATAGCGTCAGTACTATACAGTATATACATACTGTATATATTACTTGTGTGTTTGTATGTACATATGTATGTAAGTATGTGTATATAAAATTGTCTCAATCTATGCAATATATCCATTATCTTATCCTCTTTTCCATTCACCTTGTCTCCATTGCCTATTCCCCATTCGCCTTCCATTTCTCCTTCCTCTCCCCCTCCTTATGACGCATCTCGTTAAGAAAATGCCTTGCGTCATAGATGTGATGGCCCAGGTGGAGAGAGAGAGAGAGAGAGAGAGAGATTATGAGGATTGAGCTTTGTAAGTTAAATTATATATATATATATATATATATATATATATGATAAAGTTAAGCCCAGTTGTAGTGACGTTGGGTGTACAAAAATTCAGGGAAACTGTAAGTTAATGCTCGTAAAAGGATACTGTATATCCAGCAAACCCATATCGGTATATGTTATATAAACTGCAATAAACAATAAGGGAATACGATCATTATATAAAACGACCCGATCCATAATATAAACTACATAACAATATGAGTCACCTGCACGCTATAACCTTCCTTGCAGGGGATAACAAATACATATGTTCAGGAAAACATACAATACAATGGCTACAAATTAACAAGCTGTCATATTACACGGTGGCTAAATATAGTTCAGGGCTAACAATGGGACATTATATACCAGCTGAAACTAACTATCATTTGACAGAAGTCTCAACAACAATAGCATGTGAGAAGAAGAAAAAAATATATATATAACCGTAAATGACAGGAGGGATGATGAAAATATATTAATACAAAGACTAAGTAAGGATACAGGAAATTAATAATACAAAGACTAAGTAAGGATAAAGGAAATTAGTAATACAAAGACTAAGTAAGGATACAGGAAATTAGTAATACAAAGACTAAGTAAGGATACAGGAAATTAATAATACAAAGACTAAGTAAGGATAAAGGAAATTAGTAATACAAAGACTAAGTAAGGATACAGGAAATTAATAATACAAAGACTAAGTAAGGATACAGGAAATTAATAATACAAAGACTAAGTAAGGATACAGGAAATTAATAATACAAAGACTAAGTAAGGATACAGGAAATTAATAATACAAAGACTAAGTAAGGATACAGGAAATTAATAATACAAAGACTATGTAAGGATACAGGAAATTAATAATACAAAGACTAAGTAAGGATACAGGAAATTATAATACAAAGACTAAGTAAGGATACAGGAAATTAATAATACAAAGACTAAGTAAGGATACAGGAAATTAATAATACAAAGACTAAGTAAGGATACAGGAAATTAATAATACAAAGACTAAGTAAGGATACAGGAAATTAATAATACAAAGACTAAGTAAGGATACAGGAAATTAATAATACAAAGACTAAGTAAGGATCCAGGAAATTATTAATACAAAGACTAAGTAAGGATACAGGAAATTAATAATACAAAGACTATGTAAGGATACAGGAAATTAATAATACAAAGACTAAGTAAGGATACAGGAAATTAATAATACAAAGACTAAGTAAGGATACAGGAAATTAATATACAAAGACTAAGTAAGGATACAGGAAATTAATAATACAAAGACTAAGTAAGGATACAGGAAATTAATAATACAAAGACTAAGTAAGGATACAGGAAATTAATAATACAAAGACTAAGTAAGGATACAGGAAATTAATAATACAAAGACTAAGTAAGGATACAGGAAATTAATAATACAAAGACTAAGTAAGGATACAGGAAATTATAATACAAAGACTAAGTAAGGATAAGGAAATTAGTAATACAAAGACTAAGTAAGGATACAGGAAATTAATAATACAAAGACTAAGTAAGGATACAGGAAATTAATAATACAAAGACTAAGTAAGGATAAAGGAAATTAGTAATACAAAGACTAAGTAAGGATACAGGAAATTAATAATACAAAGACTAAGTAAGGATACAGGAAATTAATAATACAAAGACTAAGTAAGGATACAGGAAATTAATAATACAAAGACTAAGTAAGGATACAGGAAATTAATAATACAAAGACTAAGTAAGGATATAGGAAATTAATAATACAAAGACTAAGTAAGGATACAGGAATTAATAATACAAAGACTAAGTAAGGATACAGGAAATTAATAATACAAAGACTAAGTAAGGATACAGGAAATTAATAATACAAAGACTAAGTAAGGATACAGGAAATTAATAATACAAAGACTAAGTAAGGATACAGGAAATTAATAATACAAAGACTAAGTAAGGATACAGGAAATTAGATAATTATAGTGGGCTTTATTTCAATTGATGATAAATTACCATGTCCCAATTTTCAATACTCAGATATTATGAATCATTTTGTAGAAAATTGGTAATAAAGATTTAGATATTCATGGACATCTTAGTTTCATATTTTATTAGAAATCAAGAAATCAGCTGCTAAGGGTCGAAATTTACCGTCAAATGTATAAGAAAGTTAAGGAGGCCCACCTCGCTTTTTTCTCTCTTTCTCCCTCTCTCTTTGGCTTGTATCCGTTCGGCCCCATTCAGCCTACTGTTTTAAGACGTTTACCCCCATCCAGGTGCCAATATTTTCCTGGAGAGCGCTAGCGAGCCAGCATACAGTATATATATTTTTGTTTTGACAGCAATAAAAATTTGTAAATTTTTCGATAGAAAAATTTCTCCAGCGAAGCCGGATTTCTCCACACAATGTTGGCTCGCTATCGCTCGCCAGGAAGAAATCAACACCTGAATGGGGATACACGTCTTAAAACAGTTGGCTGAATGGGGCCGAATAGATACAAGCTAGAGAAAGAGAGAAAAGGAGAGAAAGATAATAAAACAAAAAACAGGTGACCCCCCTTAACGACAGAAGAGTAAAACGGAAGTTGTATATTCCAAGCAAAATCTATGAAGAAAACGAATTATAAATATATAAAATAGATATGCATAGGGTAAGCAAGTGAAGGGAAGGATGAACGCACCT